>CM065692.1:34403454-34410954 GCA_017654935.2 Phymorhynchus buccinoides
CCCCACCTCTCTCTCTTCTGGTTTGTTTGTTTTTCTCATAAACATGACTCAGATTCTGATAAACATGACAGAGAAGGCCTATATTAATAACATTATGGTATTTTTTTTTAATCATCCTGTCTATAAAATCTGCCGTCCCCCCTCTCTCTCTCTCTCTCTCGTCTCTCTCTCCTCTCTCTCTCTCTCTCTCTCTCTCTCTCTCAAGGTCCCCGTCGCTCTCAATCTCTCTCTCTCTCTCTCTCTCTCTCTCTCTCTCTCTCACTCTCTCTCTCTCTCTCTCTCTCCTCCTCTCTCTCTCTCCCTCTCTCCCTCTCTCTCTCTCTATCTCTCTCTATCTCATCTCTCTCTCTGCTCTCCTCCCTCACTTCTCTCTCTCCTGGTCTCTCTCCTCTCTCTCGTCTTCCCTCCGTCTCTCTCTCTCTCTCTCTCTAACTCTTCTCCGGTCTCTCTCCTCTCCTCTCTCTCTCTCTCTCTCTCTCCTCCTCTCTCTATCGCTCTCTCGAGTCCTCTCTCTCTCAAAGCCTCCTCTCCTCTATCTCCTCTCTCTCTCTCATCCTATCCTCTCTTATCCCTCTCGTCACTCCGCCTCTACTCTCTCTCTCTCTCTCTCTCTCCTCCCTCTCTCTCTCTCTCTCCTCTCTCACTCTCTCTCTCTCTCTCTCCTCTCTCCTCATCTCCTCCTCTCTCTCTCTCTCTCTCTCTCATCTCTCTCTCTCTCGTGTTTGCATATATATATAAATACAGTCATAATTATCAAGGGTGGCTCAACATTCCAACAGCGTTTGCATTAATCTTATATATATTTTCGAAATCTGTATGTCTGTCTGTCTGTCTGTCTGTGTGTCCCTTATGCACGGCCACAGTTCTCAACCGATCGACACCAAATTTGGCATCAAGCATCCTTGGCACCCTCCGAAGGTCATGCCGTCCTTACTTTTCGGAAACCTCCGCCAAGGGGTCGTGGGGAGGGGGGTCACACGCAGCTCGGAGTTACTAAGGGCAAGTGCGTGTGAGCTGTGAGCGTGGGGGGGGGGGGGGGGGGGGGGGGGGGGGGGGGGTGGGGGGGGGGGAGGGGGTTGGGGGGGAGGAGGGGGGGGAGGGGAGGAGGGAGGGGATGAGGGGGGCTGGGGGGAGGGGGGTCTGGAGGGGGGAGGGGTGGGATGGTCGGGTGTGTGTGTGGGGGGGTGTTCAGGGGGGTGGGCTGGAGGGGGCCACAGTTCTCAACCGATTGACACCAAATTTGGTATCAAGCATCCTTGGCACCCTCGGAAGGTCATGCCGTCCTTACGTTTCGGAAACCTCCGCCAAGGGGTCGTGGGGAGGGGGGGGGACCACACGCAGCTCCACACGCACTTGCGGTTAGTAAATCCCAGCTGTTCGGGTTTGTTTCCTTTTTTTGTTTGTTTGTTTGTTTGTCTTTTCTGTCTGTCCCAAGGATCTTCCGAACCGCTTGACCGAATCGCTTCAAATTTTGTGTGGTGTGTTGTGTGTCCCCATGAGAGGAAGGCATCTGTGCAAAACTTTTTGCCGTCCTGACCTTGACGTTGGTGTATGACCTTGAAAACCGAAAATCGTTAAGGGGCCATAACTTCCACACCGCAGGTCCTAGAGTCTTGAAACTTGGCATGGATGTACTTTCGCTTATGGCCGTTCTGATGATGGCGTACCAATGAAGGTCAAGGTCAAGGTCAGGGAGATCGGTATGCCTTGAAAGTGGTAGGGGTCTACTGATTGGGTTTTACTGTCCCACGCATATCTCTTTACCGAATCGTTTCCAGTTTTGTGTGGTGGCGTGTCACCATGAGAGAAGGCACCCGCGCATAAATTATCGCCATCATGACCTTCACCTTGGCATATGACCTTAAAAACCGAAAATCTTTAAGGGGCTATAACGTCCACACCGTTGGTCTTAGGGACTTCAATCTTGGCATGTAGGTACTTTGGCTTATGGTTGTGCTGATGATTGCATACCGATCAAGGTCAAGGTCAAGGTCATGGAGATCGGTAGGCCTTGAAAGTGGTAGGGGTCAAAAAATTGTATTTTCAGCCACAAAAGTAAAAATATCATATTTTGCGGACTCGGTGAAACCGGTACTCAGCGGTACCGGTACTTGGCGTTACCTGTACAAGGCGTTACCTGTACTAGGCGTTACCGGTACGGGGCGTTGCGCTAGTGTTATTCTATAACCCTTTTTATCTGTTTGTTATTTAAAGAACGCGGAAGGTTGGCGGGTCGCCTAAGCTCTACAATTGTAAAGAATGTATCTACTGTTCACCTGTCCTTTCTGTCAACTCGAAAAGAGGTCTACATTCATGTTGTGGCGCAGTGGTTTGTGCATTTGACTACATGCTTACACATGTTGTGTGATTATTTTATAAATGTAATGTAAATTTGCTCATTCGCCAGGTGGTTGGAAAGTACATATTATGTGATGCTAACCGTTTACCAAATACCAAATTACATATGTGATGCTAACCGTTTACCAAAATTAATACCAAATTAAATTACTGTGACGTAAGTGTCCCGCGCGACCCCTCTTTCTTTATCTACACCCCCCCCCCCTCTCCTTTTCTTTTCTTTGTCCGGCCGCCACGTTAATTGCCACCCACCATCTAAAGAATGCCGATTCCGGGATTGGTCCCTTTTGAAGGTCAATTTGTCTCCCCGGTCAGCACGTACCACCTACCGAGGTTATCTCCCTTCACCCCCCCCCCCCCCCCCTTATCTACCGTCTCATCACGAGTTAGTGATATCAAGAGTCGGTTCCCTTTGTAAGACACCGCGTCCTTACCCGTGACAACCGAGGTTATCTCCCTTTGAAGAAGGTTTTGCTTTTCCGAGCACGAGAAGGATTTTGAATGTCGGGCACGTGATAAGGATGTAATAGGCGCGTGATTGTTCGGTACATTTAGAACAGCAATCTTGTGACGTGTGGACTGTAATACACCAATAGCAGGCTTTCATTGTTTGAAAGTGAAGGCTATAATTGGAGTGGTGAGAAAAAGTTGTCACACAAGATGATGAAACGTAGCTAGAGCAACACTCACAACCAGTCATCATAAGCCCACTAGTAAGTATTATTGATGGCTGGTGATTGAGATTTGGTTTGTTTGACTCTATTTTTGATCTAGATCCTATGTTCAATGATGAATAAGGAGTAGATAGATATGTTATAGAAAAGAAGTGGTAAACATTCTATTCTATTTATGTGCACTGATTATTTGTGTGTGTGTGTTTTTGACTTGAACACTTTTGGTACCAGAACCGGAGTTTATGCCTACTAACCCTTTTGTCTATTTTTAGTAGGAAACCTATGGGCCGCAATCTTGCACTATTTTTAGTAGGAAACCTATGGGCCGCAATCTTGCACTTTATGATACCCTTCCTTTCCAGGTGTTGGATGGAGAGTGATGTTGTCTTGATCACCTTTTATGTTTTACTGATCTCAGTTTGTTAACTGAAATTCAGTTTATTTATTAAATAGTGCTATTGTACAAGGGAAGCCTTCAAGCCGGTTGGGATTCACTAATTCCCTGCCGACTGAAGCCCCTTGTCTCTAAGCCATAGAGATCTACATCCACCTTCTCCTGTGATTATCAGCAGGGCATCGTGGGCCGGAAGATCATCCCGGACTCCACCAAGCACCAAGACGGGATCGCCGCCAAGACGACCCGCACCCAGAATCCGCGAGGAGACCACGCCTGAACCGTGCCATCCCGCGAAGCCGTAACCGGAACGACTGGGAGCTACTCTCACCTGACGAGCAAGCCCAGAACTTCAAACAGCTAAGTCCACCTGACTGCGCCAATCATTTGAACTTTCCTACGGACACCAAAGATAATTAGTAACCCTTCCGGCATGGGGCGAACCTTATAGAAAGACAAAAGTCTTGTGAATCCTTTCGGATTTCATTGTGTTTTTATCCATATTTTGTTTTGGCGCCATTGAGCTGCTTTATTATTATTGTTGCATAATCTTATGCAGATTTTGGGAGTAAATAAAATACAAGTGTCAAATAATCCTGAACCCTTTGGTCAGACTGATGAGAGTGGGAGTCTTGTAATTTCATGTAAAACCTTACTTCTCTCTGTCTGCCATTTAGAGCAATTCAACCACTTGTATTTCTTACAACCATCTGACGAGCCAGAACCCGGGCACAAATATAAATTTATTAGATGAAAAGGGGCCGGGAAAGTTGCTCATCTCCCATACCCTAGAGAAGTGGGCTAAAGGCAAATTTTCTAAAGTCTTCCCTAGAGACTTAGCCTTTTAACCCATTACCTCGTCACAATTACATACATGTTATTCTAACCGTTTGCCAAATACCAAATTACATATGTGATCCTAACCGCTTACCAAAAGTAATACCAAATTACATATTATGTGATACTAACCGTTTACCAAATACCAAATTACATCATGTTATACTAACCGTTTACCAAATACCAAATTTATACTAACAGTTTTTCGCACGAATAAAATGTACATGTACATCGGTAAAGTTTAAATGTTTATTAATTCTTGTCCCTGGTTATTGATATTTATGGGACATGCATCGGCTTAAACTTTGATTGATCGTGAGTATTACCGTTTACCAAATACATTGTATTTGTATTTGTCATTGGTCATTGTATTTGTCATTGTATTTGTCATTGTATTTGTCATTGTATTTGTCATTGTATTTGTCATTGTATTTGTCATTGTATTTGTCATTGTATTTGTCATTGTATTTGTCATTGTATTTGTCATTGTATTGGTCATTGTATTTGTCATTGTATTGGTCATTGTATTGGTCATTGTATTTGTCATTGTATTGGTCATTGTATTTGTCATTGTATTTGTCATACTAACATTGTATTTGTCATTGTATTGGTCATTGTATTTGTCGTCATTGTACATTGTATTTGTCATTGTATTGGTCATTGTATTGGTCATTGTATTTGTCATTGTATTTGTCATTGTATCGGTAAAGTTTAAATGTTTATTCATTGTATTCTTGTCCCTGGTGTATTGATATTGGTATGGGACATGCATCGGCTGTAAACTTTGATTGATTGTATTCGTCATTGTAGTATTGTAGTCATTGTGCCAGTTATTTGTCGTTCATTGTATTGTCTTTTCATTGGTCATTGTATTGGTCAAGTCATTGTATTGGTCATTGTATTGGTCATTGTATTGTCATTTATTGGTCATTGTATTGGTCATTGTATTGGATGCACCTTTGAACATTTACTTTTGCCTTGCGCATTAATGTCTTCTTTTGTGGAATGTAATTTTCCCTGATCACTATTACATAGTATTGCAGTCGTTTTCACGTTTTCATGTGATTTATATAATATATAAATTATGTATATTGTTGTACTGATCCCTGCTCCTAGCTGATCTTATTTGCTGCACTGTCTTTCATAGTCTTTCTTAGTCTTATTCCTAGTAAATAAACAAAGTCAAACAACTGTCTGGTTTCCTCTATATGTTCCTGGTCTGTGCGGAGTGTGCCTATCTTTACCCTCCAATCCTTATCCCTCATCAACTCCTCCTTATACATCATAGTTGTACCTGTATTTATTTGTGGTGAGTTTTATTCAGGTGTGGAAAAGGACATGTTATTTGTACTGGCCACAACTTGTTTGTTCAGAATAAAGACCCCTGGAAAAAGTCGGGGGAAATTAATCCAAACTTGTTTTTTTTGTCAGCTCGGTTGCATATATGAATGCATATCTAGTTTAAATGATAAAAATAAAAACAATTTGCTGGACAAATGCATTTTATATATGCATACTATAAATATTATGTGTTGGGTACATTTTTATTAGCTTTACATAGTTGTACTCTTCAATTCGCATTAATTTGTAAATGTATAAATTTCGTCATTAAAACTTGTTTAAACCATTTGTAAAATTGAAAAAAAGTTTAGTTTAGCACGCCAATTGGAAAGAATGCGGTAACTGATTCAAATGAGTCAACATGGTACAAACTGCACACAGCCCCTACAATTACACAGGATGGGGTAGGGGGGTGGGGGAGACAGAGAAAAACAAACCCTGTTGTGGAGATGAAACAAGGTAATCATAACTTGTCTCGTAAACTCATCATCAAAGGAAACGAACCACCGCTTCAAGCAACTATAATACAAAACCGTCAACAACAAAAGCATATAATTATAGTCGGTCACATAAATAGTCACCTTTCACGTGACTCATTATTCGGGTGACTCACAACTGATTCTCAACAAGATTCTGCTGCATTTGTTTTTCGAACAAATAGAACTACGGTGGAGTGTTTATAGAGTGTTACTAGAAAACAATTGTATTTGCCTCTTATGCAAGATACGACAATCTTATTTTGCATTTGTATGTCCATACTGTTTATTTTATTAAATTAAATTATAATGTGACCCAGCACCACGAAAGGGACATTAAGTGTCAAACTGACCATTCTGAGAAAAGTATACATGTGACAGCTTCAGACAATTATATTTCTAATGATGAACCATTCTCGTATCTTTTTCCGTTCCAGAGTTATGCGCATTTAACCCTTTCACCGCCAGCCATACTTCAGCCACACATTTTCATTAAATGTACCTGCGTAGAGAACAAAAACCATCTGCAGTATTGGGGATTCTCCTGTGACATATATATATATATATATATATATATATATAAAATAAGGTCTACCCTTACTTCCCAAAACGAAGACAATAGTGTCTTTGGATAATAGACCCCTATTTGATGCCTTTTAGTGACATATAAGTTCAATCATTGTGGTGCTAAAATGCGACTTTGGCGGTGAAAGGGTTAAAGTTAGTAGGATGAGCATCGGCCATTTTGAAAAAAACCCAGTCTAAAGTCTGGACTAGCTTGAAAACATGCATTGACCTACTCGTTTTAAAGCACTCATAAGATCATTTAGAGACCCTATTAACCCTTTCATCGCCAAAGTCGCATTTGTGCACCACAATTATTCAACAACCATGTTATTCAAACCCTTGAAATCAGGGTATGTTATTGAATGATATTGTGTTCCTAAATTTGGGCAGTACGGATTGACCCCATTCTAAATGTGTCACAGAGAAATCCAACAATATTGCAGACAAAATATTTTCTGTAGCCAAGTAAGTTAAATGGACATTTTTGGCTCAAAGATGGCTGGCGGTGAAAGGGTTAAAGACTGTCCTTTACAACTATGAAAGATAAGATGGTAAAGAACACGAAAATACCCGTAATTCAAAATTGACCAACAAATATATTTGTTGAGTGTCCAAGCCTGTTGTGAGGAATTAGCCCAGCGACTTAATGTCCCTTTCTGGGTCGTTTCGATCAAAACCAATAATGACGCCTATAATGAGATAGTATGTGACTGAGTGCAGGTCGTAAATGTAATAGTTTCATGTGTAACATCTTCACATACCATTTGACCAGTCCATAAATGCACCAGGTGTAAAGAGGGGGGGGTCAGTGGGGGGGGGGGGGGGGGGGGGGGTCAAGAGATGAATACAGTTC
>CM065692.1:34420954-34428454 GCA_017654935.2 Phymorhynchus buccinoides
AAATTTCGTTCGTTCGTTCGTTCGTTCTCTCTCTCTCTCTCTCTTCTCTCTCTCTCTCTCTCTCTCTCTCCTCTCTCTCTCCCCATGTCTGGTTTTATTTCCATCAAGCCCGTGTTCAGTTTTTATGTGGCACCTTGCATTCTTTGCGAAATATGTTTCCTATCTCTCGTTCTGTTCTTTCTACGTATTTGTTTGTAATGTACTGCATACCGTTATGATGGGGCATTATCCTTAGCATCAGGTGCACACGTACGTTGAGTACATGTGTACTTTGCACCCATACATGAGTAAGGATACACATTTCTGGTTGGTTTGTTTTTCTCATAAACATGACTCAGATTCTGATAAACATGACAGAGAAGGCCTATATTAATAACATTATGGTATTTTTTTTTTATCATCCTGTCTATAAATCTGCCGTCCTCTCTCTCTCTCTCTCTCTCTCTCTCTCTCTCTCTCTCTCTCTCTCTCTCTCTCTCTCTCTCTCTCTCTCTCTCTCTCTCTCTCTCTCTCTCTCTCTCTCTCTCTCTCTCTCTCTCTCTCTCTCTCTCTCTCTCTCTCTCTCTCTCTCTCTCTCTCTCTCTCTCTCTCTCTCTCTCTCTCTCTCTCTCTTGTTCACACACACACACGCGCGCGCGAACTCATGCACGCACGCACATTCACACACACACACACACACACACACACACACACACACACACACACACACACACACACACACACACACACACACACACACACACACACACACACACACAGCCGTGCGAGAGAAGAGTATGCTGTCGACTTCTTTGTTGTGATAGTGTGAACGGTTACATCCCGTTTGTGCCTCGTCCCGTTCTTGACTCTATGTATCCCCATCTCTATGTGTCCCTATCTCTATGTGTCTCATCTCTATGTGACCCATCTCTATGTGACTCATCTCTATAATATGCCCTTGCCTTCTCTATGATTGTGTTCCCGTCCCTCTATGTGTGTCCCCATCTCTATGTGACCCATCTCTATATGCCCTTCTCTATGTGTCCCCGTCCCTACATGCCCCCATCTATGTGTGTCCCCCGTCTCTATGTGTCCCCCGTCCCTACATGCCCCCATCTATGTGTGTCCCCCGTCTCTATGTGGCCCCCGTCCCTACATGCCCCCATCTATGTGTGTCCCCCGTCTCTATGTGGCCCCCGTCCCTACATGCCCCCATCTATGTGTGTCCCCCGTCTCTATGTGTCCCCATCTCTATACCCCGTCGCTCTATATGTTCCCATCTCTATGTGACCCATCTCTATATATATGCCCACCTCTATGTGTCCCCGTCTCTATGTGTCCCATCTCTATGTTCACGATCTCTATGTGGCCTATCTCAATGTGTCCAATCTCTATATGCCGTTTTATATGAGTTCCCGTCTTTATGTGTCCCCATATCTATGTGACCCGTCGCTATATGCCCTTATCTATGGGGACACATATAAATTGGGACACATAGTCATGGGAACACATAGAGACAGGAATACATAGACTCGGGGACACAATGAGATGGGGACACAGAAATGGGGACACATAGAGAAGGGCGTAACGTAGAGATGGGTCACATAGAGATGGGGACACATAGAGAAGGGCATAACGTAGAGATGGGTCACATAGAGATGGGGACACAGGGGAATGGCATAACGTAGAGATGGGTCACATAGAGATGGGGACACATAGAGAAGGACATAACGTAGAGATGGGTCACATAGAGATGGGGACACAGGGGAATGGCATAACGTAGAGATGGGTCACATAGAGATGGGGACACATAGAGAAGGGCATAACGTAGAGATGGGTCACATAGAGATGGGGACACATAGAGACGGGGACACACAAGATATGGGGACATGTAGGGATGGGGACACATAGAGAAGGGCATAACGTAGAGTTGGGTCACATAGAGATGGGGACACATAGAGAAGGGCATAACGTAGAGATGGGTCACATAGAGATGGGGACACATAGAGAAGGGCATAACGTAGAGATGGGTCACATGGAGATGGGGATACATAGAGACGGGGACACACAAGATATGGGGACATGTAGGGACGGGGACACACAGGGAAGGGCGTATAGAGATAGGTCACATAGAGGTGGGGACACATGGACACAAGAACGGATGGGGCTACAACGGGACGGGGCACAAACGGGACGGGGCAAAAATGGGCTGATCCTGTTTGGACCCTACAAGCCATCGGGAAACCAATAATGGTGTGCATTAATACTTCCATTTACACAAATCGTGCGAATTCATCTCTGTCTCTGTCTTTCTATAATTACTGTCTGTCTGTCTGTCTGTCTCTGTCTCTCTGTCTCTGTCTCTCTCTGTCTCTCTCTGTCTCTCTGTCTCTCTGTCTCTCTCTCTCTCTCTCTCTCTCTCTCTCTCTCTCTCTCTCTCTCATCTCTCTCTCTCTCTCTCTCTCTCTCTCTCTCTCTCTCTCTCTCTCTCTCTCTCTCTCTCTCTCTTATACTTTTTTCCGCTTGCTTTGATTATTAGTTAAGTTCAAATCACGTGTCCCCTTGCCATGAAGATTGTATTGTCAATGGCAATTAAAACAGTCAAGTGTCTCTCTCTCTCTCTCTCTCTCTCTCTCTCTCTCTCTCTCTCTCTCTCTCTCTCTCTCTCTCTCTCTCTCTCTCTCTCTCTCTCTCTCTCTCTCTCTCTCTCTCTCTCTCTCTCTCTCTCTCTCTCTCTCTCTCCCCCCCTTCTCTCTCTCACGTGTGCCATATTCCACTCTCAATATTCTACATAGATCTGCCAGTGTGTCTGCCATGTGCGTGTGCGTGCGCGCGCGTGCGTGCGCCTGCGCGCGTGTGTGCATAGGTGTGTGTGTGTGTGTGTGTGCGCGCGCGCGCGTCTATGTGTGTGCATGTGTGAGTGGGATGAAGAAAACAGCAAACATCCAGGTAGTGGCAATTAACATTTTCGGTTTATTGTTTAAGCCTTTGTCGATAAAACCAAGGACTGCTGTGAGTGTGTGTATGTATGATTGTATGTATGAATGTATGTATTTTATTATGTATATGTGCTGTGTGTATATTTGTACTTATTTGTTTGTTTGTACATTCTCTTATTTATGTATTAACCAGCCGCAAAACGGAAGCTGGTTAATGTTTTCAGGGCTTTCTGTTTGTTCCTGACTGTCTGACTGACTACCTCTGTGAACACGATAACGTTTGAACGGAGGGGTCTAGGAGGCTCAAATTCTGCATGCGGATATAGAACATCTCAATATCGCCTGCAACGTGTTCAAAAACTGCAAAACAGTGCAGCACACCTCACTCTCAAGATTCCACGTTCTGATCATATAACACCTCATCTTCGTAGCTTGCACTTGTTTCCAGTAGAGGCTAGAATCAAGTATAAAATAGCATGTCTTTGTTTCGGTGCTGTTCACTCCTCTGGTCCCGTCTATCTCTCCGAACTAGTAACTGTCTACACACCTGCTCGCGCCCTACGTTCTTCCTCTGACTGCTGCACACTCAAGGTTCCTCGGGTCCACACGAAATCGTTTGGTGAACGAGCCTTCTACTATTTAGCACCTCACTTATGGAATTCCCTCCCACAACATGTTCGCTCATCTGACTCTATCTCCGCCTTTCGCTCTGCCCTTAAAACTCACTTGTTTCAGACATATTATGATTGATTAGTGTTTGTGTGTGAGGTGTGTGTGTGTGTGTGGGGGGGGGGGGGGGGGGGGTCCGTGTTTATTGCAGAAATCTTGTAAAAAAATGTATTTACAATTATTTTATGATTCGTATTTTGTATGTAGAATGTCTACGTCTTGTAAACTTTAAATGCTTGTAAATGAGGTAGAAGGGTATTTTTGTTTTTGCAAAATTTGTCTATTATAATTAGTCATGTAATTGGTATGTCGATGGCAGTATGATTGTATTTCAAGTTGCAGTATTGTATTCAAACTTGATTGAGCATGTGAATGTGGTCTCTATGTTTCTTCTTAGAATGTTCATATTGTAACTATTTTACTCTTATATAACTGATTAATTGTGTGTGTGAGTGTGTGTGTGCGCATGCATATGTGTGTGTGTGTGTGTGTGTGTGTGTGTGTGTGTGTGTGTGTGTGTGTGTGTGTGTGTGTGTGTGTGTGTGTGTGTGTGTGTGTGTGTGTGTGTGTGTGTGTGTGTAAGGAAGTAAGAGAACGTTGCGTGCAAGCATCGTGCTTATTTTACTTTCTAATGATTAATTATTTGTTTGCCTTTAATGTTCTTGTTATCAATGTAAAGCGCACTGAGCTCATGTGAGAAAGAGCGCTATATAAATTCCCATTATTATTATTATTATCTAGGCCAAAGTCGAAAAGGAAGGTCATTGGTCAAAGCTCAAAGTCACTGGAGCCGAAAATGCTGAATGATGATGAGATTAGCGTCCTATTAAGCGTAGCCTCTTAAGGATAGTATTCCTAGCCTAAAATGCTGCCGCACACCAGCTGTCAATAGTGCGCGAGCTAAAGTTGAGATCATCGCTGGCGCAGCAATGGTACTGTACAATTCAGTTGTAGACTGCTTGATCGGACCTTAGGTTCAGGGGTGTTAAATGGTCTGTCTGTTGCTGCAAGGTTACTGGACCCGAAAATGCTGCCGCGTGGCTGGTTGATCTAGCGTTTTCATGCTGTGGTTTATTTGACAGGATTACTCTCTCTCTCTCTTTCTCTGTGTCCTTATCTCCTTTTCACAATGCCATTCACACCGACTGGCGTGCGTTTTGTGTACGCATTTGGTCCGCTGTCGCCCATGTTGTTTGTGTCTTGGAGGAGAGAGACACCAAAAGAAGCAGACATGCTTGTGTGCATAACCTGTCAGCAAGTCACAAGGGGTGTGCTACTGTTCACACGATTATCAAACATGCTGGGTACTCGGTAGAACACAGATGGACATCGAGCATTACATCTCATCCCCACATACTTCAGTAGTATTTTATTTACAACTGTCACAGCATCGGGGAACATTCAGCAAAATGTAATAAGAAATGTACGCCTAAGAAAGAGCAACTATATGGTCTTTATTTCTACTTTGCAAAAAAAGTAATGATTATAGAAATCAATATATATTCATGTCTAAAAAATAACCTACATGTAGCAATCTGAACGAAGGGGATTTAACTCACTACAATTTCAGCTGCTTTACGAAAGAGAGAAATACAGTAGAAAACAAGCGCGAAATCGCAATAGTTTGTGGCACGCGGTCTATTTTTACCACTCGAATCATGAGTCACCTCCCCTGGCTTTTCAATAATTTTAATCTGTAAACCAGAATGTTATCTCTGCACCATTTCGTAACTTTTTATATCTTTTGGAAAACATTTAAAGCTATGTATCCTACTTATACTCGTCAAAAGAAGCACCGCATACTCGTAGTGTCTGTTGTAGTGTCTGTATTACGTATGTTTATTATTTTGTACGCTTTTAAAATACATCATTTTAAAAAGCGGCCTCAATTTGAAGTGTAGCCTCGATTTGAAGTGCGACAATTTTGGACCGACAGACCGACCGACCGACAGACCGACCGACCGACAAAGTGAGTTATAGGTTTGTGGCTTGAGCCACAAACAAAAACACTACAAAGACAAAAGACAAACTGGCGACCACATTGACACAGACAGACAGACAGTGAGATAGACAGATAGACTCACTCAGAGAGAGAGAGAGAGAGAGAGAGAGAGAGAGAGAGAGAGAGAGAGAGAGCGCATTAACAGCCGTTTCCCGACGAATCAGAAGGTCGTCAGCTGCCGCAGCCACTGTCATATCCTGGTGTCAAAGGCAGTGAATTATTAATCCACTGTCCAGCCAGTCCATAGAAATAGCAGTAGTATAGAGTCGTCTCTGTTCTGGTCAACACAGCCCTACTGACCACCTCCAGCTGGCTACAATGGTCAAGGTCACCCGCCACAGGCCACTGGGAGGTCATTCATGTTGATATTCCACTTACAACACCTTAAAATGTATACTCACGAAATCAAACTTTCATTGGCGTTTCTGCTTTGTTTGTTATTGTTAAGTTCTTACACTAGTGTTGTTGCAAAGGTACACATCAAAACTATGATTTATTGCCAACGTGGACATTGAATGAAGAAGTCGTTTTGACAAAGGGGGAAAAAAAGAGTTAGGGTGGAGGAGAGCAAAAACGAGATAAGCGTTAAGTCCAACGTTGAGCCACTGTAAACACGCTAAACAGCGGAAGAAAGCAGACCAGAGCGCAACAACCTGGCAGAATCCACCAACATTATAGTAACAGATCAACGACGACGTCGATCAACGAAAATGTAACGACCAAGGCCATCTGCCCATGTCATATAGGGAAAAGGGGGAGGGGAATACATATTAAAAACACATAAAAAAGAAAAAAAGCAATAATACATATAGGTTATCAAAACGGTTATCAAATCAAAACAATTATTACCAAACATGAAACAACATTATACCATTGCAGTAACAACAGTCTAAAACCACACAAATGTGCGGAATGGCTAGTAACAGAAAAGCGTAGTGAGGCTTCGATAGCTATCTCTCCATACCTATATAATTTTATGTATTGCTGCATTAGTCAAAGGTACGATGAAGGGAGTTGAGACATCACATGAAAGGTGGGAGAGGAACAGTAGTTGGTGGCGGTTCAAAGCGCGGTCAATTTTCGGTTCGTTTCAGGGTCACTAGCTGTTGGGTAAGGCTTGCAGGAAGCATGATGTTTACCTACTCCCGTTCCACGTGTGATATAGACTAGGCGTTCAAGACTGCACAATGATCATCTCCAAACATGGAACACTCAAAATGTTGTTGTTTTGTGTGTGTGTGTGTGTGTGTGTGTGTGTGTGTGTGTGTGTGTGTGTGTGTGTGTGTGTGTGTGTGTGTGTGTGTGTATTTGACGATTTAAGGATTGGGTTAGGGTTAGGGATAGGGTTGGAGTCAATTTAATTTCAGATTGAAAGGTTAAAAGATACAAATTCAAAAACTTTCGCTGAAAACCAACATTGTCACGCGAATGACGTCACTTTGCAGATTTGGAGATGACCATGTGCAGCATTGAACTTCTTGTGTGATATAGTAGCATGTAGTAAGTAGGCCCACCTCTTCTCCCTCATATATCTGTTACCCTTAGGCCTCCCCCCCCCCTACCTGTCTTCTCACCCGCACCTCCCCACTACCCACACTGTTTCTCTCTTTCAACCATCATAATCCGTACGCCTTCTGAGGGTTCAACGCCAGAAGATACTATCATTCCTATAGAGTAGAAGCCTTTTTTCGTCACAATACCTTCTGGCTTTCACCCACGAGGAAGGATAGCACATAACCTTCGATTACTTTCGCCAACTGGGCCAGGTAATTAAGTTCACCGAACGACGGTCAGCGATATGGCTTCCCCCACCACGTCCCGTAGTCACGAGTGCATCTTAAGCGCTTAACGCGGGTATAGTAACATGCAACTTAGATCGCACAGCCAATCGTTTGGGTATATTATTCCAAT
>CM065692.1:34435954-34470954 GCA_017654935.2 Phymorhynchus buccinoides
CAACTACACATAGGCCTATGCACGGGTGTAACGGCACAGAAGGAAAACAACTATGAGAGGACGAACAGACGTGCAATTAGTCAGAAAGCATGGCATGCAAACAGAGAAGCAGAAGGAATGACAACATTATTAATAACCAGAAGACAAACAATCAGCCATACCAGGCACACCGATATACTCTTTTATTTAAGGAAAAGGGATGTCGCTGAGTACGGCAAAAAGTCCTCTGCCCCTTGTTTTTTGCCATCCGCATTCTCTCTTCTCTCTCTCTCTCTCTCTCTCTCTCTCTCTCTCTCTCTCTCTCTCTCTCTCTCTCTCTCTCTCTCTCTCTCTCTCTCTCTCTCTCTCTCTCTCTCTCTCTCTCTCTCTCTCTCTCTCTCTCTCTCTCTCTCTCTCTCTCTCTCTCTCTCCATTCAATCACAAGGCTGCCTCTTTTAGAACCAGAACATTGGTGGCACTGGGTGGTGTACTGCATCAGTTAGTAAAACATACAGGTGTGTTTAAAACCCTTTCAACGCCAGCCATGTTTCAGCCCAAGCTTTCCATTAATCTTACCTGGGTAGAGAAAAGATTATGTCTGCAATATTGTGGATTCCTCTGTGACATGCATACAATAGGGCCTGTCCTTACCTCCCCAAACATAGAACATAAGGCCACTGGATAGCAGACCCTCATTAGTTTGATGCTTTTTAGTGGCATGGGTGTTGAATCATTGTGGTGCCAAGAGGCGACAGTGGCGATGAAAGGATTTAATATTAAAATATTAAGGACAAAGGTCAAATTAAATGGCGTCAAGGACAACGGGTCCAATAGTCCTTCGCAACCTTTCAGATGGTGGGAAGCTTAAAAAGGGAGGAGGGAGGAGCGGCGGGAGTCATATTTGTGAAGTAGATGATACAAACGTGCAGGAAGGAATGGGGTAGAGGGAGGTCTTGCGAATATGAATTTGACGAAAAGGACGGTGGGGTGGTGGGGGAAGGGGGAAGGGAATGGGGAGGAGGGGGTGGGGGGTGCTACTAACTTATTCTAAGTTTTTTACGGTGAATGACTCTGCATGGCCTTGATTCCACGGCAGTTGAGTCATACCAGAATTATGAGCATAATTATTACGATAGTGCAGTGGACGGTGTAACGTCTTTAAAATAGTCTCGTTGTTCTTGACGATAGCCTTGACTTGCAGGTGACACGTCGGTAGTGGGAAAGAAAAATAGTGGTTTTTTTTTAAAGGTGATGGGATGATAAAGGCAGGAATAATGTGGGTGATGGGAGTGAGAGTAGTGGTGGATGGAGGGTGGTGAGTGGTGGGTGATGGGAGTGAGAGTAGTGGTGGGTGGAGGGTGGTGAGTGGTGGGTGATGGGAGTGAGAGTAGTGGTGGGTGGAGGGTGGTGAGTGGTGGGTGATGGTGAGTGAGAGTAGTGGTGGATGGATGGTGGTGAGTGGTGGGTGATGGGAGTGAGAGTAGTGGTGGATGGATGGTGGTGAGTGGTGGGTGATGGGAGTGAGAGTAGTGGTGGATGGATGGTGGTGAGTAGTGGGTGATGGGAGTGAGAGTAGTGGTGGATAGATGGTGGTGAGTGGTGGGTGATGGGATTGAGAGTAGTGGTGGATGGATGGTGGTGAGTTGTGGGTGATGGGAGTGAGAGTAGTGGTGGATGAATGGTGGTGAGTGGTGGGTGATGGGAGTGAGAGTAGTGGTGGATGGATGGTGGTGAGTGGTGGGTGATGGGAGTGAGAGTAGTGGTGGATGGAGGGTGGTGAGTTGTGGGTGATGGGAGTGAGAGTAGTGGTGGATGAATGGTGGTGAGTGGTGGGTGATGGGAGTGAGAGTAGTGGTGGATGGATGGTGGTGAGTGGTGGGTGATGGGAGTGAGAGTAGTGGTGGATGGATGGTGGTGAGTGGTGGGTGATGGGAGTGAGAGTAGTGGTGGATGGAGGGTGGTGAGTGGTGGATGATGGGAGTGAGAGTAGTGGTGGATGGATGGTGGTGAGTGGTGGGTGATGGGAGTGAGAGTAGTGGTGGATGGATGGTGGTGAGTGGTGGGTGATGGGAGTGAGAGTAGTGGTGGATGGATGGTGGTGAGTGGTGGGTGATGGGAGTGATAGTAGTGGTGGATGAATGGTGGTGAGTGGTGGGTGATGGGAGTGAGAGTAGTGGTGGATGGATGGTGGTGAGTGGTGGGTGATGGGAGTGAGAGTAGTGGTGGATGGATGGTGGTGAGTGGTGGGTGATGGGAGTGAGAGTAGTGGTGGATGGATGGTGGTGAGTGGTGGGTGATGGGAGTGAGAGTAGTGGTGGATGAATGGTGGTGAGTGGTGGGTGATGGGAGTGAGAGTAGTGGTGGATGAATGGTGGTGAGTGGTGGGTGATGGGAGTGAGAGTAGTGGTGGATGAATGGTGGTGAGTGGTGGGTGATGGGAGTGAGAGTAGTGGTGGATAGATGGTGGTGAGTGGTGGGTGATGGGAGTGAGAGTAGTGGTGGATGGATGGTGGTGAGTGGTGGGTGATGGGAGTGAGAGTAGTGGTGGATGGATGGTGGTGAGTGGTGGGTGATGGGAGTGAGAGTAGTGGTGGATGAATGGTGGTGAGTGGTGGGTGATGGGAGTGAGTGTAGTGGTGGATGAATGGTGGTGAGTGGTGGGTGATGGGAGTGAGAGTAGTGGTGGATGAATGGTGGTGAGTGGTGGGTGATGGGAGTGAGAGTAGTGGTGGATGGAGAATGGTGGTGAGTGGTGGGTGATGGGAGTGAGAGTAGTGGTGGATGAATGGTGGTGAGTGGTGGGTGATGGGAGTGAGAGTAGTGGTGGATGAATGGTGGTGAGTGGTGGGTGATGGGAGTGAGAGTAGTGGTGGATGAATGGTGGTGAGTGGTGGGTGATGGGAGTGAGTGTAGTGGTGGATGAATGGTGGTGAGTGGTGGGTGATGGGAGTGAGAGTAGTGGTGGATGGATGGTGGTGAGTGGTGGGTGATGGGAGTGAGAGTAGTGGTGGATGGATGGTGGTGAGTAGTGGGTGATGGGAGTGAGAGTAGTGGTGGATAGATGGTGGTGAGTGGTGGGTGATGGGAGTGAGAGTAGTGGTGGATGGATGGTGGTGAGTGGTGGGTGATGGGAGTGAGAGTAGTGGTGGATGGATGGTGGTGAGTGGTGGGTGATGGGAGTGAGAGTAGTGGTGGATGAATGGTGGTGAGTGGTGGGTGATGGGAGTGAGTGTAGTGGTGGATGAATGGTGGTGAGTGGTGGGTGATGGGAGTGAGTGTAGTGGTGGATGAATGGTGGTGAGTGGTGGTGATGGGAGTGAGGAGTGGTGGATGATGGTGGTGAGTGGTAGTGGGGTGGAGTAGTGGTGGATGAATGGTGGTGAGTGGTGGGTGATGGGAGTGAGAGTAGTGGTGGATGAATGGTGGTGAGTGGTGGGTGATGGGAGTGAGAGTAGTGGTGGATGATGGTGATGGTGGTGAGTGGTGGGATGATGGGAGTGAGTGAGAGTAGTGGTGGATGGATGGTGGTGAGTGGTGGGTGATGGGAGTGAGAGTAGTGGTGGATGGATGGTGGTGAGTGGTGGGTGATGGGAGTGAGAGTAGTGGTGGATGGATGGTGGTGAGTGGTGGGTGATGGGAGTGAGAGTAGTGGTGGATGGATGGTGGTGAGTGGTGGGTGATGGGAGTGAGAGTAGTGGTGGATGGATGGTGGTGAGTGGTGGGTGATGGGAGTGAGAGTAGTGGTGGATGGATGGTGGTGAGTGGTGGGTGATGGGAGTGAGAGTAGTGGTGGATGAATGGTGGTGAGTGGTGGGTGATGGGAGTGAGAGTAGTGGTGGATGGATGGTGGTGAGTGGTGGATGATGGGAGTGAGAGTAGTGGTGGATGGATGGTGGTGAGTGGTGGGTGATGGGAGTGAGAGTAGTGGTGGATGGATGGTGGTGAGTGGTGTGTGATGGGAGTGAGAGTAGTAAGGTAGTGGTGGATGGAGGGTTGTGAGTGGTGGATGGAGGGTTGTGAGTGGTGGGTGATTGGAGTGAGAGTAGTGGTGGATGGAGGGTGGTGAGTGGTGGGTGATGGGAGTGAGAGTAGTGGTGGATGGATGGTGGTGAGTGGTGGGTGATGGGAGTGAGAGTAGTGGTGGATGGAGGGTGGTGAGTGGTGGGTGATGGGAGTGAGAGTAGTGGTGGATGAATGGTGGTGAGTGGTGGGTGATGGGAGTGAGAGTAGTGGTGGATGGATGGTGGTGAGTGGTGGGTGATGGGAGTGAGAGTAGTGGTGGATGAATGGTGGTGAGTGGTGGATGATGGGAGTGAGAGTAGTGGTGGATGGATGGTGATGAGTGGTGGGTGATGGGAGTGAGAGTAGTGGTGGATAGATGGTGGTGAGTGGTGGGTGATGGGATTGAGAGTAGTGGTGGATGGATGGTGGTGAGTGATTGGTCGACAGTGACAGAATAGGATTGTATGGGCAACGAATGTGGAAGCTGCTGACGGATTTAACAGTGGTGACTCTGTTAAGACCCACTGACCCACCACGATTAAGTCCATTGTTGTTGTTGTTTTTCTTGGTAGCTATGACCCACATGCAAATGCCCCCAACTTCAAATTGAGACTGCTCTTAAAATGATGTTTCGTTTTCAATTTGGGGGCATTAATTTTGTATGGGAGTCAAACCTGGTCAAAACAAGATTTCTTACCAGCTATAAGAAGGAAAACACGTGAAACCCGTTATTTTGACACGTGATCTGGTGGGTCTTAAAATGAGATAGCAACACTCACATGAGACTGAGAGATAAAGCGTAATGGAGAGTTAACAGACAACACTACAGAAGGCAGACTCGAAGAGATAAACAGAGATGAAACATGATCATCATAGACGGACAGACATGGCATAGACAGGCTGGCAGACAGACACACAGACAGAAACATGCAGACAGAATGAAAGAAGGAGGGAGACAATCATACACAAAGGTGGTGGTGATGGGGGGGGGGACAATAGAAATATCTTGAGGCACCTTGACCCTTACCACCTCCTCTCAAATCAATCTTTGCCAGATCAATGGCTCTCACTCTCATTACGCCCCTCCCCTCCACACACACACACACGCACACACGCACACACACACACACACACACACACACACACACACACACACACACACACACACACACACACACACACACACACACACACACACACACACACGTACACACACACACACACACACACACACACACACACACACACACACACACACACACACACACACACACACACACACACACACACACACACACACACACACACACACACACACACACACACACACCTTCTATCCCACGTTCAGGCCTTCATAACCACCGGTTCAAGACTCCCAGACCCACACCCGTCCTTCACCACCCACTACCCAAAACACCACTTCGTCTGCACCTTAGTTATCGCCCCAAGGCATATATATATATATATATATATATATATATATATATATATATATATATATATATATATATATATATATATATATATATATATATATATAGTTTGCTTTGATCAAACTTTTCTGTGTCCAATGTCTTTATATAATATGACAAATCTCAGTGAATAGCCAGCTCCGTACCCCTACTCTGAAGGACTGAAAAGTTAGTGCATTTGAAATGCAGAATAGTTTGCTTTGATAAAGCTTTTCTGTGTCCAATGTCTTTATTTGTGAACCTCAGAAACAAAACCAGTTAACGTTAACTTGTAATGTTCCGTGTTCAAAACAAACAAAAAATATATAAATTGTGCTGATTTACTTTTTCTCCCAATGGGGGAGGGACAGTGCCTTATGCAAAGACAGCTGTTTCGACCTAAGAGAAGGTCTCATCAGTTTGCATATATAGGGACAAAAAAGTTTTATAGAATTCTATTATCATTGCATTTCAAATGCTTTAACTTCTGAGTCCCGTTGGCTGGGGGAACGGTCCCAGCAGTATACTGAATTTTGTTCATACCTATATATAATTATAAAATGGAATAAATTAAAACAAGGAGTCCAAGTGCTCTTTTTTATGACTGCTTTTTATTGCCGAATTTTCGTGTTCTTTGCGAGCACTTCATCAGGGCAAATTTAAAAGAGCACTTGGACTCCTTGTTTTAATTTGCTCCATTTTATGTTCTAACCACAACAAGTGATGTCCTCCTGGGTGGTGCGGTGCTGGACACTATGGTCAACCTATGGCGATATTTTTGACGCCAGAGGGCAGTCAATGCACTAGGGGCTTATCACGCGATTTTCTTACTTGGGCGTAGTGAGAGAGAGAGAGTTATGGTAGGACCACTCACTGTCTCTCTCTCTTTCTTTATCCCCAACTAATAATATAGAGAGGATTAGCCCCACACGAGCGTCATGCCCTCTGGCGTGAGAAAACTCGCACTAAGTCTCTCATTAGGGGCCCTTTTACTCTTCACATTTTTTTTTATAACTCAAATATATGTTTAATCCTTATCTCCATGTCTGTCCCCTACCATACCCTGGTATGGATAATGTGCCTGGTATGGACAAATAGGAATTGTTCGGAAATAATGAAGGGGAGTAATTTCATGGTGTGTGGGAGTGATCTTGCCTAATTCAATCGGTCAAACAGGGGAAGTCACTCTACCATCCGCTCTCGTAGCCTATCGACTCGTGTGTTTGAGCAGACATACAGCACTTATAAGAACACCGTGCGTCATTCTAAAATAATATGTCATTTATATTTGTACTTCACATTTTGCAAGTTTTATCAGTTTGTGGCCACTGGCCACCCCTAATGTTTTATAACAAAAATTGCAAGTCGCTGACTCGCATCCTGCGGTTTCATGCTTCGACGCCATTGTTGCATTTTTGCTATGGTGTTTGACCGAGTAATGGAGGTAACCAACTCTAATTTTCACGAAGTGCTCTCCCCTATTTTTTTTCTTCCGAAAATCGTCTATTAATAGCTAGGTTTCCCAAGTCTGCCCTACCCCCAATGTTTTTTTTAATTGGGTAGGCGCTGCGCTTGCGGCGACGCGCTCTGCGGGGGAGAGCAGCCCGAATTTCACAGATATAAGTCCGTGACTTGAACATACCAAATACACCCCCCAAAATACAAAACATACCCCAATATCGCCCGGCGGATGGTCATCGCCAATTACCTGTAACTTCATACAAGACAGCGTATTTCTGAGAATGTCAGAGTTAGATAATAATAATTATAGTGCTATAACAATATTAAGCATAATATTCATTAACTGATTAAGCGCAGAAGAAAGCTATTTTAGCCATCACCTAAGCACCGGCACTGATGTCTATTTCTTTCCGGAAATGAGGACTATAGACGCTTCTGGTAGACCAATGGGAGATGGCTCTAGTGGATTTTCTTTTACTTTCCTTGGTAAAAAAGGAGGCAAACACTATGTTTGCCGCTTGCGCACGCGCGAGAAAGTAAGACATAGAGAAAGAGAGAGTGTGATTGACGTTGCTAAGAAACTGACTTCAAATGGAACGCCACCTGGTGTCTAAAGGTATAGACCATAACTCCACCTAAGCAACTCATAATGCATAATTAATATTAGTCTCCTCTTTGCATTATCGACGTCTACATTGCCACAGTAGAAAGAAATGGGGTTTTTTCCTTTTTCTGTGCGCAAATGGCTAACACTAAGTGTTTGTATCTTTCCTTTTTTTTCTTTTTCTTTTCAAAAGGTTTTTTTATTCAGGTATTGGTTGACCTATTTCCATATTGCAAGTTTTGTTCTGATTCCTAATTCTGGAAAACATTTTTTAGAACCAAGTTAATTAATGTTTCACGAGGGTGGTGAAATGTCTGGGTTTCGTCGTGTTCCTGCTTCTTTTTACTTAATGTTTCTATTATTTTCCGCCTCCCACACTGGCACAGTTTGCGGCTTATCGTCATTAGTTGAAGTTCTAATTACAGGATTAAACTCGTCAAAGGTTTTTAAATTGAATATATTTTTTTTTTCCCCGAGAGAGAGAGAGAGAGAGAGAGAGAGAGAGAGAGAGAGAGAGAGAGAGAGAGAGAGAGAGAGAGAGAGAGAGAGAGAGAGAGAGAGAGAGAGAGAGAGAGAGAGAGAGAGAGAGAGAGAGAGAGAGAGAGAGAGAGAGAGAGAGAGAGAGAGAGAGAGAGAGAGAGAGAGAGAGAGAGAGAGAGAGAGAGAGAGACAAACGGAGACAAAGAGAGATGGAAAAATTTGGGAGGATGAAATTAGAAGTGAGAGATTTTTTTCCCCCTCGATTTAATAAGCTCGACACTTATGCGTTATTTTCTGTTTGCAATATTTTTCGTTCATTAATTTTGTTTGATGAGTCAAATTTAATCGTTCTAATCGTTCTAATTTAAGAGTGTTTTGCTATCGTTTAAAAACAACAACAACAACTACAGCAACGACAATACAGTCCAGTCTGTACCCCGCATGCAATCATGTTCCTTTAACTTCGTCACAGGCGATTGGACGCGTACATTATCGTCTGATGTTTAGACGGATAATGAACAAGATAGAAATGAAAAAAAACAAGTAAAAAATATGAAAACTTAGCTTTTAGCTTTGCCAGCTTTTCTTTTCTTGCCACTTCTTCCCAAGTTATCAACAACGCCGTAGTGGTTTACCCAACACAATTATGCTTATTATTCCATCATTGCCAAGCTCTCAATATTGTGCGGTAATACTTTCTGACATAGACGACTCTCGTGTTTTTAAAGACCCACCAGATCACCTGTCAAAATCACGGGTTTCACGGGTTTTCCCTCTTATAGCTAGAACTAAATCTTGTTTTGACCAGGTCTCACTCCCATATACATGCCCCCAAATTCAAACCGAAACATAATTTTAAAGAGCAGCCTCAATTTGAAGTTGGGGACATTTGTATGTGGGTCACAGCTACCCAGAAAAAACCACCCAAGGGACTTAATGGTGTTGCGTCAGTGTGTCTTTAAGGCAGTCCCCCCCCCCCCCTCCCCCCTCCAGGACAATAGCAGTAGTGTGGTTTAACCAGCTCTGTATGTGGTCCCGATCTGCTGATGGCCATTGGAGCCAGGGTCAAAAACAACGACCAACACTTTCTAATGCTCGTGGTGTGGGTGGGGGTAGGGATGAAGGGCTGGCAAATTTGCACAAACAAGACAAAGTGACGCCAAATTACAGACCGCAGACATGCGCAAACACTTGGATCCCTCATTTCCGGTTTAGAATGATCTGGATAGCGATGCTTGTTTCGGTTAGTATTGCTTTGTGAGTGAATCAATATTACTGGCGATTAAGGTATTATGCAAAGTTGTGCCTACGCAATTTCGTTTAAGTGGACATTCGGTCATCATCCGGTTTATCTGATAAAAAAGGAATTAGCTTAGTTACGCCAAATAACGTAAATCAAATAACGTAAATTAATTAGGGACTTAACTACCAGTTACATTTATGTTATCTATATTCAAGAATATATTTAAAAACAACAAGATCACATCCGAATCAATCATAAAAAAGAAGTCACTAAGCCACAATGAGTACACTGACTTCAACAACAAATGTTGCTGTGTCTCTTCCATGTGATGAAATGTCTACTTGATTTCTTCAACGTATCGCATGTTATGCCACGTTACAGCTTTGCATTATTATATGACGAACACAAATGATCAATTCAGTCTCTTCCATGTGATGAAATGTCTACTTGATTTCTTCAACGTATCGCATGTTATGCCACGTTACAGCTTTGCATTATTATATGACGAACACAAATGATCAATTCAGTCTCTTCCATGTGATGAAATGTCTACTTGATTTCTTCAACGTATCGCATGTTATGCCACGTTACAGCTTTGCATTATTATATGACGAACACAAATGATCAATTCAGTCTCTTCCATGTGATGAAATGTCTACTTGATTTCTTCAACGTATCGCATGTTATGCCACGTTACAGCTTTGCATTATTATATGACGAACACAAATGATCAATTCAGTCTCTTCCATGTGATGAAATGTCTACTTGATTTCTTCAACGTATCGCATGTTATGCCACGTTACAGCTTTGCATTATTATATGACGAACACAAATGATCAATTCAGTCTCTTCCATGTGATGAAATGTCTACTTGATTTCTTCAACGTATCGCATGTTATGCCACGTTACAGCTTTGCATTATTATATGACGAACACATATGATCAATTCAATCTATTTTTTGGATTGTCTGGATTGCAATATCTGTATTATGGATGGTGGAATATCCGTGATGGTATCCATGTTCATTGTAGCTTAGCTGGGGGACAGTCTACATTAGGATATTTCCCCTGTCATCTTAATAAATATGCATATGGTGTATATTGTCAATTGCCCGTGTCCTTGAAGTCCTCTTTCAGTTAAACTCCACTGTTTTGTTTAGCTTATTCGTTTTTTCATGTTCTTCTCTCTTTTTTTCATGGTATTTTCCTTCTTGTTATCGTGTCAAGTTAAGTGCTTAGACGTAAGCCAGCACACCACGCACTATGAATCCTAGAAAACAATGTTATAAGACATACTTCATATTTATTTTAAAAAAATAGGTCAACAAATTAGTCTTGAATGAGTGAGTCACAGAGAGTGGTTGGGAATGAAAAGAAAAGAACAGAAAACATGACGGAAAAAATAGAATTAGGTCCAACGTGAGACGCCCGTGCTGCTGTGGGTACGTTATAGTAAAGTATGATGTGTGAAGGTAATGCTGGTGTTAGTTTGTTATAGTAAAGTATGATGTGTGAAGGTAATGTTGGTGTTAGTTTGTAAAGTATAGTAAAGTATGATGTGTGAAGGTAATGTGTGTAATGTTGGTGTTAGTTTGTTATAGTAAAGTATGATGTGTGAAGGTAATGTTGGTGTTAGTTTGCTATAGTAAAGTATGATGTGTGAAGGTAATGTTGGTGTTAGTTTGCTATAGTAAAGTATGATGTGTGAAGGTAATGTTGGTGTTAGTTTGCTATAGTAAAGTATGATGTGTGAAGGTAATGTTGGTGTTAGTTTGTTATAGTAAAGTATGATGTGTGAAGGTAATGTTGGTGTTAGTTTGTTATAGTAAAGTATGATGTGTGAAGGTAATGTTGGTGTTAGTTTGTTATAGTAAAGTATGATGTGTGAAGGTAATGTGTTGGTGTTTGTTTGCTATAGTAAAGTATGATGTGTGAAGGTAATGTTGGTGTTAGTTTGCTATAGTAAAGTATGATGTGTGAAGGTAATGTTGGTGTTAGTTTGCTATAGTAAAGTATGATGTGTGAAGGTAATGTTGGTGTTAGTTTGCTATAGTAAAGTATGATGTGTGAAGGTAATGTTGGTGTTAGTTTGCTATAGTAAAGTATGATGTGTGAAGGTAATGTTGGTGTTAGTTTGCTATAGTAAAGTATGATGTGTGAAGGTAATGTTGGTGTTAGTTTGCTATAGTAAAGTATGATGTGTGAAGGTAATGTTGGTGTTAGTTTGTTATAGTAAAGTATGATGTGTGAAGGTAATGTTGGTGTTAGTTTGTTACAGTAAAGTATGATGTGTGAAGGTAATGTTGGTGTTAGTTTGCTATAGTAAAGTATGATGTGTGAAGGTAATGTTGGTGTTAGTTTGTTATAGTAAAGTATGATGTGTGAAGGTAATGTTGGTGTTAGTTTGCTATAGTAAAGTATGATGTGTGAAGGTAATGTTGGTGTTAGTTTGCTATAGTAAAGTATGATGTGTGAAGGTAATGTTGGTGTTAGTTTGCTATTGTAAAGTATGATGTGTGAAGGTAATGTTGGTGTTAGTTTGTTATAGTAAAGTATGATGTGTGAAGGTAATGTTGGTGTTAGTTTGTTATAGTAAAGTATGATGTGTGAAGGTAATGTTGGTGTTAGTTTGTTATAGTAAAGTATGATGTGTGAAGGTAATGTTGGTGTTAGTTTGCTATAGTAAAGTATGATGTGTGAAGGTAATGTTGGTGTTAGTTTGTTATAGTAAAGTATGATGTGTGAAGGTAATGTTGGTGTTAGTTTGCTATAGTAAAGAATGATGTGTGAAGGTAATGTTGGTGTTAGTTTGTTATAGTAAAGTATGATGTGTGAAGGTAATGTTGGTGTTAGTTTGCTATAGTAAAGTATGATGTGTGAAGGTGATATTGGTGTTAGTTTGTTATAGTAAAGTATGATGTGTGAAGGTACTGTTGGTGTTAGTTTGTTATAGTAAAGTATGATGTGTGAAGGTAAAACAAAAGTCCTCTTTCGTGACACAAGGGAACATGAGTGTCTGTGCTTGATAGTGCGTGTGTGCTATGATTGTACGCCTATGTAAAAGCACATTCATCTGACATGTTTAGATCAAATGCATCTGCTATGTTTGTGTCTATGTGTACAATAGTAGATTTCTCTCCCCTTGTCTTGTCTTTCCCTTTCTTTCTTTCTTTCTGACTTTTTGGTCTTATTTTTTCAAAGACTGAACCCATTACGTAAGCGCTGATGAAATGTTCTTCACCATAGTTATGTGATTCTTAAGCTTACTTGATAAAAACAAATTATGTGTGAGTGTTGTTGTTGTTATTTTATTTTTGTTTGTTTTGTTGTTTTCCCTGTATGTTTTTTTTAATATATCTTAACTACTATGCGCTTTTGTTGTTTATCTCCCTTTTATATGTATTAACAACAAATAAAAAAGCTATGCAAAAAAGAAAGACATGTATTCGTTGTCTGTGGTGACTGAGGGGCAAACAGGAATGCTGAAACTGATCGCTGATTTGTTTTTCTCTTTTTCATGGCTTGTGTATGTAATATATATGTCACAGTAAAAATTAGAATCCAGTTCAAAAAACGAAAATTTGGGCTGCAATATCTTCTACACTTAGTATTATAGACCACCACAAAATCTGAAGTGATTCCACCATTCCATGTTGGTGGAATTTATTTTCTCTTTGATTTATAAGAAACGGTATAACGAGAGAAAACCATTCGTTTCCTTAACAGTGATTTGAACATTTCCAGACACCCTTTTGCTACTTTATGAAACCATGCCCAGTGTAAACAACTATCCATTTGACTAACTCAATGTTGGGGGTAATGAATACCTTCTCTGTCGGTTTAGAATTATTCTATTAAACAAACCCAGTTGCAGAGTTTCGTTTTCAAATGGCGGTTCGTTTAAGGACTTGTTGTATGACACCAATCCATTTTGACCGGCTTTTACACGCCAATGTATTTAATTTCAAATACCAGCCAAACTTCGGTCTGCTCTCCGGGTATTTAGTGGCCTTGTTCCCGCAAACATCATAGTGTGGCTTAAGAGGCATTACAGACGCACTGGAAAGCTTCGACTGTGCATGTTCAATAATGTTGTCCGTGATATAATCATATGGACATTGTTTGGCCTTGCCAACATGTGTTAATTGCTAATGCTGAATAGTGATTGAGCAACAAAGAGCTTCTCGATGAAGCCCATTTAACCTTCCTTTTTAGGAGAATAACACAATCTTGAAATTAATGGAATCATCAGAAGGTGAGAACCGATGTGGTGTCTGCCAACAAAAAAGCATCTAGATTGATTATATTGTTAGGTTAAGCATTATCTCGCTTTTGTCTGGCGGATGAGAAAGCAAAATCTGGTTTTCAACTTCTGCAACATCCCCCCCCCCCCCCCCCCTGTTTTTTTCTTTTTACAAATTAAAAGAGATGATGTTCCTTGCGCCGGCAGGCATAGCAAAATGGAAAGGCGTGGCACGAAGTGCAATGAGTGGGGCGATGGATTTCAAAATGAGAGATGGGAAAAGAGAGGAACGTCTGAAAGAAACACTTAACTGTGATTACAATAAATGGGAAATGGGAGAGAGGGTGGTGGATGGGTGGGGGAGGGATGGTGAGCGCAATGTGTGGGAGTTTGTGGATAAGTGATGAGAGAGAGGTGAATGATATGCCAGCAATACAGAAAACCCCCACAGAAAAAAAACCTATTGTTCATGTTGCACAAATTTATGAACTAATTTGTTACTATTGTATTGTTCGTACGGTTTACATTAATTCATAGCGCACATGATCTTTCCATATTTTGGGGATACTGAGCTTCATTTTTCCACGCATATGTTTGAAGCTTAAAGGTTTGCTCACTGCAGCAAACATACGAAGCAAGAGTTATAGGTAACGATTGCTAGTTAAGTGTATTTATTTATGATTAAATCATTTCGGGTTGCGATCAATGTGAACATAATGAACACTGTAACAAAATGTTTATTTTTTTGTATCCCTTTCATTACATCTCCATTCTTCAGCGTCTGTTTGACTGTCCTTTAAC
The DNA here is from genome assembly GCA_017654935.2 of Phymorhynchus buccinoides. NCBI lineage: Eukaryota > Metazoa > Mollusca > Gastropoda > Neogastropoda > Raphitomidae > Phymorhynchus > Phymorhynchus buccinoides. The sequence goes on from CM065692.1 coordinate 34,450,219, forward strand.
CCTTTTCACCGCCAATGCTGCATTTATGCACCACAATGGTTTAACACCCATGTCACTGAAAGGCATCAAACCAGAGCCTGTTATCCGAATACCTTATTTTCTGAATGTTGGGAGGTAAAGATAGGCCTAATACATAGGGGAAGACGGGGTAAAAAGCGCATGGGCGGGTAAGAAGCCCACCCCAATTATCTCATGAAATGAAGCAAATTTCAGTCTCATTTTGCCCATGAGACGAGCGTTAATGTCTAGCATTCGTCTCATGGGCAAATTTGACTGAAAGTTTCTTTATTTCATGAGATAATTGGGGTGGGCTTCTTACCCGCCCATGCGCTTTTTACCCCGTCTTCCCCTACATTCACAGAGGAATTCCCAAAATTGCAGTTTTTTTCTCTACCCAGTTAAGATTAAGAGTATATTTTGGCTCAAAAATGACTGGCGGCGAAAGGGTTAATGTCGGCCGTTTTCAAACTGAAAGGAAATAAAAAATTAACTCGTAACTACGTCACTGAAAAAAAGAAAAGACACATGAAAACATAGTATCTAACTAAAGATTAATATCACATGTATTGACACCAAAACAAAACCCACCAATTACACAGAGCGATATCATTTCGAGGGGCCTATAGCCCGCTTTATCAATCCACGGACTAATAAGATTGCTAATGAACATCATCTCAGACCGCATCACCAACAACAGCATAATCGAAAGCCAACTTTATTAATGTAACCAGGTTATTGAAAACCGGAATTAAGGGCTTCAAGTACTTGCGCGTGTCTGCGGTTGTTTTTTTTAAAAATTAAAAACATTTCCGAGAGCACTGGCCAGATGTGTCTGTGGCTGTTCAGGAATCGTATTCACGTTGAGATAGCATGAGACTTAGCATGATGCTAACTTAGAAGCTCTTCCAATGTCCTATAGGATTTAATAAGACTTTTGGAAGAGCTTCTAAGTTAGCATGATGCTAAGTCTCATGCTATCTCAATGTGAATACAGCCCCAGGCCTCTAGCAATGTGCAGTTAGACCGGTCACATCGTCGGATAATTCAGTTCAGTATGGCACCGTTGTCAACCAGGGAAGTAGAACCAAAATCTGTTGTTGGGTTTTCCTTTGCCCGATCTCTCTCTCTCTCTCTCTCTCTCTCTCTCTCTCTCTCTCTCTCTCTCTCTCTCTCTCTCTCTCTCTCTCTCTCTCTCTCTCTCTCTCTCTCTCTCTCTCTCTCTCTCTCTCTCTCTCTCTCTCTCTCTCTCTCTCTCTCTCTCTCTCTCTCTTCTCTCTCTCTCTCTCTCTCTCTCTCTCTCTCTCTCTCTCTCTCTCTCTCTCTCTCTCTCTCTCTCTCTCTCTCTCTCTCTCTCTCTCTCTCTCTCTCTCTCTCTCTCTCTCTCTCTCTCTCTCTCTCTCTCTCTCTCTCTCTCTCTTTCTTTCTCTCTCTCTCTCTCTCTCTCTCTCTCTCTCTCTCTCTCTCTCTCTCTCTCTCTCTCTCTCTCTCTCTCTCTCTCTCTCTCTCTCTCTCTCTCTCTCTCTCTCTCTCTCTCTCTCTGTGTCTATCTCTCTCTCTCTCTCTCTGTATCTCTCTCTCTCTCTCTCTCTCTCTCTCTCTCTCTCTCTCTCTCTCTCTCTCTCTCTCTCTCTCTCTCTCTCTCTCTCTCTCTCTCTCTCTCTCTCTAATTATGGTTGATTGTTTGTCTAACTGTTTGATGAAATAGTGGGTAATTTATTTATTTATTTATTCAATTATTTATTTATTTCTGTGTTTAGTCATTCCTTTATTTGGCGTGTGTGTGTGTGTGTGTGTGTGTGTGTGTGTGTGTGTGTGTGTGTGTGTGTGTGTGTGTGTGTGTGTGTGTGTGTGTGTGTGTGTGTGTGTGTGTGTGTTTGTTTGTCTATTCATTATTTCCTTGGTTGTTTTTGTTTACATTTTCAAGGATGGAATGTTTTGATATTAATGTTATTATGCCTCATGTAATCCCCCTCCCCACCCTCCCACATGATACGGGCAGTGAGGCCTATTCATTAACATTTTCGACGACTACGACTTCTCTCTCTCTCTCTCTCTCTCTCTCTCTCTCTCTCTCTCTCTCTCTCTCTCTCTCTCTCTCTCTCTCTCTCTCTCTCTCTCTCTCTCTCTCTCTCTCTCTCTCTCTCTCTCTCTCTCTCTCTCTCTCTCTCTCTCTCTCTCTCTTACCTCGCCACGTGAGCAGCCACACTCCGACTTGAAAGAATGATTGGAAGAATAGGCGTTGCCTAAAATCTATATCCTTGGAAAATAAAGTTTAAGTGTTCAAGTTTTCTCTCTCTCTCTCTCTCTCTCTCTCTCTCTCTCTCTCTCTCTCTCTCTCTCTCTCTCTCTCTCTCTCTCTCTCTCTCTCTCTCTCTGACATGGGGCCATGGCCTCTTTAGTAAAAGTGTTCAGTGTTCAGTTCTCTCTATCTCTCTCCCTTTCTCCACCCCACCCCCTCTCTCTCTCTGTTGGGGTGTATCTCACCTTTAGGCTTCAGAAGGAACAAATATTCAGGATGTATTGAATGAGTATTACGTTAGGTAATAAATGATGTTCATCCGACGTCGGAGTGTGGCTGCCCACGTGGCGAGGTAATCAAACACGGTCACACACGTAATGTTCTCATCCGTAACTGGTGCATTTGTACCGTGCTTCGGCTGTTGGGATGATCCCTGAGGTCGTTAAGCCAGGCTGCGACAACAACAACAACAACAACAACAACAACATTATTAACACATAAGCGTTGAAGAATACCCATTGTATGTGTGAATAAAATACACCATCAAGCTGATAAACGCACTCGAACACGCACTAATTTGCATGGTATATGTCTGACAGTGACTGTATCTTTAACTAATATGAACGAACTCGTTCTATCATTAGGAGTTGATAACAGATAGCAACCAAAAATCAAAACGAACAAGAAAACAACAATAACAAAAAGAAGAAGAAGAAGAAGAAGAAGAAGAAGAAGAAGAAGAAGAAGAAGAAGAAGAAGAAGAAGAAGAAGAAGAAGAAGAAGAAGAAGAAGAAGAAGAAGAAGAAGAAGAAGAAGAAGAAGAAGAAACAAAACTAGACCCTTGGAAGAGTTAAAGTTAAGCTACGTTGTGTTGTGTATAGTCTCTCTCTCTCTCTCTCTCTCTCTCTCTCTCTCTCTCTCTCTCTCTCTCTCTCTCTCTCTCTCTCTCTCTCTCTCTCTCTCTCTCTCTCTCTCTCTCTCTCTCTCTCTCTCTCTCTCTCTCTCTCTCTCTAAGGACAGGCCAGGGCTGTCACCGCGTTAACACTCTGACCGCGTGATGTTCCTTGCGTGACATCTATCACAAGCATTCCCGAATTGTGCATCTTTGGGATATCACAACACTAAACAACGATTGAAAACATAGTTCAATTCCATGGATCAACTTACACCTTATACTCAGGAAGTGATGTTTGCTTTTAAAAGATTAATGTAGGCCTACTGCAAGAAGATATTGTTGCTGTTTTAAAAAACAAACTAACGAAGAAAACAAAGCAACAACAAAACTAGGAAATACCACTGAGACAACAAATTCGCTAGAAAAGAAATATAATACAATTGCTCTTTGTTTCTCTGATTGCTTTTGCCGATTTAATCGTATTTTTGTTGTCAATCAATCAATCAATCAATCTGTTTATTGGCTTCATAACAAGAAGAATTCATCTTGTGCGTGGGGATAAAAACATATTATAAACTAACACACGTATTAACAATACATAACATGAACACGAAATATAAATGTCTGTTATCCAGTTTATGACAATTTAACACAATGAATTCATGTCGAGATAGCATGAGAATGATAACTTAAAGCTCTTCCAAAAGTCCTGTTATCCTATAGTTTATGATGCAATTCTCATGCTACACAAACCGTCCCAGAAGTCTTTCACAGCACGGCACAGCAATAACCATTGACAACATTAATTTGAAACGACGATAAACACAAACTTTAAGGTCCCACTCGCACGAGTCGCCGAGTTGTCAGCGCCATCTTTACTGTTTGTAGTAATGTGTACTCTCCAAAGTAATGACGATTTATTGTACTTATTCAAAAGTACATATTTTTGAAAATGTACATGTATCAACAGATCACGAAGTCACATAAGCAAACAAAACAAAGCAAAACGAATCAGGCACCGTTAAAATTATGGCACACAATCGCCTTAATAAACACACATTTATTATGACAGGCTAAAAACACAGACGTGTGCGTGCGATAATATGCATGCTTTGAAAATGATTAGAATCGCTTCTTGAATAATTATGCATGCTTTGAAAATGATTAGAATCGCTTATTGAATAACTATGTGACAGTCTGTTTTCATTTTGTTGCTGGCAACATGTTTAACAGCTACAGCTACAAGCAGCTACCCGCCAATTTGTGTCGCCTTTTAACGCCAATTAGCCGTTGAAGCCAACAGACCGTTGACAGGCGAAAAGACCGGTGTTTGTTTTGCATTTGAAATGGAATAACTGGGCGTGTGGGGGCGGACAGCAACATGGAAATTATATCAAGCGACTCCTTGATAAACAAATCGCTATTAACTATTATGCAAACGAGTGCCATCGATTGCTTTCATGCAATGCTTGCAACGGAGGCGAAAAGACGAAGGTTATTCTCTCTTGAGAGTTGGCCAAATGGAATTTTAAGGCGAGTTCAATTTTGCAGAGTTAAGTAATCTTAAAGGGGCACCCTGACGGATGCGTTTTTGCAAGAAACACGTCTAGACCAGCAGGAAAACACCCTTTACAGAGATCGCAACACTCACTTTACTCTGGTTTCCCAAAATTCAAGCCGTCAAAAAGGCGATTCCTCCTTGGCGGAGGAGCTGGAAGTCAAATTATTTCACCCAAAGAGAAGGCGTTTGCCGTCTTTTTTTTAATGGCCGCCTGTGTTTAGACCAAATCGTTTGCATGAACTGTTCGCAATACAAGCCTTTTTTTCTTTTCTTTTTTTTAATTGTATACAGTTTATCTAAAGGAGTTTCGCTCACAACAAAGGAAATAGTTCCTTTTGTGTTTTTTACTGCACTACAAAAAAAGAAAACGCTTCAACCACAATGAGTGACCTCCATCAACCCCATCCAAAATGGCTGCTCTCTCCGGCATCTCCGCCAAGGAAGAATCGCCGTTTTGACGGTTTAATGTCTAAGAAACCAGGGCACAGTGAGTGTTCCGATCCTTGAAAAGGCTGTCTTTCTGGTGATCTCGACGTGTTTCTTGCAAAAACTCATCCGTCCAAGTCCACCTTTAAGCATCCCGTGATTGCGTTTCTTTGTTTTGCTTGTTTGCGTTTCTTGAATAAGACGAAAATACACAGCCTGTTACAGTCATATGCTTAAAAAAATAGCTGATGATGTCAAATGGCCATGCTCTTACATTTTCATCAAATTTGAATTAGCTTCTTTTCCTGGAGGTGTGTGGGCCTGTACTTGAATTAGAGTCGAACAAATAATGGACAAAACGGGTAAACATGTCACGGACAAATTAATTGCTTATTTTGTGTTACATTTTTAAAAAACCGTTTAATGTTTTTATTTTGTTAAATTTATATGTCATTACCGTTTGCTTTATTTGTTCCTTTTCTTGCTCGCTTTTATATTAGATGGATAGGGGGTGGGGGGGGGGGGGGGCAATGAGCAACTTAAGACGCTCATTTCACCGCCAGGTGGCAATCAAACCAGTAGGGGCTTAGCGCGTCACATTCTTAGTTGGGGGTAGTGAGAAAGAGAGAGAGGGAGATGAGTCACCCCCTCTCTCTCTTTTTCAATGAAAGATTCTGGTCAAGGAAAATCATAAGATTCCTTATTGTTCCAACGTTTAAAGTAGAACACAAGTCTTTGCTAGAGCGTTGAAAACTATCGTATGAGTATTAGGGGGATTGTTTTGCTACACAAAGCATTTGGAATTGGTTTATTTTTTCTTGTTTCATTTTCAATCGAATTCGTACTAGTAAAATGAATCAAATAAAGCAGACATTAGTTTCTTTAAGACAACAAACAGAAGCGTAAAAGAAATAAAGACGAACGCGAGGAGAGTGTCATCATGCATGAAAGAGTGGCCATGAGATTCGTTTGACATGATAACTGTCCTGTTTTATTCTTCCAGGCCATTTCATTTCAAGTGCTCGCGGAACGCTGGTTCGTTCCACACGCCACTGCATTGTTCATACTGACAGCAGACAAACGGCGTCACAAGATTCGACAAATTGGCTTGTGACATTTGCAAGGGGGGGTGCTAAGTGATTTCGTCAGTGACACAATGAAGACGCTTGATTGGAAACAACAACCGCTGAGAACGAGTTGGCTAATAATTATGATAGTAGTCAAGAAAGGGGACAAAATGTGTTTTCAAAACACCTTTGTTTCTCTATTTGAGTTACACCTATGGTGACAATAACACAATTAATGATAAATTATTTTCATGGACAATGTGGTTCCATTTCCCGAAAAGAGAGAGAGAGAGAGAGAGAGAGAGAGAGAGAGAGAGAGAGAGAGAGAGAGAGAGAGAGAGAGAGAGAGAGAGAGAGAGAGAGAGAGAGAGAGAGAGAGAGACAGACAGACAGACAGACAGACAGAGAGACCGAGGGAGACAGAGAGAAAGAGAAATATAATCACAAAGGGAGACAAACATAGAGAAAGACCAAGAGAGAGGAAGACAGAGACGGAGGAGGACAGATCGACACAGAGAGACAAAGACAGGGTTATGGGAAAAGGGTAGTGGAGATGGGGGAGCAATCAGACAGACAGACAGACATACAGACAAACAGACAGGCAGACAAACAGACAGATAGGCAAACACACACACACACACACACACACACACACACACACACACACACACACACACACACACACACACACACACACACACACACACATATTCACCCGTCACCCCATAATAACCTCTCAATTCTTTAATAATGATTCGGGAGTTCGCATGTTGCATGCAGCTGGAAGAACAGAAGAAGGAAAAAGCAACCACAGACAAACGTGGGTTGAGGGTGGGGTGTGGGGCGAGAGAATATGGGCGTGTGGGATGAAGCAAAAGACGATTATCCGCACTCAGACATTGGCTAGCATCAAGAGTGACGACATGAACGGAAGCCAGCCTCATATCCACACCAGCCCAAACCGGAAATGAGAGCTCCAAGTGCTTGCGCATGTCTGCGGTCTACCCAGGCGTCATTTTGTCTTTTTGGTGTGTGCATGTTTTGTTTTGTTGGGGTTTTTTTTCTCCTCTTTTTTTCCCACTGAGCTGCGAGTCTGCAAGCGTCTCCCCTTCTGAGAGCGTTAGAAGGTGTCAGCCGCTATTTTGTCCGCCGGCCATGGGCATCTAGACCGATCACGTGGTTGGATTAACCATTATGGCGCTGTTGCCACGCAGAGAGACACTGACAGAATTTCAGGCTTTTTAACGCTTGACGCCTCTGCCTCTCTCTCTCTCTCTCTCTCTCTCTCTCTCTCTCTCTCTCTCTCTCTCTAACTTTTCAATGGTGCCGGCGGGCTTAACGAAGATGAAGGACATAGCGAGACAGGGTGCATGTGCGAATGAAAAGAGAGGAGCAGGATTGAGAGATGGTGACACAGAGAGACAGAGAGAGAGAGAGAGAGAGAGAGAGAGAGAGAGAGAGAGAGAGAGAGAGAGAGAGAGAGAGAGAGAGAGAGAGAGAGAGAGAGAGAGAGAGAGAGAGAGAGAGAGAGAGGAGAAGAAGAAGGGTTGAAGTGTGAAATTTTGTGGAGATGAGGAGGGAAAGAATGGAGTCTGTAAGAGAGGGAGAAATGGGTGGGGGCAATATACAAATATGGCTGCCAGGCAGGATGGTGAAAGGGACAGCTAGAATAATAGGGGTGAATGACTTGTCATCCGTGTTGATTTGGCTTTGTTCTTCGTTTCATTTCATTGATTGGAGCGGATGACATTCGGCTTTAGTTCATTTTCTACATTATTGAGCATATTTAGTTGACTACTCATCTCTCTCTCTCTCTCTCTCTCTCTCTCTCTCTCTCTCTCTCTCTCTCTCTCTCTCTCTCTCTCTCTCTCTCTCTCTCTCTCTCTCTCTCTCTCTCTCTCTCTCTCTCTCTCTTTATTTCGTTGGGGGGTCTTTCCCTTTCATTTCATTTTGTTGTGCTCATGTGTGACCTTGATTGACTACTAAAGAATTATTTTAACGTGGTTTTGTTTAGTATTTGTTTTTGTTGGTTTGCCTGTTTGCTTAAAGAAAAAGACAGTCTTCATCGTGTATTTATGAGGGGTGGAGGAGTGTTATGTGTTGGAAGAAACAAAATGTAGGCTTCATGTGTGTGTGCGCGAAGGTGGTTATTTGTCATTGGTTGACATTAGCCTGTAATATGTGACTGCGCACCATGAAAGGGACATTAAGTCGCTGGACTAGTTTCTCACAACAGGCTTGCAAAGTAAAAAATGTCATGTTTTGGTCAATTTTGAGTTACGGGAATGTTTGTGTTCTCTAACATATTATATTTCACATTTAAAAAGGGTATTATTTAATATGGTCTCTAAATGGCCTATTAAGTGTTTTAAAACGAGTAGGTCAATGCGTTTTCTTCAGCTAGGCTTGACTTGAAACTGTGTTTTCTTAAAGTGGCCGACACTCACTCTACTAACTTTAAATGCTCATAACTCGGGAACGGAAAACAATATACAATAATTGTTCTTATATCATTAGAAAGAGAATTGTCCGAAGTTTCTAAATGTATAATTTTCGCAGAATGGTCTGTTTGACACTTAATGTCCCTTTCGTGGTGCTGGGTCACATATGAGGCCGATGGTAAAGTGAGAGCTGTACATACAGTACATGGTTGTCTGCACAAGTGGACAATCACCATATAACTCCGTCTGTTTATGGGCGATTACGACTCTCACATTAAGGGCTATAGGCACTGGCTGCTAGTGCTAGAGCTAAGGAAGTTGGTTGGCCTTTGGGGACTTTCTCAAACCAGCGGTCCTCAAATCCCTTTGGGTCGAAATAGTGGGCAAGGTATCCCCACTGCAAAAAAACACAAAAACAATTATAGCCCAGCTTTCCAGAGTAGCAGCCACCTCTGCTAACAGGTAAACATAGCTGAAAACGATAGACTGGCATACAACTGATTATTGCAACGTAATCCAAATAGCCATTATTATTCTGTCAGTCGGGAAATAATAATGTCTATCAGTATTTGTAAAAAGGCTCAGTCCGCCTTTTCTCTGCAATATAAACTAATATTAATTTACTTGAATGACCTTTTATTGGTATCACATCAATACCAACAATTAGTGTTCATTAGGCTCATTTTCCTCCCCGTGGGAGAGCGGGAGGTCTTTCGTACAAATATTCCCCCCGCCTTCTGGAAGCCCTATGCTTGTAACTTCCTCTAATCTGTCACTCTCTTTGACTCTGCCTTTTTTCCCTTTGCTTTCTGTCATCTACTATATTTCTGACTTATTGGCTCATTCTCCTACCATTAAAAACATATCCCAACTAATGTTCTTATTTGAGCTCCTCCGAAATCGGAATGTGTCGGCTGTATGCGGCGGGGAGCCCAGTGAAAACTGAAAACCGGACATATACATACCTTACCCAGTATGGTCATAGGGCCTGGCAACGCAAAAGAAAAGGAAGAAGAAGAAGAAGAAGAAGTTCCTTATCGATGTTGCTATTCCCATTGTTTTTGTTCTCCGTTCTCTCTCACTGTTCCGTTTTCCCTCTTGCACCTGCTCCTCTCATTGTTTTGCTTTCAACTACTATTCCTCCTTTTTATTCTCCTCTCCCCTCTTATCCTTGTTCTGGTATTGTATCTTCTTCTTGTACTTCTTCTTCTTCTTCTTCTTCTTCTTCTTCTTCTTCTTCTTCTTCTTCTTCTTCTTCTTCTTCTTCTTCTTCTTCTTCTTCTTCTTCTTCTTCTTCTTCGTCTTCTTCTTCTTTCTTCTTCTTCTTCTTCTTCTTCTTCTTCTTCTTCTTCTTCTTCTTCTTCTTCTTCTTCTTCTTCTTCTTTTTTTCTTCTTCTTCTTCTTCTTCTTCTTCTTCTTCTTCTTCTTCTTCTTCTTCTTCTTCTTCTTCTTCTTCTTCTTCTTCTTCTTCTTCTTCTTCTTCGTCTTCTTCTACTTCGTCTTCTTCTTCTTCGTCTTCTTCTACTTCTTCTTCGTCTTCTTCTTCTTCTTCTTCTTTTTCTTTTTCTTCTTCTTCTTCTTCTTCTTCTTCTTCTTCTCTTCTTCTTCTTCTTCTTCTTCTTCTTCTTCTTCTTCTTCTTCTTCTTCTTCTTCTTCTTTCTTCTTCTTCTTCTTCTTCTTCTTTTACACAAATCAATCAATCAATCAATCTTCCTCCTCCTCCTCCACTTCTTCTTCTTCTTTTCCTTTCTCTTCTTCTACTACTACTACTACTACTACTACTACTACTACTACTACTACTACTACTACTACTACTACTACTACTACTACTACTACTACTACTACTACTTGCTATTTTTCTTATTCCTTCTAATCTCTGTTGTTTGCTATTGTTGTTGTTGTTTTTCTCAAGAGACACGCCAGCTCTGCAAAGAGTTCACGCTCAAAGGGAAATGATAAAACCAAATGATAAAGAAGTGTAAAAGAGAGAAATATAGATGAGAGAGAGAGAGAGAGAGAGAGAGAGAGAGAGAGAGAGAGAGAGAGAGAGAGAGAGAGAGAGAGGAGAGAGAGAGAGAGAGAGAGAGAGAGAGAGAGAGAGAGAGAGAGAGAGAGAGAGAGAGAGAGAGAGAGAGAGAGAGAGAGAGAGAGACATGATTTTTGATGTTTTATTGTCATTACAGAAAGCGCTTATGACAAAAGGTGGGAGAAGCAATGGACTAAGTGCTTTCAATATAATTAATTATTTTTTCATTTCCAACATAAAATAAAGCAAGTCAGAAAGCAGAAGCAGAAGCAAACTGAAAAATAATAAAATCATGTCAGACCAACAAATGAGAAAGAGAGATATAGATGGGGGACAGACAGAGAGAGAGACAGAGCGGGTGTGGGACGATGGCATACGAGGGGCACTCCGTATATTTTACAATGTGAACATTCTGTCAACATCAGAAAAACACGAATAGTGTCATGAGATAGACCATTATCATACTACGTACGTCGCAAATTGTCATTAGTTTCCACCGGTCCAAAACCGCAAAATGTCCACCAAAGTGAACGTTGGTCCCAAGTTGTGAAAATCGCTTTAATGATGAGATTGTCGACCTATGAATTTCTACGCTTATACTCAAGGAAAGACATTCAAACAAGAGCTTCAGACGTCGATAAATTTTCTTTTTAGACTTTGCCCTCTCAGAAACAAAAGTTCCCAAATGGCTCAAGGAATTTCAGTTTGGTAGAAGAACGTTAAAACAAAGTGACCGTTACAGTTGTCAAATGACTGCTGTGACTGATAAAACTGTAGCCATTGTAAAGACTGTCGGAAATGATCTCTGGGGAAACACGTTCTGATGGTGGCATACCGATCAAGGTCAGCGTCACGGTCCGGGAGATCGGTAGGCCTTGAAAGTGGTAGGGGTCTACAAACTGGGTTTTAAGCTTTATGTTCCACATTTGTGCTTGACAGAAGCGCTTCAGATTGTATGTGGTACTGTATACCCTAGAGTAGAAAACATCCCAGCATAAATTATCGCCATGCTGACCTTGACCTTGAAGTTTGAACTTGAAAACCGAAATTTCCTTCTTTGCGCTATATATTTCTTCTTCAAGCTGTATCTCGTGAACTGGAAGACAGAATCCCTTCCAATTTTGTGTCAGGATGTGACACTCTACGGGGTGTCGCAAGTGCGTGGCATCCCTGGTGACGGACATGTCTGCCGCTCGGCGACGCCCTTGTTTCAAATTGATTGGTTAGTAGTAGTAGCTATAGTCATGCGCCTATTACGTCAGCATCACATGCCTCCTCTACAATGTCGGTGTAACAACAGCGTGATGGGGGGGGGGGGGGGGGGGGGAGTCTGTGATGTCACTCGATTGCAATTAAAGTGGCGGGTCGGAATAGTTGGTGTGTGTGTGTGTGGGGGGGGGGGGGGGGTGTATATGAGAAAGTGGGGCGCGCGTGACACACCCCGTCACAGTATCTTTCTTAACTCCTAAAATATTTTGTTTCTTAATGTTGCTTGTCATCGTCCTCTTTTTACCTATGCTGTTCCTTCTCATCGTCCTCTTTTTACCTATGCTGTTCCTTCTCATCAGCCTCTTTTTACCTATGCTGTTCCTTCTCATCGTCCTCTTTTTACCTATGCTGTTCCTTCTCATCGTCCTCTTTTTACCTATGCTGTTCCTTCTCATCGTCCTCTTTTTACCTATGCTATTCCTTCTCATCGTCCTCTTTTTACCTATGCTGTTCCTTCTCATCGTCCTCTTTTTACCTATGCTGTTCCTTCTCATCGTCCTCTTTTTACCTATGCTATTCCTTCTCATCGTCCTCTTTTTACCTATGCTGTTCCTTCTCATCGTCCTCTTTTTACCTATGCTGTTCCTTCTCATCGTCCTCTTTTTACCTATGCTGTTCCTTCTCATCGTCCTCTTTTTACCTATGCTGTTCCTTCTCATCAGCCTCTTTTTACCTATGCTGTTCCTTCTCATCGTCCTCTTTTTACCTATGCTGTTCCTTCTCATCGTCCTCTTTTTACCTATGCTGTTCCTTCTCATCGTCCTCTTTTTACCTATGCTGTTCCTTCTCATCGTCCTCTTTTTACCTATGCTGTTCCTTCTCATCGTCCTCTTTTTACCTATGCTGTTCCTTCTCATCGTCCTCTTTTTACCTATGCTGTTCCTTCTCATCAGCCTCTTTTTACCTATGCTGTTCCTTCTCATCGTCCTCTTTTTACCTATGCTGTTCCTTCTCATCAGCCTCTTTTTACCTATGCTGTTCCTTCTCATCAGCCTCTTTTTACCTATGCTGTTCCTTCTCATCAGCCTCTTTTTACCTATGCTGTTCCTTCTCATCAGCCTCTTTTTACCTATGCTGTTCCTTCTCATCAGCCTCTTTTTACCTATGCTGTTCCTTCTCATCAGCCTCTTTTTACCTATGCTGTTCCTTCTCATCGTCCTCTTTTTACCTATGCTGTTCCTTCTCATCGTCCTCTTTTTACCTATGCTGTTCCTTCTCATCAGCCTCTTTTTACCTATGCTGTTCCTTCTCATCGTCCTCTTTTTACCTATGCTGTTCCTTCTCATCGTCCTCTTTTTACCTATGCTGTTCCTTCTCATCGTCCTCTTTTTACCTATGCTGTTCCTTCTCATCAGCCTCTTTTTACCTATGCTGTTCCTTCTCATCAGCCTCTTTTTACCTATGCTGTTCCTTCTCATCGTCCTCTTTTTACCTATGCTGTTCCTTCTCATCGTCCTCTTTTTACCTATGCTGTTCCTTCTCATCGTCCTCTTTTTACCTATGCTGTTCCTTCTCATCGTCCTCTTTTTACCTATGCTGTTCCTTCTCATCGTCCTCTTTTTACCTATGCTGTTCCTTCTCATCGTCCTCTTTTTACCTATGCTGTTCCTTCTCATCGTCCTCTTTTTACCTATGCTGTTCCTTCTCATCGTCCTCTTTTTACCTATGCTGTTCCTTCTCATCGTCCTCTTTTTACCTATGCTGTTCCTTCTCATCAGCCTCTTTTTACCTATGCTGTTCCTTCTCATCAGCCTCTTTTTACCTATGCTGTTCCTTCTCATCGTCCTCTTTTTACCTATGCTGTTCCTTCTCATCGTCCTCTTTTTACCTATGCTGTTCCTTCTCATCGTCCTCTTTTTACCTATGCTGTTCCTTCTCATCGTCCTCTTTTTACCTATGCTGTTCCTTCTCATCGTCCTCTTTTTACCTATGCTGTTCCTTCTCATCGTCCTCTTTTTACCTATGCTGTTCCTTCTCATCAGCCTCTTTTTACCTATGCTGTTCCTTCTCATCAGCCTCTTTTTACCTATGCTGTTCCTTCTCATCAGCCTCTTTTTACCTATGCTGTTCCTTCTCATCGTCCTCTTTTTACCTATGCTGTTCCTTCTCATCGTCCTCTTTTTACCTATGCTGTTCCTTCTCATCGTCCTCTTTTTACCTATGCTGTTCCTTCTCATCGTCCTCTTTTTACCTATGCTGTTCCTTCTCATCAGCCTCTTTTTACCTATGCTGTTCCTTCTCATCAGCCTCTTTTTACCTATGCTGTTCCTTCTCATCAGCCTCTTTTTACCTATGCTGTTCCTTCTCATCGTCCTCTTTTTACCTATGCTGTTCCTTCTCATCGTCCTCTTTTTACCTATGCTGTTCCTTCTCATCAGCCTCTTTTTACCTATGCTGTTCCTTCTCATCGTCCTCTTTGTCCGTCACCGAAGATGATCGGACTTTGCGATGGGCTGGTTTGTCTGTTTTGTTTTTTTGTTTTTTGTGGGGTTTTTTTTTTGGGGGGGGGGGGGGTTCTGTCTGTCCCAAGGATATCTCCCGAACCGCTTGACCGAATCGCGTCAAATTTTGTGTGAAGGTGTGCCACCTTAATAGGAAGAGATCGGCGCAATATCTCGGGCACCGATCAACATAGGATGTTGAAACTTGGCATGAAGGTGGTTTGGCTTATGCCCGTTCTGATGATGGCATACCGATCAAGGTCAAGGTCAAGGTCAAAAAGATCGCTGAAGCCTGAAAATCGGAGGGTCATTTTTTCTCCTTCTGTCTGTCCCAAGGATATATTTCGAACGGGTTCACAGAATCACGTCAAATGTTGTGTGCTGGTGTGTCACCATGAGAGGAAGGCATCCGCGCAAACCATTTTGCCGTCGTGACCTTGACCTTGGCGTTCGACCTTGAAAACCGAAAATCTTTCAGGGGCCATAACTCCCACATCGTTAGTGTTAGAGTCTTCAAATTTGGCATGAAGGTACTTTGCCTTATGCCCGTTCTGATGGTGGCATACCGATCAAGGTCAAGGTCACGGTCCGGGCGATCAGTAGGCCTTGAATGTGGTAGGGGTCTACACATTGGGTTTTAAGCCATATTTTCCACATTGGTACTTGACAGAAGCGCTTCAGATTGTGTGTGGTACTGTATACCCTAGAGAAGAAAGCATCCGAGCATAAATTATCACTATGCTGACCTTGACCTTGAAGTGTGACCTTGAAAACCGAAATTTCCTTCTTTGCGCTATATGTTTCTTCTTCAAGCTGTATCTCGTGAACTAGAAGACAGAATCCCTTCCAATTTTGTGTCAGGATGTGACACTCTACGGGGTGTCGCACGTGCGTGGCATTGCTGGTGACGGACATGTCTGCCGCTCGGCGACGCCCTTGTTTTACTTAATTGCTATGTATTCGTGTCTGTTTCTCTGTCAATCTGTCTGTCTCTCTATCTGTCTCTCTATCTGTCTCTCTATCTGTCTCTCTATCTGTATGTCTGTCTGTCTGTCTCTGTCTGTCTGTCTGTCACTCGCCTCTCCCCCCCCCCCCTCTCTCTCTCTTTCTCTCTCTCAGTATGAAAAAGGCCACTCCGTGCCAATACGTTTACTATTGTGAAATAAAGGTTCATTTCATCCTCTCTCTCTCTCTCTCTCTCTCTCTCTCTCTCGTTCTCTCTCTCTCTCTCTCTCTCTCTCTCTCTCTCTCTCTCTCTCTCTCTCTCTCTCTCTCTCTCTCTCTGTCTCTCTCTCTCTCTCTCTCTCCTCTCTCTCTCACTCTCTCTCTCTCTCTCTCTCTCTCTCGTCTCTCTCTCTCTCTCTCTCTCTCTCTCTCTCTCTCTCTCTCTCTCTCTCTCTCTCGCTCTCTCTCTCTCTCTCCTCTCTCTCTCCTCTCTCTCTCTCTCTCTCTCTCTCTCTATTTAATTCTCTCCTCGCCCTCTCTCATCAGATCCATCACTCATCTCTCGTCTTTCTCTCTCTCTCTCTCAATCTCTCTTGCTTTCGGTTTCATTTAAGCCACAACCACAATTGTTATTATCACCGCCCTTAAAATCATAATTGTTCTACCTAAGGCCGGAGCCATAATTATGTTCGCTGCCACAGAAGGTGTGACATGAATGGAGTGGTGCCAGAGAACAAATTCAAGGAGGCCATGAGGTGCTTTCCAACTGCATTGCGCTTTTTGTCTGGAATTCCCGCAGTTACAATGAAAGATGCATCTCATCACGTTTATCTGTCCCTCGGCCATTCTTCATTCCTAACCAACTCAACCAGCCCTTAATTTAGATTTTTGTTTCTCTCTCAACAGATGCTAATGTAAAGTTCCGGCCGTCAAGATTGAGCATGCCAGTCAGGTTAAAATAACATGAAACAGACGGAGAGACAGACCTGAAGACAGACAGTCAGACAGGGAAAAACAGCGAGAAATAGATATAAACACAGAGAGAGAGAGAGAGAGAATACGAATACGAATACGAATACGAATGGTTTTATTGAGGGTAAAACAGATAAGCTGGGTAGCTTTTTTACACTATTGCCCTCAAGCAAATAAACAACAATTAATGAAGAAAATGATTAACAGAAACGTAAAAACAACAACAACAAAACCGGCAACAATAGTGACAAAAACATACATGCAATATAATACAACAAGGCAAAAATGGCCACACAACAGCAATTCAAAATTAAAGACCCCCACTCCACCCCACCCCACAACAAAAAAACAACAACCAAGAAACAACAACACAAAACACCTCCCAGTCTCCTCTCTCCCCCCGGCCCCCCCGCCCCACCCCGCACTCACCCCCCCACCCCCACAAGCACCCCCCACATACCCCACCCCCACAAACCTATGCACACATACATACCTGCATACACATTCTTATATAATGTACATGTACATGTATATCAGTTCACATAAATCTTAAATGTTCTCTACACCTTGTAATATCATTTGAATGTATATATAAATAAGAGAGAGAGAGAGAGAGAGAGAGAGAGAGAGAGAGAGAGAGAGAGAGAGAGAGAGAGAGAGAGAGAGAGAGAGAGAGAGAGAGAGAGAGAGAGAGAGAGAGAGGGGGGGAGCAGAAAGCAGAAACACATAGAGAGACACAGGCCAATGGAACTTTTGGGGATAGTGCATGAACAGTGCACCGTATCAAATAACAGAGCGTCTGTGTCACAATCTTCACCGGTACATCCTGTTGCCCGGAATATGAAACCTTGTCATGGCTTTTATTTTGACCCCCTCTCTCCCCCACCCCCACCCTCTCTCTCTTCTCTCTCTCTCTCATCTCTCTCTCTCTCTCTCTCTCTCTCAACTCTCTCTCTCTCTCTCTCCCTCTCTCTATCTCTCTCTATCTCTCTCCTCTAGCTCCCCTCTCTCTCTCATTGGAAGAATAGGCTTCGACTAAAATCTTAATTCTTGTTAATACAGTTGTTTTTGTTCAGTGTACCACCCTCTCTCTCCCCACACCCCTCTTCTCTTCTCTCTCTCTCTCTCTCTCTCTCTCTCTCTCTCTCTCTCTCTCTCCTCTCTCTCTCTCTCTCTCTCTCTAATAGGTAAAAAGAGACACACAAAATTATATTTATATCTTTTTTCATTAGAAACTTCTTCTTCTTCTTCTTCTTCTTCTTCTTCTTCTTCTTCTTCTTCTTCTTCTGTGTGGACTTTCTAAAAGACACACTGACGCAACACGATTAAGTCTCTTTTTTTCTGAGTAGCTGTGACCCACATACAAAATGTCCCCAACTTCAAATTGAGGCTGCTCTTTAAAATTGATGTTTCGGTTTGAATTTGGGGGCTTTTGAATGGGAGTCAGACCTGGTCAAAACAAGATCTCTTTCCAGCTATAAGAGGGAAAGCACGTGAAACCCGTGATTTTGACACGTGATCTGGTGGGTCTTTAATGACCCCTCGAAGCCCAACGACCAGACATCGCCGTTGTCAACCAGACATGGTGATTTAGCGACAGAGCTGTTATCATGTTAAACGAACACCCCCCCTCCCCCCCCCCCTCTCATCCCCCCTTTTTTTATTTATTCTTCTTCTTTTAATTCATCCACCCTTCTGTGGCTCTTCTTTCTAATTCCTTCACTGCATCTTCGAAAGCCAGCGCCCATTTTCCAGCCTATAGTTTTTCCAAATTAGAAGAGATGGGGTCCACGCTTCCTTCAGAGGATTTCAAAATTAAATTTCGCGGCGATTTGGGTGGCTGCGTGGTCTCTGAAACCAAATACCAAGTGACTGACGTTGTGTACAGCGAGAAGACGGGATTTAAGGAGGGGTTTACGACTCAGCGAATTGCTTTTCCTTGTCGCAATATTTACGAGTCTTCTGAACTGGGTAGGGTGGAATATGATATTGGATAATTATCAAAAAGCCGTTGGTGCTGAGCATACGTTAACTTCGGAATGCCGGTCAATGTTCCAACGGGACACACACACACACAGCTGCCGAGTCTTCCCTGCATGCGTGTTTTTTATAATTATTATATACTACTGTTAGCATAATGAGTAGTGATTTAATCAAGAATTATCCTAGGTTATGCAAGCTGAAAATTTTATGAGTGAATACTTCAATATGTTCTTATGTGAATCGAACAAAATACATGGGAGAATGGGAGAACAGAATTTGCAACACACGCAGGCATACTTTGGCCTGTCTTTGTATATGTCTGTATGTATGTCTATCTTTCTCTCTCTCTCTCTCTCTCTCTCTCTCTCTCTCTCTCTCTCTCTCTCTCTCTCTCTCTCTCTTTCTTCCTCCCTCTCTCTCTCTCTCTCTCTCTCTCTCTCTCTTTCTTCCTCTCTCTCTCTCTCTCTCTCTCTCTCTCTCTCTCTCTCTCTCCCTCTCTCTCTCTCTCTCTCTCTCTCTCTCTCTCTCTCTCTCTCTCTCTCTCCTCTCCCTCTCTCTCTCTCTCTCTCCCTCCTCTCTCAATCTCTCTCTCTCTTTGTCTCTCTCTCTCTCTCTCTCTCTCTCTCTCTCTCTCTCTCTCTCTCGCTAAATTCACCCTCTCTTCTATTTTCCCCGGTCTTCCCTGTCGCTCCAACTTTCCCCCATCTCCTGAAACCCTCTCCCCCTAATTCGTTTCCAATCCTTCGATGCAGGCGAAACATCGCCCATTTAAATCCCATGCAACGGTAGCACAGGATTCAACACTAATCCTCACTGTCTGACAAGTTTTAAAATGAAATGTTAACGACATGTTTGGTCTTGTTTCATTCCGTTTTTTAAACGAAATGCTTTTTGATACATTTCAGACTTTTAAAAAACAAACAACTCCGTATTCGTCCGTCCTCTTCACAACCAAAAGTGGTTTGTTTTTTTTCTCTTTTAAAAGGAAAGGTTTTTAGATGCATCACAATCATTATTTTTATCACTTCAGATTTGTGTGTGTTTCCGTTACAACCCAAACTGTTCATGTCTTTAAAAAAACCAATTCACACCAGTTCCACAGGCAGAATTGTAAGTGCTGACAGAGTAGTTGCGGGGAAGATATGCAAAGGAAAGATGGGGACGGAAGATGATGACAAAGGAGGAAAAAGACAATTAAAAAGAAGAAAGAAGAGGAGAAGGAGGAAGAGAAGAAGAAGAAGAAGAAGAAGAAGAAGAAGAAGAAATAGAAAAATAATAAAAAAGAAGAAAAGAGACAGAAAAGAAGAAAACGAGAGAGAGAGAGGGAGAGAGAGAGAGAGAGAGAGAGAGAGAGAAGAGAGAGAGAGAGAGAGAGAGAGAGAGAGAAGAGAGAGAGAGAGAGAGAGAGAGAGAGAGAGAGAGAGAGAGAGAGAGAGAGAGAGAGAGAGAGAGAGAGAGAGAGAGAGAGAGAGAGAGAGAGAGAGAGAGAGATTAGAGAGCTCGCAAATGAATAGAAAAACAAGAAAAGATGAGCAAGAAGAGTACGAATAATTAGGGATGGGAAAGTAGGAGAAAAAGAAGACGAAAAGGGAAAAAACCCAAAAACCAGCACAACAATTGAGCGCCATGGAAAAGGAAAGGCACAAAAATAAAATGCAAATAAAGAAAGTAAAGACAAAAACTTGTTGAAATAAAACAGATAATATACTTCTGTGAAATACACAGTATCAGAAAAGAAAGAACGACAGAAACAAAAAAGAAGAATACATTCCCAGACAAAACAGCCGCCACTTACGGGGGGCAAACGGGGGGGGGGGGGGCGGGGACACCAACACGTTTAGAGTCAAAGGGAAGGGAAGGGGGGGGGGGGGGTGAGCCAAAGAGGAAGAACAAGGAGGAGAAAGAGATAACAAGACCAGAAAAAAATAATGGACAAACAAGCAGAGGTTGGGAGGAGAGGGGTGGGGGGTGGTGTGGGACGTAGATGAAATAGGAGGACAAAAAGAACGAAGAAGAGTGCAAAGTAGGGTGAAAAAAGTGAAGGAGGAAGGCAGTGCAGTGAGTATGCGGAAGACGCACATGGGGGAACCAAACTCCGCACAGGAAGAGACGAGAGGGCGGAAGAAGCGTGGGGGGAAAAGGAACCGGAAAGAAAAGGAACCGGAAAGAAAAAGGAAGGAAGTAGTAGCGAGGGAGATAACAGCAGCATGATGCCTGCTGCACAGGAGAAGAGTTGCGGAGGAGTGGGGGAAGCGTCCTCCTGTCGCGTGCACAAGGGTGTTTACAGAGACACTCCCCAGAGTGCAATCCCAACCACCCTCCATACCCCCGTCACCAGCACCACCACCCCCGTGCCCCAGTGTCACTTCTACTACCCACACACCATGGGTATGGATGGAGTTGGCGCGTGGCGATCTGTCTTTTGTCTGGCTTTTGGTTTTAAAAAAACAAAAATGTATGTGTGTGTGTGT
>CM065692.1:34475954-34480661 GCA_017654935.2 Phymorhynchus buccinoides
AAAATGGAGAAGTGGCTACAGAATTTGAAGGAGAGACAAATATATTAATACTCCACACCTGCATTTTACACTTTGGAATACAATATTTAGCAACAGAACAAGATAATAAAACATACGAAACGTCTGGTTTATTGACTTTCATTAAAGGACCAAATACTACCCTGAACGACCTTGTGTCTTTTATGTGTCTAAATTAAAACATAATGCAAAAAATAATGACTAATCTGAAAACCTACCGATTTCGAAAAGTACGTTTTTGAAACAGTGTCAAATAGGGGGGGGGGGGACAGGGTCAGGAGTGGGGGGGGGGCACATTTGGAAACATACCTAATCAATTTTGGTACATAACAGGCAGCGGGATTTATCCCTGCTTTACCGATTTTCAACTGCCGTAGGATTTTTACGTACGTAAAGCGCACGGGTCAGACTAATAGCTTTAAGTCCCCGTCCGAAGGACACGATGTTTAGTTCGATTTTCCTGTCGAACTAGAAAGAAAGGGCGAGGCCGAGGGACTTACGAACGTGACACTCCACGTTGCACTCACGAATTGAAATTGGCAGGCAAAAGTCCTTAACCACTCTACCACCTTCTCTTAAAATCAACCGTGGATGGGGACACAGACTAAAGAAACCAACCAACATACATTCAAAGTAATGGGCAGACGTGTTGGGAGGGGTGGGGTGGGGTGGAAGAGTAAAAGAATGAAGGCATGCATGCTCGTGAAAGGGATAAATTTGTGAACACGTTTGCGAGAGAGAGAGAGAGATGAGACGAGAGAGAGAGAGAGGGAGAGAGAGAAGAGAAGAGAGAGAGAATGAGAGGGAGCGACGAGAGAGAGAGAGACGATAGGAGAGAGAGAGAGAGAGAGAGAGAGAGAGATTGAAAACTTAATTTTTATTTTCCAAGGAATATAGATTTTAGTTAAGAGAGAGAGAGAGACTTGACACTTGACACTTGACGTTTTTTATTGTCATTACCTGAAAGGGTCTAAAGACAAGGGGGGTAATCATAACATTTCTTTCTCTCTTACTGTATGGGTTATATAACAAAGTTACAAGGAATGAACATGAGGAGAGAGAGGGGGGGAGGGGGACGGGGGCAGGTGGCAAAACGGAGGAGAGACAGACAGGCAGAGAGACAGATACCGAGGCAAGGATGACAAAAGAATTCCAAGGGACTTCTTTAGTGAGAGGGGAAAAAAAGGAGCCACACACAAGATGCCAAGTTAAGTTAGAGTTTAGCGAAGATGTGCCAAATGGTCCTCTGTCGCTTCCATTAATTTCAGGCGGTTTCATTTAGGGTTAGGGCTAAAATAAGGTTTTGAATAGGGTTAGGGATGATTAGGGTCATTACGTGTCATCTCTACATCCCTGTCTTTGTTTTTGGTGTTGTTTGTGTGGATTAGCGGCTTCAGATTATGGTTACCGGGTTAGGATTAGGTGTTTGGGGTAGGTGTTTAGGGTATTTTAGTGTCAAATACACAAAACATAAAATTTGATGATAATCTGACTTTATTAAACCGAATCCCTACATATCCCTACCCCATTCCTAACCCCTAGCCTAACCTGAACCGTCTGAAATGAATGGAAGGGGCAAAGGAGGGGACTATTCTTAACATTTGCCGCGAAGAGAAGGGACGGGAAAGGGGGTGAAGTAGCTATCACAGTTCTTGGACTAATATTCTCGGGATGGAAAAGTTGATTAATGTAACTTGATTAGGCCCCATCATCAAGCACGACTTCGATCCGCGCAACACGAACAAGCGCTAAATAAAATGGTGGGTGACCGTGGTGATTGAGGATGAGAATGAAGACGACGACGACGAGGATGTTAAGAGATGACGGGGCGCGGATCTGGTCACTTGCTCTATTTTTGTGTTAGCCGGAAGACGAGACATCTTAAAGAGGGTGGGGGGAGCGGGGTGGGGGGAATGCGGGAGTGGAGGGTCGTAGGGAAGAGTGGAAATGTGTGGGTGTGGAAAGAAATCGAGGATGGAGTGTTGGGTATGAGGGAGGAGATGGGTCTGACGATGAAACGAGATGAGAAATGCCACCACCTATGAAACAAGACAGCTTTCAGAGATAGAAATCATCAACCACGCAAAGAAACACTTCTACCAGTAGAGATGAAACCTGGTCAAAGAAAATCAGACCCAACCCATCGTTCGCCGTCACCCTGGGCTCCTACGCTGTGTTGCCTGAGACTGTGAGGGTGCCTGCTTGCTTCTGTCAAAGCGACAAGAAAACTTGGAAAAAAAGTCTGACTCTAACAGAGACGATGGCTAGCTGCCTTTAGACGACCAGACCAAGAGAAATTGAAAACAAGAAGAAAGAACTTTGCAAATTATTTCAGAATACAACCTGAAGATAACATTCGCGGCAACTAAGAAAAATCGTAAAGCTATTTGGACGTGTCCACACTGGACCTGAAGTGTCACGAACAGTACAAGCCAGACAAAAAGCCAGCGTACAACCCTTCTATTTAACCGCCAAAAGCAACCACCCACATCGGTATCAAAATCACCACCCCACGAATTCACAAAGAGATTATCCAGCCCTGTCCTTGTAACGAGAAAGTAGTCACGAGCATCAGCAGAATACCAAGAGCCCTACCGAAAGCGTATACAGGCCACCATCCGAAACACCAACCGATACCACACACAGGGACGAGTAAAAACCAGAAAGAACGTCACTGGTCGACCCCCCCATATAACGATGGTAGAGTAAAGACCAACGTGGGAAGGCTTTCTTCAAGATCCTTCGACTTCCTTCCCAGAAGGCACAAACTCCACAAGCTCTTCACAAGGCACACACAATTCAAGCTGTCTTACTCGTGCATGCCCAACCTCAAGAACACCATCGACGCCACCACAAAAACACCAACAAAAGAGCCCCAAACGATGAAAGCAAAACGTGCAATTGGTGGTTGCACAGGACCATGCCCTTTGCAAATCGTGCTTTCTAAGAACATCGTATACCAGGCTACTGTCATAGCGAAAGGAAAAAGGAGTACCATAGGCATCACGGAAAACAGTTCAAGACAAGATATTGCAAAACCACAACATCCTTCAAACTGAAAAATACAAAAAACAGACAGAACTCAGTAAACACAGATGTAAACTGAAAGACGAAAGACAGACTTCATCTTGATCATGGAATCGGTCAAAACAAAAAAAATACTACGAGCAGGCAGCCCTACAACAACGCTTTCAAAAGATGCATTTGATGCACCACAGAAATTCTTTATTTTGTACAATCCGAGTATGGCCACTCTAAATACCAGTCGTCGACTAATAACAACTGAAGGTACAAAAACTATTTTTTGTCAATGAACCAAACAAAACGGAACGAGTGCTCATAACTGAATATAGCCCGAAAAGTGAGCTCTTCTGCAACTGACAAACCCCGAACGTGCTCAGAACTGAACACTACCTCAACTGAGCCACCTATTGATACACAGCAGTTTTTAGAAATTCAGAAACCTGAACGAGATCTTAACCTTGAAAACAATATTGTAGTTTCTGGTTGAGTTTCGCCATTTGTTGGTTTATAGATACACAAAGAAGGTTAAGACCCCTTAAGCAAATGGCTATTTACAGTCCCTGAGCAGGAGGGATGAGACGCAGGTTTTAAGCAGTCCATCCGAGGCACAGGATGATGAAATGATGCTTTTACGTCCTTCTCGTTCATAGACACATTATGGGACATTTGTAAATATCAAAGATGGTGGGAACAATACTTAGCTGCAATGCCTCGGAGGCAGTGCAACACCAGTAAGTCCCGAGATTTTAACAATGTAGATAAGTGTAGCAATTAACCACGCTCGGTTAAACCGCATCGGCTATGGTACAGCCCCAATAATATTCTAAATTGTAGTAACTACTGACGCAGCACAGGGAGGGAGGGCGAAGAATATATTGTTTTATTACGTCCCTCATGGCCCCGGTATGGGCATATCCAGGGAGTCGAGAGAGATTATGCATGTATTTTGTATTAACGTCTCACTTATTTTTAAATGTTTATATCATTTGATACTTGTCTTATGTTGATTATTCTTGGCTGTCTTTTAATGTGTTTTATCGTGTTATTTTTGTGTTTAGGCCTTTGTTTCAGGAGCGCTTTGAGCTCCCTGCACACGGATTAGCGCTCTATAAATAATCATTATTATTATTATTATTATTATTTATTTGTCTTTCAATTATCTACCAAACCCCCGACCCCCCCTCCCTTAATTTTTCATCAAACAAAAATCAGGGGAGATGACACCGCATCTTTTGTTAATTGCGTTAAAAATATCCCTCATCAGTATGGCAACACCAGCACTTAGTTGTTCTAACAGAAGCATGTCTTAGGTACCACTGGTTCCCATCCCGAGTTGTTATCCATTCACTATCATTCCTACATATCAGGTATTTTAATTTCATATCAAACCGCATAAGTACTAGACTATGTTGACCATGGCCTGCCGTTTGATGAATCTGCCTTGTGGTCAGCACTGAAGAACATTCTATCAAGTTTCGTTTAAGATCGTTTTGTGTTTTTAGGTGGTGTATCTTTTTGTTCAGAGAGTTATGAGTGAGGAGGAGAAGAATATAGTAGAGAGATAAAGGGGGACGCCAACGAGTAAGAAGGATTCCAGTTTCGCGTGCGGGTGATAGGGAAGCGAGCTGGTGACAAGTAGTAGCGAAGAGAGGGCTAGGTGAGTGG
>CM065692.1:34481161-34486161 GCA_017654935.2 Phymorhynchus buccinoides
TCTCTCTCTTCTCCTCTCTCTCTCTCTCTCTCCCTCTCTCCTTCTCTCTCTCATCTCTCTCTCTCTCTCGTTCCTCTCTCTCTCTGATCTCTCTCTCTCTCTTGGTCTGTTTTTACCTCTTGCGTTATCGTTGAATCATCATAGTTCCAAATATACAAACGCCAGACACACAGACACAAAAGGCACGCACACACAGAGACACAGGCAGACCATTCACACACAAAGCACACACACACACACAGCACACACACACCACACACACACACACACGCGCGCGACCGCGCGCGCGCCCCCCACCCCCACATCACTCACATATCCACACTATAAACTGTTTTGCCAAAGGATTGGTTGTTGTCCTTTGGGACCTTCCCCAACGCCGAGCTCCGTCCTCAATCCTTTGGCCGAGGAGTGTTAGGGGGGATTACCCTGGGCAATACATCTCCCTAATATAAACTAATCTCGCCCAGCCCGCCAGAATATATCCGCCCTACATCTGCTATCTGGCCGTCATGTCGAAACGACGACAAGCAACAACACAAACCTGTTTCTACTTTCGTCAAAGTTAAGCCATTGTGAAGTTAACAAATGGCGCAAGACTCGTGTTACCCTTGTCTATTCATTCTATTGACGTCACGCAGAGACCCTGAATCCCATACAGTTAACAATATGTAAGTCTCCTTGAGACTCCACGTATGGCCCCCCACCCCACCCCCCTCCCTCCTTATATTCCATTTGACGTACCAACAGTACTAAGTATCTTAGATACATCTTAGTTGTGACTGACCCCTAGAACGTCTCTTCTTTTTTTTTTTAAACTGCGTTCATGTTTTTGACGCAAATCACACCCATCTTATAATCACACTTCCAGCAAGTATAATAAACGCCTTTCACAAAAAATCTCTCTATTCATATCTTCGCGTCTTTCGTTATACCTCATCTACCTCGCGTCGTCTCATTTTCCCTTCACGAGCGACCCAAGTGTCCAATGCGGTCATACAGCTATCCGACTGGTGACATCTGTGTAGCAGATTCTCATGAAATTATACAGTAAAGAGTACTAACCGTCTACATGATATGAATCTGAATGACATCCTACTAGTTTCGCTGACTAATAATATTTATAGTTAGCCACATACAGGCGAATCTACGAAAGCATCCTTGTTTCTGTATCAGACTTTGGTTTAATAATCAATTTGTGCATTAAGGGTTACGTGGATGAACTGAGTGACATTTACCATTTCATTCATTCAAATCCATTCTATGAAGACAATCTTTTTGCCACGTGCCTTAAGTTTAAAACTGACAAGACATTATATGAATAACTAAGAGCATAAAATAGCGGTTAATAAAATCACATGTTTTCACATAGAACATTTAAGGTTTTTTCTAAAAAAACACACACTCCCACCTAACCCCCACCGACACACACACACACACACACACACACCACACACACACACACACACAACACACCCACACCACACACCACACACAACATAGTATCTAAACCAACATAAGTAAAACAAGTCTGTAATAGTTCTCCTTTTAGCCCCGTAAAATGAACAAATTCATAACAACATTAATCGTCTCTTCTATCACAGGAAATATTAATAATAGAGAAAACATCATAATGATCAGCATCAGCAGCAACGTAAACATACCATTAAAGCTATGCTAATTCAGTCACGACAGCACGCACGACAAGTACACGCACGTGCCCACAGGCTCGTGAGACGTGTAGTCAACGACACACGCAACGAAACACACCACACACCCACACACATGCGCGCTGCTGGCGTAAAGCACTATCAGTACGCCACTACACACCACACTACATGGCGCGCGCGCTTAACTTGCATCACCATGTATTGCTACTACGAGAATAAGCTACTCAAGAATACAGTAAATACCTGGTAAACCTATTAAACAATCGCATTTCGTGTTAAGAATCAGCGCCTCTGCAGACGTCCGTTTACAGTATGGAATGTCTGTACAAGCTAAAATTGGTATGTGTGATTCGATCCCTTTTACCTCTACCTCTCCCCCGTTCCACGTGCTTATTTGGGGTCACTTATTTGTCACCTTTCTCAACGCCTTTGTCGGCAAAACTAGATTTTATTTTAAAATAGAGTGAATATATTTCCTGTATGTTGAATATTATTATCTGTTTATTTTCCCTTCAGTCGTGCTTCCTTGTACAGTGCACCTTTCTTTCCTAATTCAACAATTGCTGGGCTAGCGCAATCATATTGCCTTAAGAGGCTATCCTTAGCACTTTTGTGAGCAGTATATGAGTAAATTATGTCCAAATCCCCGAGTAATCTGATTTAAGGAGGTATAGTGGACGAAATAAAGAAGACGATCAGAGGATGGCAATGAAACAAATGTATGTAGGAGGATCAAGTAGGTGAGATACTATAAAGTGTAGCTACTACTACTGTTCCTACTACTATCCATATAACAACTACTTGACTAGACTACTACTACTACCTATCTGAATTTTATGATTACTTTTTAAATTATTTATTATTTATCAATTATTATCTCCATTAACTTATTATTACTTTTTTTTTTTATTTATTATTATTATTATTATTACTAATATTATTATTATTATTATTATATATTATTATTATTATATTATTATTATTATGATTATTATCTTATTCCATGTATTTATATATTATTTATTATGCTTTATTTATTATTATTTATTATTATTATTATTATTATTATTATTAATGTTATTATTTTATTATATCTAGATAAATACCATTACAAGGTGCAGATGTGTGTATTAATGGTGAAGTGAGGGAGAAAGAAAAACCAGTCCTGGCATCCTGACATTTAAACGGATTCCGACCCCTCTCCATCTCTCACTCTCTCTCTCTTCCGGTGTATCTCTTCACGGCGCTCCAATCGTCCCTCTCTCCGTCTCCTCTCCGCGCTCCTCCGCCTCGGCTCTCTCCCTCTCGCTTTTTCCTTTTTTAAAACTCTCTTTATTTCTTTCTTCTATAATCTCACGTCCCATCACCATATCTAGGTATTGTTAACCTTCTCGCATACCGACCTCTTTAATGCCCCGCCCCACCTACACGCCCTCACCTAAAACACAAGGACTCCCACATATAAGATTTGACACGCATAATAACCACTCCACTATTCCCAACTCCTATCCGCGCCCCAACCTACCCATCCAACCTTACTGCATTATCAGCTTTTCCTATTCCCAAACTTTTTGCCCCGGAGTCCATCCCATATATGTATCCCCCCCCCGGCCCGCCCCCCCCAATCAAAAAAAAAAAAAGTGTTTGACCATCTTAGGTACAAACAGGTCTTCGTGTTCTTTGAACGCCTACGCATTCAGCGTGCTTGTATAATGTGTGTTGAAATGTGAGCTAGGTTCTAAGTTTGTGAATGAACCCATCATCTATTTCTGAAGTCAACAATTTGATGCGTACTCGTTCCTTATAAATACGTATTGCGCCCGTAAATCCACCCACTGATCCTCATCATACCCATTGGATCCCCCTTACTTTTACCCCCCCCCCCCCCTTACGCACACCTAATTTAACCTCCTTCAAAACTCCCAAACCTCTTCACCTTTGCAGGCTTTCGCTTGGAAATACAATCCACCCAGTTCCATAAGTTCCACGTCGCCTTCCAAATATATGTTTACAAAATCATTTCTTTAAACTGAAAAGCGATCGTGTTTCCTGAATATTTTTAAGTGTAGTAATATAGTTTGTTGTTGTTTTGTGTGCGGAAAAACGGATATGAAACATTTTAATAAATTGTTTTAAAGTTTTACATTCCCCTAATTTCACGTTGAAACGTTTTCTTTTTCAATTACAACAAGGGCGTCGCCGAGCGGCAGACATGTCCGTCACCAGCAATGCCACTTTGCACTTGCGACACCCCATAGCAGTCACATCCTGACACAAAATTGGAAGGGATTTTGTCTTCTAGTTCACGAGATACAGCTTGAAGAAGAAACATATAGCGCAAAGAAGGAAATTTAAGTTTTCAAGGTCAAGATCAGCATGGTGATAATGTATGCTCGGATGTGTTCTACTCTAGGTTATACAGTACCACACACAATCTGAAGCGCTTCTGTCAAGTACAAATGTGGAAAATCTTGGCTTAAAACCCAATGTGTAGACCCCTACCACTTTCAAGGCCTACCGATCTCCCGGACGGCAAAACATCTTTGCGCGGATGCCTTCCTCTCATGGTGATACACACCAGCACACAAAATTAGACGCGATTCGGTCAAGCGGTTCGGGAGATATCCTTGGGAAAGAGACAGAAAAGAGAAAAAAATACAAACCAGCCCATCGCAAAGTCCGATCACCTATGGTGACGGACAATTAGGCCCTAAATTTGTTTAAAGCGAACTTTCGATATTGCTCAAGCTTTTTTAGTCCCCGAGCCGAAGGTTCGGGGAGTATTGTTTCTGTCTGATCCGTCCGTGCCTCGGCGTGCCTCCGTCCGTCCGTCCGTCCGTCCGTCCGGCTATTCGTCCGTTTTTCTCAAAAACTATTCAGTCTATCATCATCAAATTTGGAATACTAGTTTGCCAAGATGCAAGCTATCCACTGATGTATTTAGTTTTACATTAAGGTCAAGGTCGCGCCAGTTACGGGGTTCAAACCCCGAAACACATAATCGCTAATATCTCGCGAAGTTTTGCATGTATTTCAATGCAGTTTTTTTCACAACATTTCTTGATGAATGGTCTATAACACAGTTGTCATGAATTTTTCTGTGCGCTCGTGTGCGCATGATCGCGCGCGCTCAAATCACGGGTCCGAACCCTAAGGCTATATATAAAAAAACTATTCGGTTTACGTGCTGTTTTGATGCGTTTTTATGTAGTTACGTGCTGTATTTGATGCGTTTTTATGTATGTGTACAGCCGACACATTCCGATTTCGGAGTAGCTCGGCGATGACTGCTTGCAGCCGCTCAGCGTTGCACTTGTTCTTCTTTCTGTCTGT
>CM065692.1:34493661-34496161 GCA_017654935.2 Phymorhynchus buccinoides
ATCTTGAGAGATGTGGAAGCCAAGATTTCTAGCAGAAGGAGAAAAAGGTATTTGAGTGTCACAGACAGAGATGGAATCAGGCTTTGGGTACGAAAGTTTTCTAGATGGAGAGTGGATGAACAAGGCCTCCGTTTTGTCGTCATTCAGCTTCAGTTTGTTTTGTAGCATCCATGATTTGATGTTGCGAATGCAGAATTCAAGTGAAGATATAGAAGGAAGAATGGTAGATGGGGATACAGGCTTGTGGAGTTGTGTATCATCAGCAAAAGACTGAGAATCAACTGAATGAGAAGTGATCAACTCGGACAGGGGTTTAGTGTACATGATGAAGAGGACTGGTCCAAGTACTGAGCCTTGAGGAACCCCACATGTGAGGCCAACCATTGCAGAAGATGAGTCATTGATGGAGACAGACTGAGTTCGACCAGAAAGGTAAGACGAGAACCATGACAGAGCAGTGCTTGATATTCCATAGGTGATTTGAAGCCTCTTAAGGAGTATATGGTGGTCAATAGTATCAAAAGCAGCTGAAAGATCCAAAAGAGTTAATATAAATGCGTCACCAGAGTCAAGAGCTAAGAGAATGTCATTAGTTACTTTCAACAGTGCCGTTTCAGTGCTGTGAAATGGCCTGTACGCTGATTGTGAACAACTGATGAGTTGATGTTCATTGAGATAGCCTAGGAGTTGATGAAGAACTAATTTCTCGATGATTTTTGATATGAAAGAGAGGTTGGATATAGGCCTATAGTTCTTGAGAGTGTTTGGGTCAAGGGATAATTTCTTTAGAAGTGGTTTGACAATGGCAGTTTTGAACACAGATGGAAAGGAGCCAGATGTCAGAGAGTTGTTGACAATATGGGTAAGAGTAAAAAGTAGTTCATCAAGATACTCTATGAAAAGTGGCGTCGGTATAGGGTCAAGAGGACAGGAAGTGGGTTTAGCTTTTAGAATGATCTTCTTCAATTCAAAGGCAGTAACTGGCTGAAATTCCAAGAACGTGGATGTTGTTCCTATTTGGTCTAGCAGGGTGGTAGGCCTAGGTGTGGAAGAAGCCTGATCAAGTTCGTTTCTGATCAGCTGGATTTTCTGAACAAAGTAGTCGTTAAAGACATCAGGAAGGTCACTGACAGGGTGGGTGGTAGGGAGAGGGGTGCTTTTTTCACGCCCCAGTAGTTTGCTGCAGATAGAAAACAGCCGACTAGAGGTCACTGCATTGTTTATTTGGTCAGTGTAAAAGGAGGATCTTGCTGTCAACACTATGTTCGCTATTTTTCGTTTCGCAGCGTTGAAGATTTGTTTTGTAACGGTAAGGGGGGTCTTAAGCCATGCTCTTTCAGCTACACGCTTTTCTGACTTCGCCGAGTTCAGTTCAGTGCTAACTAAAGGGTACCACGGCTCCAGTCTATCGGCACGCTCTTGGCGGTGACGTAACGGCGCGTGTGTGTCGATAACGCGAGTGAGAGCGCTGTTAAGGTTGTTGACCGTGGGGCATGATTCAGGGCAGATAGTCGCGCGCAACTCTGCTTGAAATGCTGATCTATCCATGCCGCGTACATTACGAGACTGTCTGTACGATGGGGTGTCAGACGGGACAGACAAACATAGTTCACAAACAATACAGAAATGGTCAGAAGCAAGAGATTGAGTGACATGAGTAAAGCGTAGCAAATCATCATCTGGTCTATAAAGTACCCAGTCCAGAATGTGGCCACGTTCATGAGTTGGCTCGGTAACAGATAATAGGCCTTATTTAAAACATGTCACAGATTGATGACGAAATCTTTTTTTTTTCTACCCATGTAAATTTAACTAAGCATTTCAGCTTAACAATAGCTGGTGGCGAAAGGGTTAATGTGTCTTTCTTTTTGCTCCCGTGGAAATTAACGTGGATGTAGGCCTACTTTTAGTTGTCCATAATTATGTCTGTTTGTCTGTGTTTATGTCTGTGTGTTTGTATGTCTGTGTGTGTCGGTCTGTCCGTCTCTCTTTCTCATTTTCTGTCTCTTTCGATCTCTCAGTCTAGCTGCACCTTATCCCTGTTTGCCTCTCTCTCTCACTCTCTCTCTCTCTCTCTCTCTCTCTCTCTCTCTCTCTCTCTCTCTCTCTCTCTCTCTCTCTCTCTCTCTATCTCTCTCTCCCTCGCTCCCTCTCTCTCTCTCTCTCTCTCTCTCTCTCTCTCTCTCTCCCTCCCTCCCTCTCTCTCTTCCCATCCCTTATGTGTATGAATGTGCGCGGTTTGTGTGTGTGTGTGTGTGTGTGTGTGTGTGTGTGTGTGTGTGTGTGTGCACGTGTGCGTGCGTGTGCACGTGTGCGTGCGTGTGCGCGCGCGCGCGCGCGCGTGTGTGTGTTGAAGAAATTAGAACATCAGCATTATAGCCTCTGAAACAAACAAAAAATGTTGTTGAAAAGAAACAAAGTCTTTCGATTTAATTCTTCGACATAAACCATTCTTTAAAGACAAGGAAGCTATTTCGTTCTTTCAAGCTGTTTCATTCGG
>CM065692.1:34498661-34506161 GCA_017654935.2 Phymorhynchus buccinoides
AACAGACTACCAAGCACCAATCCAACCGAACGCTAATTCCACGTCAATCGTTATGACACGTCTCTGAATTTCTGATGATGTGGCACTCGCTGCTACCATTCCGATAAACGACCCGACTTGACTTGACTTGAAAGGTACGTCTCCGGCTCCGGCTCCCCCTGTCCAGTTCCCGTGTCCTTAACCTCTGATCTGCCATTCAACTGTCAAACAGGAAGTGACGTGCTTCCATCCACCATTATCTGAGAAAGATGTACTTCACTTCCTGTTGAAAAAACACAAATATGCGGGGTCAGTTATAGTTTCTGTGGTTGGTAAAGGTTTATAAAGAGAAACTGTCTTGAGTGCATTTTGCGTCATCCTAGATATTTGCTCCAGAACATTGACTTTCCTACATCCTCACAAAAATAGCGATTACATCGGCAATCGCAAGCATTGTAAAAATAATCTTTCCCCAAAGGCCACCCAAGTGTTTTGCTTGATTATTTCAATAATTATTTGCTTGTTAGTTTTGTTTTGTAAACAACTGTTTCAATTTTGTTTTTACGTTTCTTCATCGAATTAATTATTTTATAGCTCTGATTTAGGCTGTAACCTATAAAGCAAAACTCGGTTAACTCCTTCAAGGCGCTTGGTATTATTAATGCGTGTAATGCCTTCCCGTCTGTTGCCTGTTTCCGTGGGAAAAGCACAGCTGCATTGCCAACTCTCAACGTTTGCCTGTTAATTCGGTACTGCACTAGCTCACACTCTGAGCCATACAGCTAGGTGCAACTATATTTGTTCAACCGTACATACCCCTTCAAGGCATGTCAGTTAAAAAAACAAACCCGCAGTCTTTGTATTAAGCCCGGTGCTAACCAAACGGGGGGAGGGGTGGGGGTGGTATAGAACAGTTTGCCTGAGGTAGCGGAAATTGGGTAGGTTCCAGCATATGTCCAACTCCAAGCATCCTTCAGTACAAACCCTGATTACTTTTTAATTCATTGTCACTTTTTGTTGCGTTTATTTTTTTTCACAATTGATAATGTTATTTGTTACTTTTTGAAGGTCTGTGAAGTGGTGGAGAGAAAAAATCAAATGATAATATTTACAGATTTTGTATTAGTTATTTTATTTTATTTTGTATTTGATGTGTTCTTTTTAATTGCGATATTATTTAATATCGATGACTAATCCATTTAATCCACGGCTAAGAGTACGTAACTTGTAATAGAACAGGTGTAATTCAAGATTCAAGATTCTTTAATCAGCCAATGCATCGTAATACAAAGGAAATCGTTTTGGTTTTGCACAAGACACAATCCAGCAACAACGAAAGCATGCACATCGAATGGACAACCAATATAAGAGAGAGAAAAACAAGAGAAAAAAACATTACATTATCGTGTATCAGTCTCTCTCTCTCTCAGATTCTCTTCTTTCTCTCAGACTCTCTCTCTCTCTCTCTCTCTCTCCTTCTTTCTCTCACACCTACACATACACCAACACACACACATACACGTGCATACACATTTATACCAACACATGTCCCACCTCACTCACACACGCACTCACACACAAGACCGCGAGCATGCAGGCACACCGATTAACACAGGTCTAAGCAAAATAGGATACAAAAATACCCCTAGGGGGGTGAGCCTACTGAGTATTGATGGCTCTGACAGCAGAGGGGTAAAAGCTGTTCTTCAGGCGGTTAGATTTGCACTTAAAAGAGCAGAACCTTTTACCAGAAGGGAGTGATTGAAAACAGGCTGTGTGTGCAATCAGATATGATGGATTTAGCTTTGCGTCTTATGCGCACACTAGTAGATGTTATCTAGGGATGGCAGTTTGTGACCTATTGATTTTTTTGAGGAGTGTGCGTGACGACTTGATGGAGTTTCCTTTTATCTTTAACTGAAGCTGATCCATACCATGACAATTATATTGAAAAACTGAGTATGCTTTCGATGACAGATCGATAGAACTGTGTCAAGACTGGATGCGATGGTTTGTGACCTTATCCTAAATTTCTTGAGCTGTCTTAGAAAATATAGTCTCTGCTGTGCTTTTTTGCAGGATGATGTGATGTTGACTTCCCAGCTTAATGTAATTGAAATGTGCACACCTAGGAATTTAAATGATTCTACTTGCTCAACTACCTGACCTTTAACAGATAACGCTGGGAGAGGAGTTTTCTTTCGATGAACTCTCTCTCTCTCTCTCTCTCTCTCTCTCTCTCTCTCTCTCTCTCTCTCTCTCTCTCTCTCTCTCTCTCTCTCTCTCTCTCTCTCTCTCTCTCTCTCTCTCGTCATGCTTTATTATTTTTGTATTACTATTGTTGTTTACCTTGCTTAGCCTCATGGTTGAGTGTTGTGTTTTCATGCTTATATCGTAACCTTGATTAAACAATATTTCGTTCTCTCTCTCTCTCTCTCTCTCTCTCTCTCTCTCTCTCTCTCTCTCTCTCATCTCTCTCTCTCTCTCTCTCTCTCTCTCTCTCTCTCTCTCTCTCTCTCTCTCTCTCTCACACACACACACACACACACACACACACACACACACACACACACACACACACACACACACACTCAAAGGGAAAGACACACACAAGAGATATAAGGGCCAGGTTGGGTATGGGGACCTGGCCGGTAGAGGGTAGTGGACAGCGTGGCTAAAGCCGACAGTAACGTATTCAAATCAGCTTCCATAATAGAGACAATGAAGAATGACAGAGGATTAACTGTATGGATGGACAAGGCACCGGAATTAATGGACGCCTCCTAAGGACAGCTTGGCAATGGCGGAGGCTGTATGGTAATAGTATTACATTCGGTCAATCAACCGGCAGGTCCAGATCCCAAACAGTAACATGCACACGTGATCTACCGGAACATGTTTGCCAACACCCATCTGTCGCGGAGAGTCTTGCAATGCGCGACGCTCGATAACATTTAAACAACTACAATTCACGATTATCTTATTTTCAGTGCTAAGACTTGGTAGGTTGGAACTTTGCAAGTTGTATCTGTTTTCAACATCGCTTGGCCAGCTTTCAACGTGGTGAAAATTGACGAATGGGCTATCAACACTATGACGTAGCTTCCATCCTCTTATTATACAATATGTGACAGTAAAGCAAGGCTAAAATCATATAATAAAAAGCCAAGTGTCCGTGTGTGTGTCTGTGTGTGTGTCTGTCTGTCTGAAACACAAAACGGGCCTTAGTGTCTGTGTGTGTGTCTGTCTGTCTGAAACACAAAACGGGCCTTATAACTCCGCCGTTGTTCGACCGAATCGCTTCAAATTTACTGTGAGACCTAACCAACGCCAACAGAGGCGGCCGTGTCATTTGCGCGGTTTGGCAAATGCGCGAAATGCGTATCCGCCTGCCTCTCAGCGCCCGCATCTCTGGTATTTCTGGACGGATTGCCTTTTAATTTGAAAGGTAGATGACCGGGGACGGTGACTATCAGTGTGCCAAACCGGAAGGGAATTGATGCATAAACGCGCGCGATATACGCCGCTTTACCTTTTCACAAATAACTCCGCCGTTTCTTAACCAAAACGCTTCTAATGTGCTGTCATGCTTGCTGTGGCTAGGGCGAAGCATCGCAGCAAATGTGAAGAGAATCGGAAGAACGCATCACTCTCAGAGCAGCGCCAACGGGAAATGGGGCCTTATAACTCCGCCGTTTCTTAACCGAATCGCTTCAAATTTGCTGTAATCAGCATTACCAGTACTTGGCGTTACCGTTACTAGACGTTACCGTTACTAGGGAGAGCGCATCACTCTCAGAGCAGCGCCAACGGGAAACGGGACCTTATAACTCCGCCTTTTCTTAACCGAATCGCTTCAAATTTGCTGTACTCAGCGTTACCAGTACTTGGCGTTACCAGTACTTGGCGTTACCGATACTAGGCGTTACCGTTACTAGGCGTTACCGGTACTCGGCGTTGCGCTAGTCATATAATAAAAGCCAAGTGTCCGTGTGTCTGTCTGTCTGTCTGTCTGAAACACAAAACGGGCCTTATAACTCCGCCGTTTTTCGACCGAATCGCTTCAAATTTGCTGTGAGCCCTAACGGGGCAACGGCAACCGAGGAAGCCGTGTCATTTGCGCAGTTTGGCAAATGCGCGAAAATCGTATCCACCGGCCTCTCGGCGCCCATATCTCCGGTATTTCCGAACCGATTGCCTTCACATTTGGCAGGTAGATGACCGGGGACGGTGACTATCGATGTGCCAAACCGGAAGTGAATCGATGCAGAAACCGCGCGCGATATACGCCGCTTCACCGTTTCACAAATAACTCCGCCATTGTTTTACTGAATCTCTTCAAATTTGCTGTCATGCTTGTTGTGGTAGGGGCGAAGCCTGGCAGCAAATTTGAAGAGAATCGGGAGAGCGCGTCACTTGGATACAATTTTCCCGGACGTTTCGTCTGTTAACGTTTTCCAGGCGTCTCTTTATTCTGAACAAGTTGTGGCCAGCACAAAGTACATTTTCTTTTTCCACACCTGAATAAAACTCACCAAAAAATAAATACAGGTAAAAGCCGGGTAGTCACAGAGAGAGAGAGAGAGAGAGAGAGAGAGAGAGAGAGAGAGAGAGAGAGAGAGAGAGAGGGGGGGGAGAGAGAGAGAGAGAGAGAGAGAGAGAGAGAGAGAGAGAGAGAGAGAGAGAGAGAGGAGGAGAGAGAGAGAGAGAGATACAAGGGTGCATAGAATGCTCAAATTAAAATAAGCCCAGAGGCAAACACGCAATCAAAGAGACAAGGCGGAAAAAGAATCGCCCCTGAATAATACAACCAAGAGAACGATTACTGTATATTATGTAATGTTTTTTGTGGACACCAAACAAGAAAGAAAGAAAGTGTGTTTCTATAGAAGATCAGAAACTTATCTCTTTTTTGACATGTAATCTCTCTTTCCGTTGATTAAAACACGCTCTGGGCTTTGTTGATTTGTAGAAGATCGAGTTGCGGTCAACGGAGAGAGATGGTGTTGGTGAACAAAAATGTTCTCATCCTTTTCCTCTGTCCTTTCATGTTCTCTAACTTGTTGTTGTTGTTAGTTTGTTGTTGACCTATGTAGTTCTCTCTCCTCTCTCTCTCTCTCTCTCTCTCTCCTCTCTCTCTCTCTCTCTCTCTCTCTCTCTCTCTCTCTCTCTCTCTCTCTCTCTCTCTCTCTCTCTCTCTCTCTCTCGCTCGCTCGCTCTCTCTCTCTCGCTCGTTCGCTCTCTCTCTTGTTTAATGAGAGATATGTTATAATATTTCTGTTTGTTTGTCTATTAATTTCTCTATTTTGCTTGTTTAATATTTTATTTGTTTGAGGACCTGATGAAAAGAAGTGTTGTTATTCAATTCATTCTCATTAAACATTTCAAGTTCAAGTATCTCTCTCTCTCTCTCTCTCTCTCTCTCTCTCTCTCTCTCTCTCTCTCTCTCTTCTCTCTCTCTCTCTCTTCTCCTCTCTCTCTCTCTCTCTCTCTCTCTCTCTCTCTCTCTCTCTCTCTTCTTCTTCTTCTTTCTTCTTCTTCTTCTTCTTCTTCTTCTCTTCTTCTTCTTCTTCTTAATTTTTTCTTCTTCTTCCTTTTTCAGGAGATCAGTGTTATATTTCATCCTATGTTGGCTACAGCGTGAAGAACAAAAATGCAAAGCGCAATCATCCCATTTGCGTAGTGGCCCAAATAGGAGAGCAAAGGGAATGAGCATCTATTTTGTTAATGCACATTCCTTTTGGTCATGCTGTTCTAATATCTCTCTCTCTGTTAAGTCCTTTCGCGAACATTTTGTCCTCCCGCGGATACCACGACCTGCAATAAGCCTAGGGTCTCCCATAGCCATATACATTCTTGATCAGCATGTCACAACCTATTCAGATCCTGAATTTTGAACCGCCAGTGCAAACCTCCGCCAAGGAAGACTCACAAAACCGAAATTCCCTTCCTTCATGTCCGAGCTGTATCTCATGAACCAGCGGGTAGAATGGCTTCAAATTTTGTGTGGTAATGTAACATGGCGAGTAATGAAATAAATACTTGCAATAAATACACAAAAGCAGAAACAGGGTCATTTTAGACTAATGTGCACATAAGGACAAAAAGTGCACGAGAGGACTTAGCATGTCGGTTTTCAGTTTTGATTGGTCTCCCCGCTGCATTCAGCCGAAATATTCTGATTTCAGAGGAGTTCGAAGGAGAAAATGATTTGGATTTGTTTTTGAAAAACGGTAGGAGAATGGGACAACAAGTCAACAATATAGTAGATGACAGAAAGAAAATGGAAAAGGCAGAGTCAAAGAGAGGGACAGATCAGAGGAAGTTACAAACACAGAACTCCCAGAAGGTGGGGGAACTATTTGTGCAAAAGACCCCAGTATCCCCACGGTTTTTCTAATCCAATTATTATCGATTGGACACTTGATTCATTGTATTAAGTCTATCCAATGCTGTTGGAACAATGTTAGCTGTGTTTACATAATTATACATTGCATTCAATTAGTAGTCGGCAAGCATCAGTGCATTTTTGGTTTTGTATGTGGCAATGATGTGTATAATAACAGTTTGTTTCATTGAAAATGATAATTTGGGTATGTAACTTTAAACATTAGTTAAGCATAGCTGGCTTTATAGAGAGATAGATAATGTTACTTCATTAAATCAGTCCAAAACACACACAGAGTTGCTCCCCTTGACTTGTTTAGGCAGCCATATTGAAAGCGCATTGAAAAATGAAGGTAGTAACAAAAAGCAGTCAGTATTGAGCAGTGAAATGCAGACAAGCGCAATCAAATAGTTTATTAAAAACATTTGGACATTCCTCTAGCCAACGCATATCATTATTACCAACAGTTTGACAGCAGATGAAAGTACTGATGTGATGCAAGTCGCTGGGTGAGCCGAAATTAGAGACAAAGTGACCTTGGGTGACTTGATCAGTTGATTTGTTGTGGACTAATGCAGAGTTGTAGTCACTTTAAATTTGTATTGGTACAAAAGAGATCATCTGTGCTGTTTAAATATATCGTTTGGAGAGTGATTGTATGGGCATAAATACTTACAATTTGACAAACTGACGTCATCACCGCTAGGTAATGAGCACAAATAACAAGCATATCTGTTAATGTGTAGCCCACAAAAATGCAGTCCAGAAGAATGTGATTTTCTCAGGTGGAAGCTCTGAGTAGACCTAATCAACATATGTTAAGTTCTCGGCAAAGCACCAATACTAACTAATGTACCCACAGGCCAAACGTCGCCCAAATGTTTATAACAGTTCGCTGTATTGGCAAGGGAAATCACTCCTGTCTTCACATTAATGGAGAGTTTGATCAAATAAAAATATATATGAATTTGCAAGTACCTCCTCTTTACCACAAACCACAATTACGACCTGAACATCTGGATTTTACTGTAGAACAACAATTTGACACACACAATAGTGGTTTGACGGCCAAACCGGGATGGTTTCTAAATGCCTTGAAGCCCGTATGTAGAGTAATGAAGAGATCACAATGT
>CM065692.1:34511161-34520944 GCA_017654935.2 Phymorhynchus buccinoides
GACCGTCAGGCTGATTAGGCCGCGCCGAATTGTGCTAATCATTTTTAGGCGGAATCTTACGCTTGGGTTTTTCGTGACATCCGATAAGTTGCTTTCGGCACGGAAGGTCGAGATCCAAGGATTAGTCGAAGCGTGATTAGGCGAAGTGAGGCGCACCCCATTGCTTGCTTTACAGTTACTTTCTTTCTTTCGTTCTTTCTTTGTTTCTATTCAAGGTGTGCTTGCTTTTCAGTTACTTTGTTTTAGTTTGTTTCTTGCATCTTTCTTTTCAGTGACCCTAGCTGCTAAATACGGGTGCTAAGAAACCAAGCAGGGTTGCCATCCAAACACAGCACCCGGGGTCCAACTGCGTTTAGTTCATGCCTATTTCTCAGCACCAGCATAAATATATCAATCCAAAGTGTGTATCCCTCCTTTTGTTTGTTGTTACCACTTGTAAGGTCTTTCCCCTATCCCTGACCACAATCATTGATAAGAAATATTTGCATCTGTGTGAAAGGAAATAACTTGAAACAAATAGCTCTCTGGGTGGAACTCAAATCAGTCAGACTGTTGGGAATTCGGAGTGCTGTGCAAACGTGTTTGCAGTAGTGCAGGGGGCCGTTTCACAAGGGTAACGTTACGTAGCGTGAGCGCAAATAATAAAAAACGGTACTTAGAAACACATCTTTTGCCGACGTTTGCCACAAACGTTTTGTGGCTATTCCCAAAGTATCTCTTGGCGAACTATCACGTGACTAGCATGGGGGTGAATACATTTCTTGTCGTTGATTGCGTACATTACAGTTTGTTTAAAATTTAAAATTTTGTTGACCACTCAGACAAGAGCTTGTAAATATTCTTCCGCTTGTTGTTGATTGGTCCATTAAAGTTTGGTTAAAATAACCAGCTTTTTATGCGTACCGAATCAGACAAGAGCTTGTAATATTCTTCCGCAACGTTTTTTCTAAAGTGTGTCTTAGTTTGACGAAATCGATATTCGCTCGGCGACCGTTATCTAGAGAAACTGAACAACCCTACACTAGGGCCTATGTAAAGCACAATGTCCGATAGAATCCTAATTTAAAAAAAACCATAGATTGACCTGAGCTGTTCGACAGTGGGCCTCCGATGTGTGTCACACTGACAGGGTGAATGCCGTGGGTGACAAGGCCCTGTCATCAGCCAGCACACCGTTTCCGTGTTGGGTCCATTCTGGGCGACAAGGTGATGGGGTTCATTATGATGAAAATGAAGATGAAACATAATTATTCATATTTACATATTTGAAAAAAAATTAAACTGTGGGGACGGATTGGTCTGTCTCTGTCTCTCAACCCCTTCTCTCTCTTCAAACACTATTCAGAAGCAAAACACACAAGCAAATGCACGCGCGCACGCGCACACGCGCAACACGCACCCGCACGCACACGCGCACGCACACAACCACACACACACACGACACACACACACACACACACAAACACACACACACACAATATACACAACCTCTCCTCTTTTTATTCGTTTGTTTGGTTAGTATGTATTTTTTCCACCCCAGGGAAACTTTGCCTTTGCGTTCTACATTGTCCCAGTGTCAGCACCGCGTTACCGGGTCGACCGGCAGGTGCACTGATGATATCCGTACTTGTTCATCAACTCGCTGCATTGTTGATTCAAACTGCCCTGTTGACAGTCCCACTCCACCCTTTTGCCTTCATCTTTTGACCCCTTCCCTCGTCAACTTCTCTACCATGCTTCCTAGTCAATCCCCATCCTGTCGTGCGTTTGCATCATCATCATCATCATATAGTAAAAAAGCCAAGTGTCCGTGTGTGTGTCCTGTCTGAAGACACAAAACGGGCCTTATAACTCCGCCGTTTTTCCACCGAATCGCTTCAAATTTGCTGTGAACCCCTAACCGGGCGATGGCAACGGCAACCGAGGCGGCCGAGATGGGGTCCATTTGCGCGGTTTTGCAAATGCGCGAAACGCGTATCTGCCGGACTCTCAGCGCCCGTATCTCCGGCATTTCTGGACGGATTTGCCTTCGATATTTGGCAGTTAGATGACTGGGGACGGTGACTATCGGTGACTACATGTGCCAAACGGAAGCGAATCGGTTACTAGGAAACGCGCATCGCTATGCAGCATGCTTCACCTTTTCACAAATAACTCCGCCGTTTCTTAACCGAATCGCTTCAAATTTGCTGTCAGGCTTGCGGTGGTCGGGGCAAAGCCTGGCAGCAAATTTAGAATCGGGAGAGAGGGGCCACTCTCAGTGCAGCGCCAACGGGAAACGGGGCCTTATCACTCTGAACTCTGTCTGTGCCGTTTCTAAATTGAATCGTTTCAAATTTGCTGTACTCAGCCTTACCAGTAATTGACGTTACCGTTACAAGGCGCTACCCTTACTAGGGAAGCGCAATTAATTACTCTCAGAGCAGCACCAACCGAGAAACGTGGCCTTATAGACTCCGCCTTTTCTATCCGAATCGTTTCAAATGTCGTCTACTCAAGCGTACGCAGTAACTATGTGGTGTTTACCGTTACTACTTTACCGTTACTAGGGAGAGCGGATCACTCTCATAAGCAAGCGTCAATGGGAAACGGGGCCTTATACTCCAAACTCCACCGTTTCTTATCTTAAAACCAAAATCGCTCAATTTTCTTGTATACAACGGTTACCGCGTACTTGGTCATTTAACCGTTACTGAGTAAGGCGTTTACCGCGTTACTAGGCGTTAACTACTGGTTATCCACGCGTTTTCGCTAGTAATTTTTATTAATAGTCTCTTGTTTATGTAACGTATTTATTGTCTTTACATAACACACATACACAGCAACAAAACTTGACGCAAGAAACAAGCTAAGATTTATGGTTGTTCAGACAATAATACAGAAAATGCACAGCAACAATGTTGCGGATTTAAATAACATAAATGCTTCAAATCAAATAAACAAAAGGCCAAACCGAGTCTCTCTCGCGCGCGTGCATGGCATTGATTCCGCGCAATAATAATGTGCACACCAACGTACAGATGCATTGTCCCCCGTAGCACTTGGGTTTCTTGAATGCATGTCAAATCTCCTTTTCTTTCTTCTTCTTCTCTGCGTTCGCCAGGTTATAGGCAATATGGGTAAGGATACGTATGGTGTTTCGGGTTTTCAGTTTCATCACTGGTCCTCCCCGCTGCGTACGAGACGACACATTCCGATTTCGGTGAGGAAAAACAGGTTTTTTTTTTTTGTTCAAAGGAGAAAACTCATTTGGAAGAAATTTTGTTGTTGAAAAAGGGCAGGAGATGTTAGTAGACGATAAAAGCAACGGGAAAAGGCAGTCAAAGAGATGGCACTATTAGGAGGAAGCTACAAGCCACAGAGCGTTCCAGAAGGTGGGCTACTATTTTGTACGAAAGACCCCCCCTCGTTATCGTCCCAGGGAGAAAGCATAGACAATTGTTTTTCATCAACTAACGGTACTGTGTCGCCATCCTGCACCGGTTGACTTTTCGCTGGGTCCAGTACTTTTGTGACCTGTGATGAAGCAAAGGGACCTATTTTAAACGAATTTTCAAAAAGTCACCTTAGCGGGACAGAGTTCGCGTAGCGATATCACTACACTACTACGGATCGAAAAGAACTAACCACTACAGACGTTAGTGAGGGCGGGATGTAACCGGCATTACCTTAATGCACCGCCATTTTATAAACCCTAACCCTCAAATTTTA
Organism: Phymorhynchus buccinoides; assembly: GCA_017654935.2. Classification (NCBI taxonomy): domain Eukaryota; kingdom Metazoa; phylum Mollusca; class Gastropoda; order Neogastropoda; family Raphitomidae; genus Phymorhynchus; species Phymorhynchus buccinoides. Next base: position 34,514,873 of record CM065692.1, read on the forward strand.
TTCCTAACCTCTCCCCTAAACCCTATTCACATCGGGTAATTACCCGGCCAGAAAGGCCGAGGTATTGCGATCGGTTTTTTGTGTGTGTGTCTGTGGTGTGTGTCTGTGTATCGATTATCTTAAAAACTGCTGTTTGGATTTGGATGTAAAATTGGCAGAGGGATATACAGCTTTGAAAAGAAGCTTCCTTTCGTTTAATAATATCAACACCGTGCTTGCGAGGACCTTGGGAACCTTGAATTTGACCTTGGAACCCACCGAAATTTCCATGGGTGCAAGGAAGTTTGTATAAAAGTTCAGCTGTATCTCGTAAACCTACGAACGAGAAATCGCTTCAATTTTGGGCTATGTATTTTAATGCGTTCATGTAAGGTTGAAAGTGGTGTGGTTTATTGGGGTGGGGTGGAAAGGGGGGTGGGGGGGAGAGGACATGCACTCGTGCAAGGAAGTTTATATACCAAGTTCAGGAGCTGTAATCTCCGTGGAACTACTGACAACATCGCTTGCAATTTTTGCATTGCCAGCGGGCAACATAATTGTGATTGTTTTTCTTGTGCCCCAAGTTTCTTTGGAAAATAAAACAACTTGAACTTGAACTTGTATAAAAGTTCAGGACTGTTATCTCGTGAAAAACTATTGAACAGAATGCTTCACAATTTTGGGCTATGTATTTTATGTTTTTATTTATTCGTTCTGTAAGGTGGAAGTGTGTGTTTTAATTGGGGTGTGGTGGGGGGGAGTAGAGCAAATGGTGCAAGGAAGTTTGTAAATATTATAAGTTCAGCAGTCTGTATAATCGTGAACTACTGAACAGAATCGCGTTCAAAGTGTCTGTGTTCTGTTGTATCGATTTTATCTTAAAACTACTACTGGTTGGATGTGTGATTAAAATTGCAGAGGGGTAGTACAGCCTTGAAAAGGAAGCCTTTTCCTTTCGTTAATCAACCCCATGCTTCTGAACCTTAGACGCTATCAAGTTGTGACCTTTGAAAACCGAAATTTCCTTCTTTGTGCTAGGTTAATGTTTTCCCCCCAGCTTTATCTCGTGAACTGGTGGGAACAGAATCGCTTCAAATTTGTGTGTGGTTGGCGTACCATGGTGTCAAGGAAGCTTGTATATAAAGTTCAGCTGTATCTCGTGAACTACTGAACATGATCCTTCAAAGTTTTTGGGCTATGTATTTTATGCCGTTCTGTAAGGGTGTAAGTGGTTGGTGTTATTGGGGGGGGGGTGGGGGGGGGGGGGGGGGGGGGGGGGGGGGGGGGGGGGTGGGGGGGGGAGAGGAGGAAGGGGGGGGTGGGGGGGGGTGGGGAGAAGGACAGGGTGCAAGGGAAGTTTGTATAACATTATAGTTCAGGGCATGTATGTCATGAACTACTGAATCAGAATCGCTTTCAAATTTTGGAGGCTAATGTATTTTATGGCGTTCCTGTAAGGTTGAAAGTGTGTGGTTTATTGGGGGGGGGGGGGGGAGGGGTATTGGAGGGGGGGGGGGGGGGGGGGAGAAGAGACATAACTCTGGCCGGTTTTCATTGTTCATAAATGCAGTTTGCTTCTATGCCGGCCTCGCGATTAATGCCTTTGATCTTATGGCATAGAGTACCGGTAGGTAGTATGTTGCCTGCCAGTAGTGATTTAGGGAGGTCGGTAGTGTTTATCGATACTTAGTGATAGCGGGATGTTCCCACTCGGGGGGGGAACACACAAACATCCTGTAGGGCCTACCCAAAACAAAACACAACCCCAAAAACAACGATCAAGTGAAGTTTTGTACTTATTGCAGTAAACCAACCTAGATGTTTTTTGTTTCTTTTTAAAGAGGTGCACCCTGACGGACGGACGAGGTATTTGGTGTAAGAAACCACTCGAGATCCCAGGAAAACAAAAAACACCCTTTAACAAGAGTATCGCAACCAACTCTCACTCTAGTTTGCTCTGGTTTGCTAGAAATCAACCCGTTCAAAGTCGGCGATTCCTCCTTTGGCGGAGGTGCTGGAAGTCCAAATTCTTTCAACCTTTTCAAATGGACCGCCAGATCGTTTGGCACGAAATGGTTCGCAATACATGTTGATACTGTTTTCGATCCTCACGGAGTTTTTGCCTCACAACAAAGGAAATATGCTCTTCTTTTTTTTCTTTTTTTAAACTGAAGCTGCGCTACAGAAAGAAAAACCGCTTCAAAAACCACAATGAGTCCCACCTCCACACGCACCCCACAGCCCATCCAAGTTGGCTACTCTCGTCATCCGGGGCAATCTCCGCCAAGGAGGAAAATCTCGTCGCCGTTTTTATAAAAATGAAAAAAAGAAATTAACGGTTTTTAATGTTCTATGGAAAAACCAGAGCAAAGTGAGTGTTTCCGATTCCTTGAAAGGCTGTCTTTTTTCTGGTGGATCCTCCTCGACGTGTTTCTTTCTTGCAAAAACTCATATCCGTCAAGGGTTCCCATTTACAATGTACCGAGGTTCATATGTTTGGTTTATTTTAGTTCTCATACAATATTAAAAGCAGTGTGGTGGTGTGTTGCCTAGCTTGTTATAGGGCCTATTGATTTGACGATTGAACACTTTTCGCCATGGGTAAGTAATACAATGTCCATAACACCGGTGCACATGTACAAAAAATCACACGCGGGCGCGAGCGCACCCATACGCACACACCAGCGCGGCAGGGCTGCACGCACTACACACACGCCACATTTCGCTCTCACGCACGCACGCAAACACACAACATACACCACTAAACGCAGTAAACACGCACGCACGCAACGCACACTAACACCAATGCATGTCCATCACGACACGTGTTCTGCGTCCAAGATGAGAGAGATAGAGAGGAGAGAGAGAGAGAGACGAGAGAGAGGATAGAGAGAGTTAAGAGAGTAGAGAGAGAGAGAGCGAGAGAGAGAGAGAGAGAGGTACAGCAATGCGCGTTACCTATAAAAAAAGTTTTTGAAGCACAAAAACGCTCATAATGTCCACATACATAAACATTGGCACGAAGAAAGATATAGGAATTTTGCACATTTAAAAGCACACACAATGCGGTGTTCAAAGTTTTCGGCCCCTTAGAGGAACAGTACACCAACGATTGATGGACATCTATCTATGTGTGGCTTTAATGGTGTCCCTGTGCAGTGAAAGGGGGCCTAACCATAGCCGATGGAAGTTAAAATGGGGAGCAAAAGAGCAACGTTAGCTATATACATTATGTATTCTCTTACATCGTTGTCTTTTATAATCAGTAAGTTTAAAAAAATAAATCCCTTTAGAACTATAATTTTGGAACGGGAGAATTGAAACCCACAGATAAAATACAAAACAAACGCCTGTACTGAGGAGGTAATGAAAGCAAAATCCGGTTGACGAGGAAATAAAGATTAAGCTCAAACGAAAATGGAAACGCCATTTATGGAAGAAAATGTAAAATATTCATGAGTATGCAATAATGTTTGATTGCAACATTTTTTGTCATTGTGGTTGCCGGCCGATATTGCTCTTCAGTATTTTTGTAGTGGATATTTCTTTACGGAGCCGTCCTCTTAGTGCGTCCTCCATGAAAAAAATAGAATAATGTTTTGAACATTATTGTGCTATGTGTGATTATCGATAGCGCTTTCGGTATTTTTGTCTTTAAGATGCGTTCCTCCGCCCAGCACGTAGAACCCGTACCCCCCGCATTTATTTATCGGTTTCTAAAATATCCTACAGTGAAATAGCTTGATACGCGTGATTGTTATGATGATCTATTGCGTGAATTATGCGTGGATATTGAGTATTCCTTTAACCTCAGAAAACACGTGATTAAGTTTGACACCTGACATTTAAATCATTCATTCTAAGGTTGGCTTTCGATTTCTTTGTGCTGGCTGCTGGTGTTGTTGTTTGTTGCCTGTTGTTGTTAGTTGCTGTTGTTGTTGCTGGTTGTTGTTGCTGTTATTGTTTGGCCTGTTGTTGTTGCTAGTTGTTGTTGTTGTGTTTTGTTGGTTGTTTGTTGTTTGCTGTTTGCTGTGTTGATGTTGTTGTTGTTGTTGTTGTTGCTGTTGTTGCTGTTGTTGTTTTTGTTGCTGCTGCTGTTGTTGTTTTTGCTGTTGTTGCGTTGTTGTTGCTCGTTGTTTTTGTTTGTTTGTTGTTGTTTTTTTTTTTTTTTTTTGTTGTTGTTGTTGTTGTTGTGTTGATGTTTGTTGTTGTTGTTGTTTGTGGTTGTTGTTTGTCTGTTCGTTTTGGACACCTTTAGGTTGTTCTGTCTTTGCTATGTTGCTGCTGTTGCTACCGTGGTTTGTGTGTTTTTATTTGTGTTGTTGTTGTTGTTTCATGCTGCTGCTGTGTTGTTGTTGATTGTGTGTTGTTGTTTGTCGTTCTTTGGTTGTTTGTTGTGTCTGCTGTTGATGTTTATTACTCGTAACGGTGGAAATGTTGCACAGGTTGTTTGTGTGGAAAAGAAAAGGTTTTGCCCGTTCAGAAACATAAAAGCTTCCAAAAAAAAAAGATAAAAGCGAAATAAAAATGTTAGGGAATAACAGACAGAAAAACATAGACAAGAGAAAAGGGGGAATTTAAGATAAAAAAGTAAAAATGTTTGTTGTTGTGGACTACTCTTCCCCTCACTGTTGACACAACTCATGCATGACCCCAGCTACTCCATAATGTTGCAAGATATTTAAAGTCACTGGTTTTTTTTTTGCTTTTTTTTTTGTTATTGCTTTTTTTTTTCGTTTTTGTTGTTGTTGCTGTTGCTTTTGCTAATGCTTGACATTTTTGTTGTTTTTTTTTTTTTTGTTGCCTGCTTTTTTTTTTTTTGTTGCTCGCTTTTTTTTTCTTTTGTTTTTGCTTCTGTTTTTTTTTTTTTTTTTGCTTTTCTTCACTCATTTTGTTGTTGTTGCTGTTGCTGTTGTTTGTTGTTGTTTTTTTTTTTTTTTTGCTGTTTTTGTTGCTGTTTTTTTTTTTGATGATCTTGCTGTTTTTTTTTTTTTTTTCTTATATGTTATTGTTGTTTTTTTTAGTTAATGGAACGCGCTGGTAATTGTTGCTTGTAAAATTGACTTGGATTGATCGTTGTTGATCCAACTCCACCCACATTGTTGCATGAGTTGTTGTACGCAAACAAGGTCTGTTTCCTGCGCCTGATTAAAAGTGATGTCTCGTCTTTTTATCGTTTGTATGTTAAAAGTGATTTGTATCCGTTCTTTATGTATACGTATAATGGGGGGTAGGGATGATGGTGGTGGAGGGATTTAGGGATTGTATGGCGATACTCTATTTTGGTCGCATTCACCAGGGGGATGATCGATAGGGGAAACACGCGATTTTGACCAATCTAAACGTCGTCCGGCACGGTTACGTACCGCTTCAGCTGACATACCCGTAGTGCTTCACCACTCTGTGATCATGTTTCCGATCTATATAAGAGGCTACAACCTAAGTCAGACGTTAATCCTTAAACCAACCTTCATCATCATCAACACGTGGACGTGGTGGGGGTCTTAAAGTTATTAAGGTTTGTGTGGAGAATAAGACGATGGGATTGGAGTCAAAACGGGAACTATATTTAGATAGTCCAATTGACGTATTAATTTGATTTATTACAAAAACTTAATTTAACTTGTATATCAAACATGACTTGCGCAGAAATATAGAAAGGGTTTTTTTGCTGTTTATATGTAGCAGTCTTGTAAGGTTTGGGATAAGGAGGGTTGATTAGGGATTAAGGGATTAGGCTAAGGATTGGAGGGTCATGAAATTATCACGCCACCATGCAGGACAGGAACATATAGCGGAAACCCCAAAGACAGTTTTGTTTGAATTTGTTTATTTATTACATAGAAAAATACTAGGAAGAGATAGTGCAGCAAATAGAATCCTGCAACACACAAAATTACACGCATTAAATAATAACAAAGAAATAACAATGATTAGGTATGATTGTAGGCCTTGCGCCATGCACTGAACTCAATGTTCAATAACATGAGTAATACACATCACAAAGCAGTGGAAGGAGCTCCCTGTATGACTTAACATAGCATGATTAAAACTGACACTTGCACAAGCCTGAGGCTGTGGTTGGAAAAGAAA
>CM065692.1:34523944-34531444 GCA_017654935.2 Phymorhynchus buccinoides
AGTCGGACACACACTCACTCGCTCGCTGTTTTTGGTGGACCCTTTGATACCAGGTGGCATTCTGTCTGGAGGAGGCAGTTTCCTAGGGACGCCAAACTCACTATTTATTTTTCTCTGTCTCTATATGTCTCTCCTAAAATTCTTATCCTTGTAAAATAAAGTGTCTGAAGTCTGAAGTCTGAAGTATCTCTCTCTCTTTCTGTGATGGAGAGAGAGATCTCTCTCTCTCTTCTCTCTCTGTCCTCTCTCTCTCTCTCTCTCTCTCTCTCTCTCTCTCTCTCTCTCTCTCTCTTTCTCATCTCTCTCTCTCTCTCTCTCTCTGTCTCTCTCTCTCTCTCTCTCTCTCTCTCTGCCTCTCATCTCTGTCTCTCTTCGCTCTTCTCTCTCTCTCTCTCTCTCTCTCTCTCTCTCTCTCTCTCTCTCTCTCTCTCTCTCTCTCTATCTCTCTCTCTCACACACATGCGGACAGGCTGGTGGGCCTATTTGATTTTATTAAAATGTCCGAGTTCCGAGTTCCGAGCTCTCTCTCTCTCTCTCTCTCTCTCTCTCTCTCTCTCTCTCTCTCTCTCTCTCTCTCTCTCTCTCTCTCTCTCTCTTTGTTTGGTATAAACAACTTTTTTAAATTCAATGTCAAGTAATACATACAATACAACATAATAATTATACAGTTAGCGCAGCAACAAGCTTAGAGACCCACTGACCCACCACGATTAAGTCACTTGGTGTTTTTTTGTAGGTAGCTGTTACCCACGTACAAATGTCCCCAACTTCAAATTGAGGTTGCCCTTTAAAATGATGTTTCGTTTTTAGTTTGGGGACATTTGTATGGGAGTCAAATCTGGTCAAAACGAGATATATTACCTTAGATGTGATTTTGACACGTGACCTGGTGTGTCTTTAAAGCTTAATAGTGTGCTCGTTAAGATGCCCGTGACACGCCTAACTTCACGGCTGCGTAGAGGACGTCATACAGACATATTAATCTAAATAAATCAATGAATAAAAAAACAGAAAGAAAACAAAAATGGAGAAGTGGCACAGAATTTGAAGAGACAAATATATTAATACTCCACACCTGCATTTTACACTTTGGAATACAATATTTAGCAACAGAACAAGATAATAAAACATACGAAACGTCTGGTTATTGACTTTCATTAAAGGACCAAATACTACCTGAACGCCTTGTGTCTTTTATGTGTCTAATAAAACATTGCAAATAATAATGCTAATCTGAAAACCTACCGCTTTCGGAAATACATTTTTGAACAGTGTCAAATAGGGGGGGGGGGGCGCCGGCGGGAGGGCACAGGGTCAGGAGGGGGGGGGGGCACACTTGGAAAACCTAGCTATCAATTTGGCCATACCAGACAGCGGGATTTCTCCCTGCTCTTACCGACTTTCAACTGCCGTGGGATTTTTACGTGCGTAGAGAGCGCACGGGTCAGACTAGCTTTAAGTCCCCATCCGAAGGACTCGACGTTCAGTTCGATGTTCCTGTCGAACTAGAAAGAAAGGGCGAGGCCGGGATTCGAACCCGTGTCACTCACGTTGCAGTCACGCATTATATTTGGCAGGCGAACGTCTTAACCACTCTGCCACCTTTCTTTCTTAACATCAACCGTGGATGGACACAGACAAAGAAACCAACCAAAAACCAAAACCAGAAGTGAGAGATCAAAGTATGGGCAGACGTGTGGGAGGGGTGGGGTTTGGAGTGGAAGAGTAAAAGAATGAAGAGCATGATGATAGCTCGTGAAAGGAGATACATTTGTGAAACGTTGGGAGAGAGAGAGAGAGAGAGAGAGAGAGAGAGAGAGAGAGAGAGAGAGAGAGAGAGAGAGAGAGAAGAGAGAGAGAGAGAGACGAGAGAGAGAGGGAGAGAGAGAGAGTCGAAGAGACCCGAGAGATGACGGAGAGAGAATGTGAGGGAGAGAGAGAGAGAGAGAGAGAGAGAGAGAGAGAGAGAGAGAGAGAACTTGAAAACTTAAACTTTATTTTCCAAGGATATAGATTTTAGGTAGAGAGAGAGAGAGAGACTTGACTTGACTTGACGTTTTTATTGTCATTACCTGAAAGGGTCTAATGACAAGGGGGGTAATCATAACATTTCTCTCTCTCTCTTATATAGGGTTATAAACAAAGTTAAGGAATGAACATGAGAGAGGGGGGGAGGTGGGGGGGGGGGGACGGGGGCAGGTGGCAAAAACGGGAGACAGACAGACAGGCAGAGAGACAGATACCGAGGCAAGGATGACAAAAGAATTCCAAGGGACTTCTTTAGTGAGAGGGGAAAAAAAGGAGTAGCGAAGATGGCAAATGTTCCTCTGCCACTTCCATTCATTTCAGGCGGTTTCAGTTAGGGTTAGGGTTAGGGATAGGGTTTGTGATAGGGTTAGGGATAGATTTAGGGTCAGTTAAGTGTCAATCTCTAACATACCATCTTTGTTTTTGGTGTGTGTGTGTGTGTCGTGGATTTAGACGGCTTCAGATTAGGGTTAGGGTTAGGATTAGGGTTTGGGGTAGGTTTAGGGTCAGTTTAGTGTCAAATACACAAAAACATAAAAGTTGATGACTAATCTGACTTTTTAAACCTATCCCTAACCATATCCCTAACCCCATTCCTAACCCTATCCCTAACCTGAAACCGTCTGAAATGAATGGAAGGGGCAAAGGAGGGGGGCTATTCTTAACATTTGCCGCGAAGAGGAAGGGACAGGGAAAGGGGGTGAAGGAGCTATACAGTTCGTGGGCAGGAGAGTCTCGGGATGGAAAAGTTGATTAATGTAACTTGATTAGGCCCCATCAGCAAGCACGACTTCGATCCGCCAACACAGAACAAGCAGGCTAAATAAAAGATGGGTGGGTGACCGTGGTGATGAGGAGGAGGATGAAGACGACGACGACGAGGATGTTGATGAGGATGACGGGCGGCGGATCTGGTCACTGGCTCTATTTTTGTGTTAAGCCGAGACGAGACAGTCTTAAAAGAGGGTGGGGGGAGGCGGGGAGGGGGGAGGCGGGGAGTGAGGGCGGTAGGGAAGAGTGGAAAGGTGGGTGTGAAAGGAATCAGGATGGAGTTTTAGGGTATGAGGGAGGAGATGGGTCTGAAGATGAAACGAGATGAGAATGCCACCACCTATGAAACAATGACAGCTTCAGAGATATAAATCATCAACCACGCAAAGAAAACACTTCTACACAGTAGAGATGAAACCTGGGCAAAGAAATCAGACACCAACCAAATCGTCGACGTCACCATGGGCTCCTACGATGGTGCTGAGACTGGTGGGCCTGCTGCTTCTGTCAAAGCTACAAGAAAAGCTTGGACAAAAAGTCTGACTCTACAGAGACGATGGACTAGCTGCCTTAGACGACAGACCAAGAGAAATTGAAAACAAGAAGAAAGAACTTTGCAAATTATTTCAGAAATACAACCTGAAGATAACAATCGAGGCAAATAAGAAAATAGTAAGCTATTTGGACGTGACACTGGACCTGAGCAGCGAACAGTACAAGCCATACAAAAAGCCAAGCGATACAACCCTTCTATGTAAACGCCAAAAGCAACCACCCACCATCGGTAATCAAAATCACCCCCCACGGAATTAACAAGAGATTATCCAGCCTGTCTTGCAACGAGAAAGTATTCACAGAGGCAGCAGCAGAATACCAAGAAGCCCTACCGAAAAGCGGATACAGCCACCAGCCGAAACACCAACCTGATACCAACACACAGGGACGAAGTAAAAAGACCAGAAAAGGAACATCACATGGTTCGACCCCCCTTACGATGGTAGAGTAAAGACCAACGTGGGAAAGGCTTTCTTCAAGATCCTGTCAGACTCCTTCCCAGAAGGCCACAAACTCCACAAGATCTTCACAAGGAACACAATCAAGCTGTCTTACTCGTGCATGCCCAACCTCAAGAACATCATCGACGCCACCAACAAAAAACAACAACAAAAAGAACCAGAACGAGGAAAGCAAAACGTGCAATTGTGTGCACAAGGACCAGTGCCCTTTGGAAAATCAGTGCCTTTCTAAGAACATCGTATACCAGGCTACTGTCATAGCGAAAGGAAAAAAGGAGACATAGGCATCACGGAAAACCAGTTCAAAACAAGATATGCAAACCACAAACAATCCTTCAAAACTGAAAAAATACAAAAAACAGACAGAACTCAGTAAACACAGATGGAAACTGAAAGAAGAAAAGACAGACTTCAGCTTATCATGGAAAATCGTCCACAGAGCAGCAGCCTACAACAACGCTTCAAAAAGATGCATTTTATGCACCACAGAAAACTTGTTTATTTTGTACAATCCGAGTATGGCCACTCTAAATACCAGCGTCGACCTAAATAACAACTGTAGGTACAAAAACTATTTTTTGTCAATGAACCAAAACAAAACGGAACAGTGCTCATAACTGAATATAGCCCAAAAGTGAGCTACATTCTTGCCACTGAACAAACCGAACGGTGCTCAGAACTGAACACACCTCAAACTGAGCCAACTATGAATACCAACAGCAGTTTTTTAGAAATTCAGAAACCTGAACGAGAGGTCTTAACCTTGAAACAATATTGTAGTTTCCTGGTTGAGTTTCGCCATTTGTTTGGTTTATATATACACAAAGAAAAAGGTTAAGCACCCCTTAAAGCAAATGAGCTATTACCAGTCTGACAGGAGGGATGAGACGCAGGGTTGAAGCAGTCATCCAGGCACAGGGATGATGAAAATGATGCTTTACGTCCTCTCGGTCATAGACACATTATGGGACATTTGTAAATACAAAGATGGTGGGAACAATACTGGCTGCAATGCCCGGAGGCAGTGCAACACCAGTAAAGTCCCGAGATTTTAACAATATAGATAAGTGTAGCAGTAACCACGCCTCGGTTAAACCTCATCGGCTATGGTACAGCCACAATAAATATTCTAAATGTAGTACTACTGACCAGGCACAGGGAGGGAGGGCGAGAGAAATATAGTGTTTTACGTCCTCTCGGCCCGGTAGGGCACATATCCAAGGGAGGGCGAGAGAGATTAATGCATGTATTTTGTATTAACAGTCTCACTTATTTTTAATGTTTATATACATTGATACTTGTCTTCATGTTGATTATTCTTGGCTTGTCTTTAATGTGTGTTATCTGTATGTTAGTGTTTAGGCCTTTGTTCAGCGCTTTGAGCTCCCTGCAAAAGGAGTTAAGCGCTCTATAAATAATCATTATTATTATTATTATTATTATTATTTGTCATTTTCAAATTATCTCCCTTAATTTTCATCAAACAAGAAAATCAGGGGAGATGACACCTGCATCATTTTTGTTAATTGCGTTAAAATAATCCCTCCATCAGTATGGCAACACCAAGCAATTAATTGTTCATACCAGAAAATGTCTTAGGTAACACTGGTTCACCATACCGAGTTTGGATTAAATCCATTCACTATCATTCCTACATAATCAGTGTATTTAATTTCATATCAAACAGCATAAGTACTAAGACTATGTTGACATGGCCTGCCATTTGATGAATCTGACATTGTGGTCAGCATCTGAAGAACCATTCTATCAAGTTTCGTTAAGATCAGTTTTGTGGTTTAGGTGGTGTATCTTTTTGTTCAGAGAGAGAGAGAGAGAGAGAGAGAGAGAGAGAGAGAGAGAGAGAGAGAAGTCACTATGATGGGAAGAGAAAGAGAGTATAAGAGGAGGGGAGGACTGGAGAGAGAGAGAGAGAGGGAGAGGGGGGGGGGGAACGCCAACATACTGTTGTTGTTTTAGGAAAAAAATCCATCTGAGTTGATGAGTACACCAAAACGCTTTTTTTATTATTAGTTTAAAGTAGGAAAAAGCCCTCAGAGTTTGACTTAGTCGAGTACTATTTGTCATGTCTTAGACAAGTGTGTCTGACTAGGTGTTTTTTCCTCGGAGAACGGCTTCCGTTTTCCCCCTCACCCCTCGGTGCCAGGGTGGGACAACCCACTTTGGGGTCAGACATGGGTTTGATGCACTAGGCGGCGACCCCCCCCCCCCTATTTCCCTCCCCCCCCCCTTCTCTCTCTCTCTTTTTCATTTTTCAACCGCAATGTAATGTCAGCTTCTGCTACATGTGTTCACTTTAGCACCAGATTTGTTCTCTTCACCAAACCTCCCCCTCCCCACCCCTTACACACAACTGACCCTTGGTTTAAACAAATCTTTATTCATTCGGAAACGATCAAACAGAAAGACAATTAGAGCAACAACAAGCTCGAAGCTTATACCCTTGTTTCCAACTTCTACCGTCTATGATTGCGTACTCACTGTCCCCAACCTCTCTCACTTCAAAACCTTTTTTTTAATCTTTTTTTTATACCCTCCCCCTGATTTGTGTTCACAGCCTTTCTCTTCGGCTTCAACTTTGTTGTATCATTTACGCGTTGGACTGTAGAGGGGAAGTATCGTTTTTATTTTGATATTGATGCTTTTTGCTCCTTTTGCTATATTTGCTGTTTGCTGTTTAATTGTTTGTCTGTGTTGATAAAGGCGTATTCGCCGAAATATCCAGTAGTTTTGTTTTGTCTCTTGTGAATAAAATAACGTCACTTTACACTTGTCGTGTAGTTGTTTGTTTGTTTGTTGTATGTTCCAGTGACGTTGCAGTCTGTTTCAGTTTTTTAGTCGAGTACGCCCAAAATGCTGCTTTATTTACAAGAAGAAAAAAAAACAAGTAAGAAAACAAAACACCTCATGATCTTATTATTACGCAACGAGAGGCCAGCGCGGTGAGCCGCAAGCGGGCACGTGCAAATCGGTAATTAGTTGTCGCTCGCGCTCTGAACGGAGATGATTGCGTTCTTGTCGCCAGAGCGAGCCCGGGGTAATTACTTTTCAATCACGTGTCCATGAAGCCACAGATTCACCTGTCCCCGGCCCTGCCCCTCCCCCACCCTTGTTCTCCACTCGTTGAGAAAGGGCACAGGAGAGACGACAGGGTAAGGGGGAGGTGGCGGGGGGGGGGGGGGGGGGGGGATGACGAACATGAAAAGTTGAGGATAAGGGGATGTGTGTGTGTGTGTGTGTGTGTTGTGTGTGGTAGGGGGGGGGGGGGGGGGGGGGGGGGGGGGGGGGGTTGTATCGATCGATGCGCCCCTGTCTTTGTGTGTCTCCGTCTCTATGTGTCACTCTGTGCCCCCGTCTCAATAGTCCATTTGGTTTAAACGATTCTTTTTATATTGAAAATCAATATGGCAGCAACATAAACATGCAAATGAGCACAACACAATCTTAAAGCTTATACAAGGCGCTCACACACAGATACGTTGCACAATATTGGCTAATGAGACACTGGAACAGAACATCATCATATTATGAAAAGGCAAATGTGCGTGTGTGTGTGTGTGTGTATGTGGAACACTGAACGGGCCTTATAACTCCGCCGTTTTTCGACCGAATCGCTTCAGATTTGCTGGGGGGGGGGGGGGGGGGGGGGGGGTTAGTGTGAGTGTGG
>CM065692.1:34553944-34558944 GCA_017654935.2 Phymorhynchus buccinoides
ATTCCCCCATTGTAAATCATCGGTGTAATTCCTGCATTGTAAATCATCGGTGTAATTCCCCCATTGTAAATCATCGGTGTAATTCCTCCATTGTAAATCATCGGTGTAATTCCCCCATTGTAAATCATCGGTGTAATTCCCCCATTGTAAATCATCGGTGTAATTCCCCCATTGTAAATCATCGGTGTAATTCCCCCATTGTAAATCATCGGTGTAATTCCCCCATTGTAAATCATCGGTGTAATTCCCCCATTGTAAATCATCGGTGTAATTCCCCCATTGTAAATCATCGGTGTAATTCCTCCATTGTAAATCATCGGTGTAATTCCTCCATTGTAAATCATCGGTGTAATTCCCCCATTGTAAATCATCGGTGTAATTCCCCCATTGTAAATCATCGGTGTAATTCCTCCATTGTAAATCATCGGTGTAATTCCTCCATTGTAAATCATCGGTGTAATTCCTCCATTGTAAATCATCGGTGTAATTCCCCATTGTAAATCATCGGTGTAATTCCCCCATTGTAAATCATCGGTGTAATTCCCCCATTGTAAATCATCGGTGTAATTCCCCATTGTAAATCATCGGTGTAATTCTCCCATTGTAAATCATTGGTGTAATTCCCCCATTGTAAATCATCGGTGTAATTCTCCCATTGTAAATCATTGGTGTAATTCTCCCATTGTAAATCATCGGTGTAATTCCCCCATTGTAAATCATTGGTGTAATTCCCGCATTGTAAATCATCGGTGTAATTCCTCCATTGTAAATCATCGGTGTAATTTCCCCATTGTAAATCATCGGTGTCATTCCCCCATTGTAAATCATCGGTGTAATTCCTCCATTGTAAATCATCGGTGTCATTCCCCCATTGTAAATCATCGGTGTAATTCCTCCATTGTAAATCATCGGTGTAATTCCTCCCATTGTAAATCATCGGTGTAATTCCCCCATTGTAAATCATCGGTGTAATTCTCCCATTGTAAATCATTGGTGTAATTCTCCCATTGTAAATCATCGGTGTAATTCCCCCATTGTAAATCATCGGTGTAATTCCCGCATTGTAAATCATCGGTGTAATTCCTCCATTGTAAATCATCGGTGTAATTCCCCATTGTAAATCATCGGTGTAATTCCCCATTGTAAATCATCGGTGTAATTCCTCCATTGTAAATCATCGGTGTAATTCCCCCATTGTAAATCATCGGTGTAATTCCTCCATTGTAAATCATCGGTGTCATTCCCCCATTGTAAACCATCGGTGTAAGAAGGAAGAAGCGTCAACAGCTTAAAAGTGGTTTCATAAACAGTAATGAGTGGCAGTGAGGGATACCACAGTATCTGGATTACTACTAAAGTGTGGAAGGAACAAAAACTTACCTCAACTTTTGATAATCCTGTCGCAACACCAAATGATACCCTTAAGTTAAAATACAGTAGCTATTCGACTGGCCCAAAAAATGTTGATGTCGTGTCTACAAATTATGTATTGATTACTAAGCAAAGGAACTTTACAGTTTATGTCCAGGAATGCGATTTATTTCACTAGCTGTTGATAGCTGGTAAGTGTACTTAAGCCTTGATACTTTAGGACACTGGACACTGGACACTGGAAAACTTTATTTGACAAGGATAAAGATTTTAGGCGATGCCTATTCTTACAATCTGTCCTTGGATAAAAGAAAAACAAATTTAAGAAACAAAAAACATATGTAAACATACTCTCTCTCTCTCTCTCTCTCTCTCTCTCTCTCTCTCTCTCTCTCTCTCTCTCTCTCTCTCTCTCTCTCTCTCTCTCTCTCTCTCTCTCTCTCTCTCTCTCTCTCTATCTATCTATCTCTGACTCTCTCTCATACACACATACATTGTTTATACATACATATAAAACAAATGTTGTTAATACACATAGTGAAACAAATAATTGATGACAAGTAGGAGGATATGGAAGCTGGCTATAAAGTGATACCTTTATCTCTTTGGCAGTTTTCTATCACAAATCATTGTTTCCGTATTACTATTACATTTCAGACACAATTAGGCTCTTATTATGGCTAATGGATTTGAAATGAAGGGCAACTCTTCATTATGCTATCTGTTTTTCTTTCACATATATCACATGTTATAGACTTTGTCTGAATAAAACAAAACAAAAAGAAGAGACACACAAACAAGCAAAGAAACCCAGTGGGGTGATTTCTTGAGAGTGATGAACTGCCATAGACATTATCCAATTATAGCGTTGTGAGAGAACAAGAACAAACTCCCGAATGGTATCTTCCTCAACATGTTGTTTTCATATAAACGGAAATTTAGTTTCTTGTCATGGAAAATTTAAGATGGGTAAAGAAAGAAAGAAAAGGGAGAGACAGTGTGAAGGAGACACAGGGGGGTAGAGAAGTGTAACAAAAAAGGGGGAACTAGGCTGGGGGTGGGTGGGAAGGACAACCTCCCAAAGGGCAGGACTAGGTGCATAGGCTGGTGAGGAGGAGACCAGAGAGAATCGTGGTTTCTGTGTACCAGCTAAGCCCCAATACCCCCACTTTCGTGACCAGACGACATGATTTGTTTCTTCCCCAAGTCCAATACCAGTCGCGCCAGATGCAAAAAAAATGCCTCTGTGGTCTGCTATCTGTCTGGGTCAGCATGACACCCCCCCCCCCTCCCACCTTCATCCCACCCACCCCACCTCCATCCCCATCCTTTTCTCCCCATCCCATCCTCTGAAAGTGTGTCGCGACCATCACGAGCATCACCATGGTTATTGATTCTTTTGGGGGGGAAATACTTCTCCAACCGTTCTACCTTTCTCTGCCTCAGTCATGGTACAAACAGTTAGTCGTCCTCAGAGTCTATACAGAACCCTTCAGCTTCTTTGAAAGTGTCTAAGCGATGAAGGATAACGCTGAATTGGAAATAAATGTAGATTTTTGTAAAATGTTTGGTTTTGCTATCGTGGCATGCGTTTCGGCAAATTTCTAAAAAAAAATCAAATTACTCAACAGAATCTATCTTCAGATTTAAAAAGAAACACGCACCAAGAAAACATCTACCAGATGCTGTTTATTTCACAAAAACGTTCATACAAAGGTTACTGTATGTAATCTTAAAATTGCATCATGAAGGATGTCGTCGAAGGAAAACCAGGCTGCAGAGAAAACGGGGACTGATTATAGCAAAGATGAGCAGAATATGAGAGTAAGAGGGGTATTGAATTCATCAATCGTACCAGCAAAATAAATAAACACTGGGGTGGAACCTGACATTGTCTGATACCTGGCATTATGTGTACTGCAATGCCTTTTACTCTTATGTTTACACCCCCACACAAATTGTGGAGTGATTCCATGCAGTATTTAACCCTTTCACCGCCAATGTCGCGTTTATGCACCACAATGGTTTAACACCCATGTCACTAAAATGCATCAAATCAGGTTCTGTTATTCGAACACCCAGTTTTCTTAACTTTGTGAGGTAAGGACAGGCAGACACTTGTCACAGAGGAATGTCAAATATTGCAGATACAAATGTTCTATACCCTCTCCTAGTTAAGTTTAATGATTTTTGGGGGGCTGAAAAACGGCTGGCGGCGAAAGGGTTAAGAGGGTAAAGAAAAACAGAAACATGTCTGCCGCTCGGCAACATTTTATTCCCGAAGCATAATTTATGTCCCAATGTGTTATACTCTTAGTTTCACACCTTCACACAAATTTGAAGGGATTCTAGCCTCTAGTTCACAAGATACAGCTCAGGCAAGACCTATGTAATGCAAAGAAGGACATTTCGCTTTTCAAGGTCACACTTCACGGTCAAAGTCAGCACGCCAATAATGTATGCTCGGACATCTTCTGTCAAGTACAAATGTGTAAAATATGGCTTAGACCCAAGTTTTACACCCCAACCACTGTCAAGGCCTACCGATCTCCTTGACGGTGACCTTCACCTTGATCGCTTTACCATCATCAGATTCACCATACCCCAATGCACCTACATGCCAAACCTGAAGACTCTAAGTCCAACGGTGGAGACGTTATGGCCCTTCACAGATTTTAGGTTGTCAAGGCCATACGCCAAGGTCAAGGTAACGATTGCGATAATTTATGCGCGGATGCCTTCCGCTCTGGGTAACACAACATCACACAAAATTTGAAGCGATTCTGTCAAGCGGTTCGGGAGAAAACGCGCCACACGCACGGATGCACGGACGGACGGACTGATGAAACAAAAACAATACTTCCCAAAGCAATCATCGGCAATACTACCCACCCACCCACCCCACACACACCATGCACACCCACCCACCCACATCACACACACACACCATGCACAAACACACACACACACCATGCACACCCACCCACCCACCACACACACACACACACCATGCACACCCACCCACCCACATCACACACACACACACACACACACCATGCACACCCACACCCCCACCCCCCCCACACACACCATGCACACCCACCCACCCACCCCACACACCATGCACACCCACCCACCCACCCCACACACCCCACACACCATGCACACCCACCCACCCACATCACACACACACACACACCATGCACACCTACCCACCCACATCACACACACACACACACCATGCACACCCACCCACATCACACACACACACCATGCACACCCACCCACCCACATCACACACACACACCATGCACACCCACCCACTCACATCACACACACATACCCGAGAGAAAAACCCCGGAATGGAATCGTTCTGTTGATGGTGTTTTTTTCCACAATTTATTTACATATGTTTATATTTTGTAAGAGAACAAATGATAACAATTATACTCCAAACATTGCTGAATTCATACAAAATAATGAGAACTTGTAGAGTAACTTGTCTGGCTTGGTGGCGGTGGAGGCATGCACTCTTATCTCTGCAACATTTTCGTGCACGTACATTTGTAATTTCTCTTGTGTTGTGTTTAGAAATGTGACATCTTTTGTCTGTACTGTGTCTATAGTGT
>CM065692.1:34568944-34593944 GCA_017654935.2 Phymorhynchus buccinoides
ATACACATTATATGTGGATACATACAAGTCTAAGGATAAGCATGCACAGTTTCTTTTAACACGGTGAACGCACATTTAAGCCTAAAAGGATCATGAGTTTAGGAGGCGGATGGATCTGGGGATGAAGGATTTCTGTGCCCTGGAGTTTAAAAGTTTTGTAGCGGCGTCTAGAATGTAATAGTTCACAATGTTTGTTCAAAACTTGGGAGGTGTCATTCGCATGACACTGTGTGAAGGCATGACAAGCAATGCTTCAATGACCGTCATGTAATAAATGTTGTTAGTGGTTTGGAACTTAACGTTATTCACCAACTTGAAAAATGCAAATTCTGTTTCAGCGTGATTAAATACAATGTCTTGCGTTGTATCCATACTAAACATTTAACATTTGTTAAAAGAAGAAGAAGATAACATGACTTTATTTATCACTGGATATTGTATGTGATCCACGTTGTAGATGCTTGTTTACTTGGGGGGGGGGGGGGGGGTGTATTCTGATGAGTTGTTTGTCCATCAATCAATCCATCTCTTATGCTCGATTTGTCTTATCACATTCAACATTATCATTAGGAAGTCATTATTAGTTAGTCAGACATAGACGTCCGTTAACAATAAAATAGTCTCGTCTAATTGGAAGACAGGAGCAAAATGATTGTGTTATAAACAAAAATAATTATAGATAGGCAAACGGAGGGACAGACAATCGGAAAGACGAAGTAAGGAACAGACATAGGGGACAGACGACCGAATAGACAGGCAGACGATAATAAGAGAGGAAGAGACTGTATGTGAACATGTGTTAGTACCTGCAATGGCGTGTGTGTGTGTGTGTGTGTGTGTGTGTGTGTGTGTGTGTGTGTGTGTGTGTGTGTGTGTGTGTGTGTGTGTGTGTGTGTGTGTGTGTGTGTGTGTGTGTGTGTGTGTGTGTGTGTGTGTGTGTGTGTGTGTGTGTGTGTGTGTGTGTGTAGTGTGTATGTGTGTGTGTGTGTGTGTGTGTGTGTGTGTGTGTGTGTGTGTGTGTGTGTGTGTGTGTGTGCGTGTGTACGCACTGAGTGTCTGTCTGCCTGTTCGCGCGTGTCTGCACCAGTGCCTATGTCTCTGCGCATGTGTGATAGGTCGATCGACACACGATCGAAACACAGCTGACAGACAGACAGACAGTTCAAAAGATCACGCATCAGAATGTAAAAGGTCAACCAACTCTCTCTCTCTCTCTCTCTCTCTCTCTCTCTCTCTCTCTCTCTCTCTCTCTCTCTCTCTCTCTCTCTCTCTCTCTCTCTCTCTCTCTCTCTCTCTCTCTCTCTCTCTCTCTCTCCCTTGCATTCTGGAATCCATCTCGCATCATTCAGGTAAACAAATGGGAATCGTGTCACGAAACCATTCTGAATCCGCCTTGGTAATTTTCCATGCCGTAAGCAAACCGTATGGATCGCTCTGTGAGTAAGCCTTGCTCTCTTTAAATATCATGCGCCAAGACAAAAATAAATCTTCGAGGAAAAACTGCACAAACATGCGAGTAAACAAGTAGGGGAAGTGTAAAAATAAGAAAAGAAACGCGGAAAAAAACGTGAAGACAAAAAAGAAAGAAAGAAAGATAGAAAGAAAGAAAAACTCCAAATTAGGTCTTTGTGGCAAATCGTCCCGTGACATATAACTAAGTTGTTTTGGGAAAAAACCCGGTAGGCAGTCACTGGAAAATTTCTATGCACGTGACTTTTGTCAGGAAAAGAGTACGGTGAAACATAGGGAGGGATGGGGAGAGATGAGATGGGGAGTGGTGTGACTCAAGAAGATGACAGAGACAGAGGTTGGAGGGCAAAACACGCGCACGCTCGTTTGTGTGTGTGTGTGTGTGCGTGTGTGTGCGTGTGTGTGTATGCGCGTGTGTGTGTGTGTGTGCGTGCGCACATGTGTGTGTGTGTGTGTGTGTGTTGTGTGTGTGTGTGTGTGTGTGTGTGTGTGTGTGTGTGTGTGTGTGTGTGTGTGTGTGTGTGTGTGTGTGCACACATGTGTGTGTGTGTGTGTGTGTGTGTGTGGGTGTGAGTGTGGGGTGTGGGTGTGTGTGGGGGGGGTGTACAAGTGTGTATGTGTGTGTGTCTTTTAAGTTATTCCTCATTTTGTTTCTGAGGGGGGCTCCAAAAAAAAATCTTTGTCTCTCCTGTCAAAGAAAAAAAAGAAATCCCTGAAAAAGAAAAAAAAGAAATCCCTAGGGGCAAGGGGTAAGCTTTCTTTGAAACCCCGAGTAAAAAACCCAGTGGTACCCTTTGTCCCTTTGTTTGAAGAGTAAAGCCAGACACTTGAAGTTCGTTTAGTTAGAGGTGTCGTATATAATACTGCCGCTGTGGGATTGTGTCGCAGGGATAGTATTTCCCGTGAAGTACTGTCGCAGCAGCATTATTTTCTGACAACTTTAGCCGCGTTACACCTTTTCACGAAAATGTAGTCCTATAAAAGACGGTTGCTGTCCATAAAATACTGTCGCATTCATTTTGCGACAGGACACTGAAATATTCTAGTCATTCAATGTTGCCGCTAGCGACAAGTTTCCACGTGGAAAATTAATCTTGCTGCCAGGGTTATTATTAGTTATTATTTTCTACCATAGTTTGCCTTCGGGGAGAGTAAGGGCTGGTGCACATTAGATCCGCAATACGAATCCGCAAGTTCCGTACAGAAACCATTCCGCAGTGCCATCCGCTTATTTCTTATATACGCGAACGGGGTTTCCTTACGGAACTTTAACGTTTAATTCTGATCGCTTCTCGGCCTTTTGGCTAAGACAGTGATTCAGGAACATAAATTTTTGTTTATACCCTGGTTGGTTTGTTCAGCCCGTCGTACATGGCGAAAGCCGATACCCGACGTTAAACTGAACTTCCATCCTTACGGAACTTGCGGACTGCGGATCTAATATGCACCGGCCCTTAGGGTTAGGGTAAGTTGTTGGGTTTGGGGTTAGGGTTAGTATACGTGTGTCACATTATAGGTATGGGTTAGGGTTAGGGACGTTTGTTACAGACCTGCATCACACTATGAATAAGGGTAAGGGCTAGGTTTGTATCACTTGTGTAAGGGTAAGTTAATGTTAGGGTATCGACTAAGATTTTACATACATGTGTCACACTATGTTTAAGGGTTATATGTGAGGGTTCTGTGTTATGTCTTTTAACTCGTTTCTTATTTATTTAATCAAAACCATAGACAACTAGATCGCTAAGGCGCTATGCCACCAACCGCGCAGTACATTTTCTGCTCCGCTCGGCGCATGTTCTGCTCTAGTGACCTTGACCAATGACCTTCATTTTCGAACTTGGCCTGGATATTGCAACTACGTAGTATGCGCATGCAAAGTGTGAGTGTCCCATGTCCCTCCGTTCAAAAGTTATCGTGTTAACATAGTCCGACAGGAAGAAACAGATAGAGACCACTAAAAACATCAATTCGCGTCGATGCTGGTAACCAGGCAGATGAGATCGTTTTGATTTCGACACAACTGTACATTTAAACTAAGGAATGACCGCATCTAGAGAGAGGCAATGGTCGAACGCTTTGGTGGAAGTTCAGTTTAACGTCGCGTATCGGCTTTCGCCATGTACGACGGGCTGAACAAACCAACCATGGTATAAACAAAAATTTATGTTCCTGAATCACTGTCTTAGCCAAAAGGCCGAGAAGCGATCGGAATTGATTAAAAAGCTTTGGGGGTGTGGTTTTGTTTTTATAGTTTTAGTTTTACTTAAAAGAAAAGACAGCCAGAGGTGGGGGCGGCCTCGTTCAAAGTGTTGCCTCGCGATTTGAAATCAAGTAGGCTTTGATCCTCAGTCTACCATGCTAATGACAAGATGAAGGCAAGAGCCCTTGTGTCTGCACTGGTTGCAACGGACTGCTGTTTTTTGTCTGGAACTCTTCAAAGACATGCTTCTTGCAACAAAGAAGATTGTTAGGGGAGAAAAAAGTTCATGGCTCTTCAAAATGAAGTGATCTTTAAAGAAGCGGACAAAGTGTGTGTGTGTGTGTGTGTGTGTGTGTGTGTGTGTGTGTGTGTGTGTGTGTGTGTGTGTGTGTGTGTGTGTGTGTGTGTGTGTGCGTGCGTGCGCGTGCGTGCGTGCGTGTGCGTGCGTGTGCGTGTGTGTGTGTGCGCGCACGCGCGCGTGTGTGTGTGTGTGTGTGTGTGTGTGTGTGTGTGTGTGTGTGTGTGTGTGTGTGTGTCAAGTCAAGTCAAAATGATCTTTATTGACGATAAAAGAGTAAGCTTGATAAAGCTTTTTTTACATGCTGTGTGTGTGTGTGTGTGTGTGTGTGTGTGGTCAACTTTCACGCTCTTTTCCATCTCAAGTAGGAGTCATCCCTTGCTCTTGTCCAATACAAGGTCTAGGAATGCATTACTTAAAGATAACAGAAAGTTGACCCAAATTATTGATCTGTAAAATAATGAAAATGGTGAGCCGGAGAGTAATGTCTGGCGTGGAAGCGAATACAGTTCAAACACAGACAGGCAACTTGATTACTAATTGGACCGATTATATCAGATTAATCTCGACAAACTGACAGACGCAGATGCGCACATGACAGCACAATCATGTACACGTTTAGTGCACCGTGTATGCGAAGATAGAAAAATGAACGCAAATGTATGCATATTTATGAATAATTACCAAATGTTACATCAATTTAGATACAGCAAGCTTTTGTTTTTTGAAAGGTAATGGATACTCTTTGTGACACAGATTTCTGACCTGCAAATATTTTTTTGTATTATTATATAGGCCTATCATACTTGTGCAAATTTAGTATCCCATGCGCTTTCAAAAATACTTATAATCTCTCTGACACAGCACACACACAACATGAAGCACACTGAACGAGCACAACGTGCGAAACCCACAAATAAAGAAGACTTGTTTGTCACGGAAGGTTACTGAAAGTGAAAAACAAAAAAACAACCCACACATTGCAGGTTCGTGACTGACTGAGTGCCAGTGTTGATGAAACTCCAAGCATCAATTGTCATGTCTCTGGCTCGATGAATGGTGCCTTGCTATTTTGTCGCCACACTCGGTGAAATTTTCCATCCTCCACTGTGTCTCAAGACTGCCTGTGGAGCTGTTAGGGGCAAGATGACCTGTTGCGTTATTTCTAAAGAAAAAGTTGTTTCCCCACACGTTCACTAGTTTTTGTTTGTTTAGCTTCTTTGGGGACTATTTTTTAGTCCCCGAGCCGAAGGTTCGGGGAGCTATTGTTTTTGTCTGGTCCGTCCGTCCGGTGTCCGCCCGGCGTGCCTCCGTCCGTCCGGCTATTCGTCCGTTTTTCTCAAAAACTATTCAGTCTATCATCATCAAAGTTGGTATACTAGTTTGCCAAGATGCAAGCTATCCACTGATGTATTTAGTTTTACATTACCCGCTGTGCCCTAGGCCCTTTGTGTCACAGACCCGCCGTTTTTCTCAAAAACTATTCAGTCTATCATCATCAAATTTGGTATACTAGTTTGCCAAGATGCAAGCTATCCACTGATGTATTTAGTTTTACTTTACCCGCTGTGCCCTAGGCCCTTTGTGTCACAGGCCCGCTATGTCCCACTTCTTTCCGGCCGTCCATCCGTCCGTGCGTGCATCCTGTTTTCAGTTCTCAATGGTCTCCCCGCTGTGTGTACAGCCGACACATTCCGATTTCGGAGGAGCTCGGCGATGCTGCGAGGGGACTTTGCAGACGCTCGGAGTTGCACTTGTTTATTTTATTTTTAGTCCCCGAGCCCCGAGCCGAAGGTTCGGGGAGCTATTGTTATTTTTGTCTGGTCCGTCCGTCCGGTGTCCGTCCGGCGTGCCTCCGTCCGTCCGGCTATTCGTCCGTTTTTCTCAAAAACTATTCAGTCTATCATCATCAAATTTGGCATACTAGTTGGCCAAGATGCAAGCTATCCACTGATGTATTTAGTTTTACATTAAGGTCAAGGTCGCGCCAGTTACGGGGTTCAAACCCCGAAACACATAATCGCTAATATCTCGCGCAGTTTTGCATCTATTTTAATGCAGTTTTTTCACAACATTTCTTGATGAATGGTCTATAACACAGTTGTCATGAATTTTTCTGTGCGCGCGTGTGCGCATGATCGCGCGCGCTCAAATCACGGGTCCGAACCCCAAGGCTATATATCAAAAACTATTCAGTCTATTATTGTCAAATGTGGTATACTTGTTGCACAAGATGCAAGCTATCCACTGATGTACTTAGTTTTACATTAAGGTCAAATTTACGCCATTCCGATTTCGGAGTACCTCGGCGATGCTGCGAGGGGACTTTGCGGCTAGCTCAGCGTTGCACTTGTTTAGTTTCTTTCGCGTTCCTTTCGTTTTCTCTAGTCATTTTCGTATTTCTGTCTGCGCGTGTAGTTTTCAATCTGCCTGGTCTCTCTCGCTATGTTTTCTTTAAGTTTACTAGTTTGTCTTTGTTTAGTTTCTTTCGGGACAATTTTTGTTTGATAATATTCTGGCTCCTTTCGTGTTCCTTTCCTTTTCTCTAGTTATTAGTCCGTCACCAAGACGGACTATTGCGATGGGCTGGTTTGTATTTTTGTTTGTTTGTTTGGGTTTTTTGGGGTGGTTTTTTTCTGTCTGTCCCAAGGATATCTCCCGAACCGCTTGACCGAATCGCGTCAAATTTTGTGTGAAGGTGTGCCTCCTTAATAGGAAGAGATCGGCGCAAACCATTTTGCCGTCGTGACCTTGACCTTGACGTACGACCTTGAAAACCGAAAATCTATTTTTAGCCATATCTCGGGCACCGATCAACATAGGATGTTGAAACTTGGTATGAAGGGGGTTTGGCTTATGCCCGTTCTGATGATGGCATACCGATCAAGGTCAACGTCAAGGTCAAAAAGATCGCTGGAGCCTGAAAATCGGAGGGTCATTTGTTTCTCCTTCTGTCTGTCCCAAGGATATCTTTCGAACGGGTTGACAGAATCACGTCAAATTTTGTGTGCTGGTGTGTCACCATGAGAGGGAGGCATCTGCGCAAACCATTTTGCCGTCGTGACCTTGACCTTGGCGTACGACCTTGAAAACCGAAAATCTTTCAGGGGCCATAACTCCCACACCGTTAGTGTTAGAGTCTTCAAATTTGGCATGAAGGTACTTTGGCTTATGCCCGTTCTGATGGTGGCATACCGATCAAGGTCAAGGTCACGTTCCGGGCGATCCGTAGGCCTTGAAAGTGGTAGGGGTCTACACATTGGGTTTTAAGCCATATTTTCCACATTGGTACTTGACAGAAGCGCTTCAGATTGTGTGTGGTACTGTATACCCTAGAGAAGAAAACATCCGAGCATAAATTATCACCATGCTGACCTTGACCTTGAAGTGTGACCTTGAAAACCGAAATTTCCTTCTTTGCGCTATATGTTTCTTCTTCAAGCTGTATCTCGTGAACTAGAAGACAGAATCCCTTCCAATTTTGTGTCAGGATGTGACACTCTACGGGGTGTCGCAAGTGCGTGGCATTGCTGGTGACGGACATGTCTGCCGCTCGGCGACGCCCTTGTTTTGGTATTTTTCTGCCGCGTGCGCGGTTTTCTGTCTGCCTGGGACGGTATTCATGTCGAGATAGCATGAGACTTAGCATGATGCTAACTTAGAAGCTCTTCCAAAAGTCCTATTAAATCCTATAGGACATTGGTAGAGCTTCTAAGTTAGCATCATGCTAAGTCTCATGCTATCTCAACGTGAATACCGTCCCTGGTCTCTCTCTCGCTTCGTTTTTCTTTCTGCGGAAATGTTTCGTGTCTGTCTCCCTGAGTTTCCTCTTCTCTTCTGCTTTCTTTCTTTCCTTCTTTTGTCCCTTCTTTCTTTCTTTCTGTCTTTATTTCATAATTGTTTTCTTTCTGCTTGTTTGTTTATCTCCATGTTGTCTGTCTGTTTCTCTTCCTGGTTTTTGTCCCTTTCTTTCTTCATTTCTATTTTCCTTTTTGTCCGTACGTCTCCACTATCAGTTTATTTGTCTTTTCTCTTTTGTGTCTTATTTTGTTGAATTCTATTTGCCTTGATCCAGTAATTTAAAACCAGCTAATGCGCTGAGAAGCTGAAAAGATGTTTTAACTTGCGTTTTATTCTGGGATGTAAAACAGACAATGTGATTTTCTTGATCAATAGCCCCCTGCCTTGTACTTTTAACCCTTTCACCGCCAAAGTCGCATTTTAGCACCACAGTGATTTAACACCTATGTCATTAAAAAGCATCAAATTGGGGTCTATTATCCAGAGACCCTATTGTCTTAGTTTTGGGAAGTAAGGATAGACCTATTTTATATGTCGCAGAAGAATCCCCAATACTGCAGATGGTTTTATTCTCTAGCCGGGTAAATTTAATGGGAATTTTGGGCTGAAATATGGCTTGCGGTGAAAGGGTTAACCGCATTTGGCTAGGAGCCTATGTTTAACCCGATAGTACCACACATGCAGCTGAACTTTGCTAACCAAGCATGGTCGGAGTCTACTCAGCATTATTGTTGATGATGTCAATGTACTAAGCAAAACAAATCTAAAGACGAAAGAAAAATAGTGTCTTTGTTTGTTCTTGAATGGCAGACGTGCATGTGCTGATAAAAATGGAGAACAAAAGAGAACGAGACAGAGGGGGAAATGGAGGGGGGGGAGGGGAGAAAGACAGAGATATACAGACAGACAGACAAACTTCAAATACTCTATTTTACAAGGATAAGAATGTAGGCTAAGCAGAGAAAACAATAGTCACAGAATGAATTGCAGAATAAGAGAAAGGGAGAGAGACAGAGACAGCGAGAGACAGAGAAAAAGACGGCGAGACACAAAGAGAGAGAGAGACAGCTAAAGACAAAGACAGACAGAGACAGAGAGAGGACAGACAGACACGGACATTGAAAGACATAGACAGGGACGAAGTGAATTAAACAGAAATTAAATAGCAGGTTTTTGACATAAACAAATCGATACTCAAAAAACCTGTTTTAAGAGCGTTGCAGAAATGTCTAATTATCAACACTTTTTGTTTGTGGCTCAAGCCACAAACCTATAACTCACTTTGTCGGTCGGTCGGTCTGTCGGTCTGTCGTTCCAAAATTGTCGCAATTCAAATCGTGGCTACACTTCTGGCCGCTCTTTAAAATGATGTATTTTAAAAGCGTACAAAATAATAAACATACATAATACAGACACTACAACAGACACGACGAGTATGCGGTGCTTCTTTTGATGAGTATAAGTAGGATACATAGTTTTAAATGTTTTCCAAAAGATATAAAAAGTTACGAAATGGTGCAGAGATAACATTCTGGTTTACAGATTAAAATTATTGAAAATCCAGGGGAGGTAACTCATGATTGGAGTGGTAAAAATAGACCGCGTGCCACAAACTATTGCGATTTCGCGCTTGTTTTTTACGTAAAAAGATATAAGAAAATCGAGCATCAAACTCGAACTCTCCTTCTCATTCTATCTTCATACGTTTGATAAATAATTCAACAGCCCTCAGCTATCAAACAAAAGCTGTGCCAGTTCTGGTCATTAAAATGCACCACATTAGTCTCAAATCGTTTCGAGGGTGTTATTGTTTTTATAGATGCAGGCGTCTCTCACACATCTTCATTGCCTTCGATAATGCTTTAAGAATCAAAATGGCAAGCATATATTAAGCAGTATTGCCGAAATTATAAAATTATGCAACATCAAAGGGCAACTTTCTCAAAAACCAACCAACCAACCAACCAAAAATGAACAACAGATAATGATTTTAAATGTATTCTGAGGATGATCCTGCTGATGCTACTATTGCTGATAATATGCGTGTGACAATTGAGTGTGTTATGTGTGCTTATGTGTGTATGTGAGAGTGCGCGCGCGCGTGTGTGTGTGATGCATAGAAAGTGAGACAGAAACGGATAGACAGACAAAAAACAGTCACAGAGAGAAACAGAGACAGAAACAGAGAAAACGATAGAGAGACACACACAGAGAGAAACAGAGAATATATAGAGAGACAGACATAATGACCGATAGACAGAAACAGACAAAGACGGACACAGAAACAGACAGACATAATCATAGACTGACAAACTGTCATACAGGCAGTCACACAGACAGACAGTCACAAAGACACAGGCACACAGACAACTGCAACATTAAATTCCGATTAGCTATAGATACCCAAGAACGATTCTTGCCACTACCCATATAGGAACACAAGATTGCTCTCAACATACTGTTGTTAAATTCCATTCATAGCTTTTAGTGGAGGCAACATAAGCCTTTAGGCCCACTTTCCTCTCTCCGATTCTCCCAGCGTACCTTCTTTCTTCCACATCCGCGGGTGTAGAGTGGCACAGAGGTACCGCGTTCGCCTCGTATGCAATAAACCCGAGTTCGAACACGGGTACATGGGATTTTCCCTCTCACTCTGCACGGTCTGAACGTGGAGTCTGAACCGAGGTCCCGTGTGCCCATGCACTTAGCACACGTTAAACCCAGTGGCAACAAAACAGTGGTCAAAATGTACACACACACACACACACACACACACACACACACACACACATACACACACACCTTTCCTTCCTCATCAGCCACACACAACTCGCATGCATACACACAAAAAGGGGGGGGGGGGGGTAGCGCGCCTCTGGCTGCGACGCGCTTTTCAGGTGGGAGCAACCCGAATTTCACAGAGACACCTCTGTGACTATAAAGTACCAAATCCCCACAAATACCCTTCCCTACCTTGCATACGTCCACTCTCTTCTTTGCAACCCCTGTTCTCTGCCTCTAGCTCCATTTACACCCCCCCCCCCCTTTTTTCAGTGGTTGACATGTCCCTCTCTCTCTCTCTCTCTCTCTCTCTCTCTCTGTCTGTCTCTCTCTCTCTCTCTCTCTCTCTCTGTGTCTGTCTCTCTCTCTGTCTCTCTCTCTCTCTCTCTCTGTGTCTGTCTCTCTCTCTCTCTCTCTCTCTCTCTCTCTCTCTCTCTCTCTCTCTCTCTGTCTCTCTCTCTCTCTCTCTCTCTCTCTCTCTCTCTCTCTGTCTGTCTCTGTCTCTCTCTCTCTCTCTCTCTCTCTCTCTCTCTCTCTCTCTCTCTCTCTCTCTCTCTCTCTCTCTCTCTCTCTCTCTCTCTCTCTCTCTCTCTCTCTCTCTCTCTCTCTCTCTCTCTCTCCACCTCCACCTCCACAGATATGATGTGGCTCGGCCAATGGTAAAGCGACAGCTATATAATGATTTATGTTTTTCTTTTTTGTCCGTCACCGAAGGTGAACGGACTTTGCGATGGGTTGGTTTGTATTTTTGTCCGTCACCGAAGGTGAACGGACTTTGTGATGGGCTGGGTTTTTTGTTTTTTGTTTTTTGTTTTTCCCCCTGTCTGTCCCAAGGATATCTCCCGAACCGCTTGACCGAATCGCGTCAAGTTTTGTGTGAAGGTGTGCTACCTTAATAGGAAGAGATCGGCGCAAACCATTTTGCCGTCGTGACCTTGACCTTGACGTACGACCTTGAAAACCGAAAATCTATGTTTAGCCATATCTTGGGCACCGATCAACATAGGATGATGAGACTTGGTATGAAGGTGGTTTGGCTTATGCCCGTTCCGATGATGGCATACCGATCAAAGTCAAGGTCAAAAAGATCGCTGGAGCCTGAAAATCGGAGGGTCATTTCTTTCTCCTTCTGTCTGTCCCAAGGATATCTTTCGAACGGGTTGACAGAATCACGTCAAACTTTGTGTGCTGGTGTGTCACCATGAGAGGAAGGCATCCGCGCAAACCATTTTGCCGTCGTGACCTTGACCTTGGCGTACGACCTTGAAAACCGAAAATCTTTCAGGGGCCATAACTCCCACACCGTTAGTGTTAGAGTCTTCAAATTTGGCATGAAGGTACTTTGGCTTATGCCCGTTCTGATGGTTGCATACCGATCAATGTCAAGGTCACGGTCCAGGCGATCAGTAGGCCTTGAATGTGGTAGGGGTCTACACATTGGGTTTTAAGCCATATTTTCCACATTGGTACTTGACAGAAGCGCTTCAGATTGTGTGTGGTACTGTATACCCTAAAGAAGAAAAGCATAAATTATCACCATGCTGACCTTGACCTTGAAGTGTGACCTTGAAAACCGAAATTTCCTTCTTTGCGCTATGTGTTTCTTCTTCAAGCTGTATCTCGTGAACTAGAAGACAGAATCCCTTCCAATTTTGTGTCAGTATGTGACACTCTACGGGGTGTCGCAAGTGCGTGGCATTGCTGGTGACGGACATGTCTGCCGCTCAGCGACGCCCTTTTTTTTTCTTTTTCTGTCTTTCCCAAGGATATCTCCCGATCCAATCGCGTCAAATTTTGTGTGAAGGTGTGCCTCCTTAATCGGAAGAGATCGGCGCAAACCATTTTGCCGTCGTGACCTTGACCTTGACGTACGACCTTGAAAACCGAAAATCTATTTTTAGCCATATCTCAGGCACCGATCAACATAGGATGTTGAAACTTGGCATGAAGGTGGTTTGGCTTATGCCCGTTCTGATGATGGCATACCGATCAAGGTCAAGGTCAAGGTCACAATTTCCTTCTTTGCGCTATGTGTTTCTTCTTCAAGCTGTATATCGTGAACTAGAAGACAGAATCCCTTCCAATTTTGTGTCAGGATGTGACACTCTACGGGGTGTCGCAAGTGCGTGGCATTGCTGGTGACGGACATGTCTGCCGCTCGGCGACGCCCTTGTTTTCAAACTGTAATGGAAAACCATGGTACACGCTTTGCTGGTTTTTTTTTGTGTGGGAGACTAGGGCTCTCAAACTAAGGGGGGGGGGGGGGGGATTTGCACCGGCATTGTTCGTGCTGCAGCCGAAGGGATGGGTTGGCCTTTTTTTGACCTTCCCCAGTGCCAGCCGTCCGACATCCTTGTGGCCTGAGACAGATATGATGCACTCATGGCAGGACAGGGAGAGAGAGAGAGAGAGAGAGAGAGAGAGAGAGAGAGAGAGAGAGAGAGAGAGAGAGAGAGAGAGAGAGAGAGAGAGAGAGGGGAGAGAGAGAGAGAGAGAGAGAGAGAGAGAGAGAGAGAGAGAGAGAGAGAGAGAGAGAGAGAGAGAGAGAGAGAGAGAGAGAGAGAGAGAGAGAGAGAGAGAGAGAGAGAGAGAGAGAGAGAGAGAGAGAGAGAGAGAGAGAGAGAGAGAGAGAGAGAGAGAGAGAGATATTATATTTTTTGTCTGGCATGCCTGCGATCTGATTGTTCACATTAATATGAAGAGAGCGTAAATAAAGTGGCGAATTGGATGGATCTTGTTTTCTCGGTGGCATTTTCTTTGGGACGCAGGCCAATTACACTAAAGTATTCTGTGCCAACAGCAAATAGTCTTAATTATAAATGTTTGTCTTCGTGTGTCTGACTATCATGCTTATTTCTCTATCTCACTATGTCTCTTTTTGTCTGACACCCTGTAGCTGTGAGCGTCTGTTGCCTCTGTATGTATGCTCCAATCTGTTCCCCTCTTTCCTTGTTTGTCTGCATGTCTGTATGTTTCTCTATCTGTGTGTGAGTGCCTCTCTCTCTCTCTCTGTATCCTGTCTCTCTGTCTGCCTATCTCTCTTGTCCGTCTATAATGTCTGTCGTTATCTGCTATGATTATGTCTCTTTCTGTCTCTGTCTGTCTGTCTGTCTGTCTGTCTGTCTGTCTGTCTCTCTCTCTCTCTCTCTCTCTCTCTCTCTCTCTCTCTCTCTCTCCGCTCTGTTGTAACACCCCCCCCCCCCCCTCCACCTGCTTCTTTCTGTTTATGTTTTAGACACACTGCTGACATTCATGTTTACAGCAAAAACGCAACATATTTGTTGTTTTTCTCTTCCCTTTTTCTCAAATAAGTACAAGGGGGGAAATAACACGTATGTACGAGAGACATTGTGTGCAAGTAATGACCCTACCGCCTGGCTTGTGGAGTAATAATAATCGACGGACATAAATGAAAAAACAGTCATCACTGTGACGAGGCAATGGGTTAAAAGGCTAAGTCTCTAGGGAAGACTTTTAGTGTGTTAAATTTTCAAGTAGAAAATTTGCCTTTAGCCCACTTCTCTAGGGTATGGGAGATGAGCAACTTTCCCGGCCCCTTTTCATCTAATAAATTTATATTTGTGCCCAGAGTGGTTGATTTGCTCTAAATGGCAGACAGAGAGAAGTAGGGTTTTACATGAAATTACAAGACTTCCACTCTCATCAGTCTGACCAAAGGGTTCAGAATTATTTGACATTTGTATTTTATTTACTCACAAAATCTGCATAAGATTATGCAACAATAATAATAAAGTAGCTCAATGGCGCCAAAACAATATGAATGAAAAACAATGAAATCCTCTTTTGTCTTTCTAGAAGGTTAGCCCCAAGCAGGAAGGGTCACTAAGTGTCCTGGTTTCCAGTTAGTGTTCTTTGGCACTGTCTTAGGGACTTAGCTCATAGCGGTGCTGAAGTTCCTCCGTAGGGATCGGCGAGTGCTGGGTTGACTAGGCTTGCTCGTCAGGTGAGAGTAGCTCCCAGTCGTTCCGGTTACGGCGTCGCGGGATGGCACGGTTCAGGCGTGGTCTCCTCGCGGGTTCGGGGTGCGGGGCGTCTTTGCGGCGTTCCCGTCTTGATGCTTGTGAGTCAGGGATGATCGTCCTGACCACGATGCCCTGCTGATAATCACAGGAGAAGGTGGATGTAGATATCTATGGCTTAGAGACAAGGGGCTTCAGCCGGCAGGGAATTAATGGATCCCAACCGGCTAGAAGGCTGCCCTTGTACAATAGCACTAGTAATAAATAAACTGAATTTCAGTTAACAAACTGAGATCAGTAAAACATAAAAGGTGTACAGGAATCAACTGGTAGGATTCAGTACCCGGCTAGATCAAAGTCTATGATCAAGCCAACATCACTCTCCATCCAACACCTGGAAAGGAATGTTATCATAGTTAGCAAGGTTGCAACCCACAGGCTTCCTACTAAAAATATACAAAAGGGTTAGTAGGCATAAAATCCGGTTCTGGTACCAAAAGAGTTAAAGTCAAAAAAACACACACACAAATAATCAGTGCACATAATTAGAACAGCATGTTTACCAATTCTTTTCACTGACACATCTACTCCTTATTCATCATTGAACATAGGATCTAGATCAAAAATAGAATCTAACAAAAACAAAGCTCAATCACCAGCCATCAATAATACTCACTAGTTGGGCTATTAGGACTGGCTGGGAGAGAGGTTGACTCTACAATGTTGCTCAGCCAGGTTTTGGAGGTATTGTGAGAGAGAATGTGTAGGCTGACTTTCCTCACTACTCAAATTCTCCCTCCAATTTTAAACACCCGAGAGCCTATCATTGGTTTATAGCAGTCGACAAGTCACAAGATGACGCTATAATATTATGCATACTAGTACAGAACGATCACGCGCCGGTTACATCACTGGCACGTGTCACATTCCTCTCCATCTCGTGATCGGGAAAGGAGATACGGGGAACAAAGGGAAACCGCCAATGTGGGTGTCACCAGAGGAAAACCCCGTGATCAAACAGATAGGCTTCGGAATCGGCGTCCTGTTTGATGTTGAATTGTAATTAAAGTGGCGGCCCGAATAAAGAAAGGGGGGGGGGGGGGGTGTGACGAGGTAATGGGTTAAAAGGCTAAGTCTCTAGGGAAGACTTTAGATAATTTGCCTTTAGCCCACTTCTCTAGGGTATGGGAGATGAGCAACTTTCCCGGCCCCTTTTCATCTAATAAATTTATATTTGTGCCCGGGTTCTGGCTCGTCAGATGGTTGTAAGAAATACAAGTGGTTGAATTGCTCTAAATGGCAGACAGAGAGTAGTAGGGTTTTACATGAAATTACAAGACTCCCACTCTCATCAGTCTGACCAAAGGGTTCAGGATTATTTGACACTTGTATTTTATTTACTCCCAAAATCTGCATAAGATTATGCAACAATAATAATAAAGCAGCTCAATGGCGCCAAAACAAAATATGGATAAAACACAATGAAATCCGAAAGGATTCACAAGACTTTTGTCTTTCTATAAGGTTCGCCCCATGCCGGAAGGGTTACTAATTATGTTCGGTGTCCGTAGGAAAGTTCAAATGATTGGCGCAGTCAGGTAGACTTAGCTGTTTGAAGTTCTGGGCTTGCTCGTCAGGTGAGAGTAGCTCCCAGTCGTTCCTATTACGGCTTCGCGGGATGGCACGGTTCAAGCGTGGTCTCCTCGCGGATTCTGGGTGCAGGTTGTCTTGGCGACGGACCCGTCTTGGTGCTTGGTGGAGTCCGGGATGATCTTCCGGCCCACGATGCCCTGCTGATAATCACAGGAGAAGGTGGATGTAGATCTCTATGGCTTAGAGACAAGGGGCTTCAGTCGGCAGGGAATTAGTGAATCCCAACCGGCTTGAAGGCTTCCCTTGTACAATAGCACTACATGTAGTTAATAAATAAACTGAATTTCAGTTAACAAACTGAGATCAGTAAAACATAAAAGGTGATCAATCCATCATCACTCTCCATCCAACACCTGGAAAGGAATGGTATCATAAAGTGCAAGATTGCGGCCCATAGGTTTCCTACTAAAAATAGACAAAAGGGTTAGTAGGCATAAACTCCGGTTCTGGTACCAAAAGTGTTCAAGTCAAAAACACACACACACAAATAATCAGTGCACATAAATAGAATAGAATGTTTACCACTTCTTTTCTATAGCATATCTATCTACTCCTTATTCATCATTGAACATAGGATCTAGATCAAAACTAGAGTCAAACAAAAACAGATCTCAATCACCTGCCATCAATAATACTTACTAGTGGGCTTATGATGACTGGTTGTGAGTGTTGCTCTAGCTACGTTTCAGCATCTTGTGTGACAACTTTTTCTCACCACTCCAATTATAGCCTTCACTTTCAAACAATGAAAGCCTGCTATTGGTGTATTACAGTCCACACGTCACAATTTTGCTGTTCTAATTGTACCGAACAATCACGCGCCTATTCCATCCTTAGCACATTCCTGACATTCCTAACCTTGTGATTAGAAGGAAAAACCGTGTTCAAAGGGAGATAACCTCGGTTGTCACTTTCTTGTGATGAGCCGGTAGAAAGGGGGGGGGGGGGGGGGGGGTGAAGGGAGATAACCTCGGTATGTGGTACGTGCTGACCGGGTAGACAATTCGAACTTGAAAAGGACCTATCCCGGAATCGGCATTCTTTAGATGGTGGGTGGCAATTAACGTGGCGGCCAAGTAAAGAAAAGAAAAGGAAGGGGGGGGGGGAGAAGGGGGGGGGGGGTGTAGATAAGAAATAAAGAAAGCGGGTCGCGCGGGACACTTACGTCACAGGAGGGGGTAGTTGAGAAAGAAAGGGAGAAAGTGGGGCGTGCGTTTCCACTCTGTCACAATCACAATAAGGGACAATAGGGCAAAACATATACAGTTTTGCAAAGAACTCTGTCTTTATTTGCCTCCTAATTACTCAGTGTCCCATCTTTGTACATTGTTCTGGAAGTCTGTCCGTCAAACTTCCTGATTGTCAGTTTATATATCTGTTTGTCTGTTTGTCTGTCTGTCTGTCTGTATGACTGTCTGTCTCTGTGTCTCTATCAGTCTCTGTC
The DNA here is from genome assembly GCA_017654935.2 of Phymorhynchus buccinoides. Lineage (NCBI taxonomy): Eukaryota > Metazoa > Mollusca > Gastropoda > Neogastropoda > Raphitomidae > Phymorhynchus > Phymorhynchus buccinoides. Next base: position 34,586,575 of record CM065692.1, read on the forward strand.
TCTCTTTCTCTCTCTCCCTCTCTCTCTCTCTCTCTCTCTCTCTCTCTCTCTCTCTCTCTCTCTCTCTCTCTCTCTCTCTCTGTGTGTCTGTCTTCGTCATCTCTCTCCGTGTGCCCCTCTGTCTCTATGTCTGTCTGTCTATGTCTGTCTGTTTGTATTTTTTGTTTTTTTGTCCCTCTCTCTCTCTCTCTCTCTCTCTCTCTCTCTCTCTCTCTCTCTCTCTCCTCTCTCTCTCTCTCTCTCTCTCTCTCCTCTCTCTCCTCTCTCTCTCTCTCTCTCTCTCTCTCTCTCTCTCTCTCTCTCTCTCTCTCTCTCTCTCTCTCTCTCTCTCTCTCTCTCTCTCTCCCTCTCTGTGTGAAGACGATACAAACAATCAACAACATCGTCTCACAGTCTCAGCATCAACAATGCCAAGAATAATTCGTAACTGGAAATCGTCTATCCCCACCCCACCCCACCCCACCCCTTCCATTTCATTCTACCCCCTCCCCCACCCCGTCCACCCCACCAGCAAAAACAAAGGTGAAGTCCAGACACCCAGTATCAGCACACAACAACAGACAGCGATCAGAGAAAAAGGACACAGAGAGAGTGTTTGTCTGGAGGTCCTCTAAAAACAGGAGCAGCTGTGAGCACACAGAGGGTCACGCAGGGTGCTAGCTAATCTGGCCCTGTAGTCATGAGGACGAATCAGACAGTACGCACGGGGGAATAGTATGTAAATTAGACTAAAACTCCCACAACGATTGGCTGTTTAGCCTAATGTACATACTAATCCCCGTTTTGAATGTCTAATTCGTGCTAATGACTACATGGCCTGGCTGACTAAACACAAGACATATTCGATTGGATGGACCCTCTGAACTGACCGCTCTGGTCAGCGAAGAAGGTGAAACAAGGGCAGACGGGTGTCTGTGTGTCTGTCTACAGCACTTAGTTGCCAGATTCCCTTCTCAACGGGTCATAGGGTGCGGGTATATTATGGCTCAGATGATGACGATGATGATGATGATGATGATGATGACGATGATGATGATGATGATAATGATGATGACGATGACAACGACGACGATGATGATGATGATGATGATGGTGATGATGATGATGATGATGATGATGATGATGGCGATAATGCCGATGATGATGATGGCGATAATGCTGCTGCTGCTGCTGCTGCTGATGATGATGATAATGCCGATGATGATGATGATGATGATGATGATGATGACGACAAAACTGATTATGAGGAACGAATGGTTGTTGTGATGATAGATGTAGTGGTGTTGATATTCTTCATCAGTGTACCCCCAATAAAAGCTTTGAACGTTTTGCTCTTTGAACATTTTTTGTCTGTCATTTGCTATGTTGGCATTGAACGGAGCTCCTTGTGTTTCAATTTCTGTTCGGAATTGTAGGATGTAAGTTTATGCAGGCGAGACAAAGTATGTTACTTGTACGTTCAGAAAACAAAAAGACAGTTGTTTTGTTCATGCCACCACTCCCCTCTCCCTTCTTCCTTTTTGTTTTTGTCACTCTTTACTTTATTTATTTCTCTCTCTCTCTCAGCCATTAATTCAATCTACCCATAGCATCCGTGGGTTGTTCCCTGTATTTATGTTACTATATTTCCCATCCAGCCAGAACAATCATAGCAGGATGAAAGGGGAAACAGGAAAGCAAAAACGTGTTCCTTGACAGGGGCCTTAAAACAGTGGCAAGAGTGTAACAATAATAGGATGTGGCTAATGTATCTAGTGTTTGTTAGGTCCTTTGAGATAGTTGTGCTTGTCACATTAACTTGTAGTTAATTAACTATTAACTAACAGTTAACAACGTTTACTCAAGCTTGTTTGACAAATCTGTTAGGGTAAAGTAAAACCGTATTTGTTGATTATGTTTTCTGCACCGTTTGCTATACGAATGGTTTATGACATCAATAAGCTATTCTCAGTTATAGCACCACGCCTTGAGCAGATTTAAGCGAAAACTAACAGTCTGTCCACATACTTATACTAATCCGAATTATTAGTCATTAGATCATCAAAATCATAGATCATCATAGATAATCATAGATCATCATAGATCATCATAGATAATCAAAAGCAGTGATAACATTAGGCTACGTCCTCATAAAGTGTTCGTATAAAAACCCGTACGTTAATCAGATATTCTGTCAGGTACTTGTTACACTCTGACAGGCGAGTATCGCGTAATAATTATAGTAAGAGCTGACTATCTGCAATCATGAAAAATATAACACACAAGATAAAACCGGAGGGAAATAAATGATAGGAAAGCAAGCAAGACAGGAACAAAAGGGTCTTGGCTTGACCTTTACCGGGTCTTGTATCCATCCCTTGGACAGTGCAAACAGGGCGCGAAAGAGTCGGCCAATTGTCTGGGTAAACAGGAGATAAACAAACTCATTGGGACCGTATCAGACAGACAGGGCCAGACATATGATGGGACATGACGTGGGGTCATTGTCGCCAGGGTGACACTATTGACAGATCAGTGCGGGGCATAGCCTTTGTCTGCAGTCTGCCAGCTCTGGAGATTGTGGCCCACAAGGTGAACATGGGTGCTTTCTCTCTCTCTCTGTCTCTCTCTATCTCTGTCTCTCTCTGTCCTTAAGTTTTCGTGTCCTTTCTGCAATAATTATCGCCAATCCATCAAGTTCTTTGCGTTCATTCGTGTCCATACATGCCTCTTATTCTCTGCCAATAGTACTTTACATGCGTGGTGTTTGTTTGATAAAATGTTATTACCGCACGTTTTCGATAGTATACACTTTTGCAATGTATTTCTATGATAGCCCACGTATAGTCTAAGCTTTCATACTATTGTCGACATTTTATTTTTCTTCCCAGCTCTGTTGCTTTATTTAACCCGTTTCGCTTTCTCTCCAGATCCCTAGGTATAAGCTTTCAACTGTTGGTCGGCGCTCTTTTGCTGTCTCAGGACCGACATCTTGGAACAAATTTCCTCTTTCCCTCCGTCAGCGACCGACCCTCTCAGCCTTCAAATCTAATCTTAAAACCCACCTGTTCCCCCGTCACTGAGGTTCCACTCTCTTTCTCTTCTCTCTCTTACCTTTAGGTCTGTTTCTGCTGTATACCATTTATGTCAAACGTGTGTGCTCCGCTTTGTATTGCATTTTTGTTTGAATGCGTTATGAATGCTAACGTGTGTGTGCGTTTTGATTTGATTTCTATCAAGATTCAGCGCCGTATAAATACTGTATGTTGTTGTTGTTGTTGTTGTTGTTGTTGTTGTTGTTGTTGTTGTTGTTGTCATTGCTGCTTTTTAAGAATAAAACAAAGAATTATGCCAAAAGGCCGAATGTGGTGAAGTCAGGAACACAGTATAGTTTACTATGAAAGTAAATCCCACCCCCTTTAACCCTTTCACCGCCAATGTCGCATTTATGCACCACAATGGTTTAACACCCATGTCACTAAAAGGCATCAAATCAGGGCCTGCTATCTGAGGACCCTATTGTCTTAATTTTGGGAGGTAAGGAAGGATAGGCCTAAAGTTATACCCGTAACAGAGGAGTTCCCAATATTGCAACTATTGTTTTTTCTCTTCCCAGTTAAGTTTAATGGTAAGTTTGGGCTGAAAATGGCTGGCGGCGAAAGGGTTAAAGTACACACTGTTTTGCATCATCTCTGTCTCTCTGGCTACCAGGCTCCCCATGGCCTTGTTTGCCGGTCAGCCAGTCATTCGGCCAGTCATTCAGCCAGTCTCACTGTTTCTGTCTGTCTGTCTGTCTGTCTGTCTGTCTGTCTGTCTGTCTGTCTGTCTGTCTGTCTGTCTGTCTGTCTGTCTGTCTCTCTCTCTCTCTCTCTCTCTCTCTCTCTCTCTCTCTCTCTCTCTCTCTCTCTCTCTCTCTCTCTCTCTCTCTCTCTGTCGCTGCCTGTCTCTCTGATCTCTGTGTATATGTCTGTCTGCCGGTGTGTGTGTGTGTGTGTGTGTATGTGTGTGTGTGTGTGTGTGTGTGTGTGTGTGCGTGCGTGTGCGTGCGTGCGTGCGTGCGTACGTGCGTGCGCGCGCGCGTGTGTGTGTGAGTGTATGTGTGTGTATACGTCTCTCTCTCTCTCTCTCTCTCTCTCTCTCTCTCTCTCTCTCTCCTCTCTCTCTCTCTCTCTCTCTCTCTCTCTCTCTCTCTCTCTCTCTCTCCCCCCTCTCTCTCTCTCTCTCTCTCTCTCTCTCTCTCTCTCTCTCTCTCTCTCTCTCTCTCTCTCTCTCTCTCTCTCTCTCTCTCTCTCTCTCTCTCTCCCCTCTCTCTCTCTCTCTATCTCTCTCTCTCTCTGCTCTGGTGTGAGCGAGCTTAACTTGATTTGTAGCTAAAAACCTTGCCCTTCCATCATAACAAAATAACCAGTTATCAAAACTCCACGGAAATAAACGACAACGAGCAAAAGAGGTGCAACTCTGCCTGCCAAATAGTTGAAATTGCTTCCGGGAATTTGCTTTTGTGATCTGGCTGACCAATCCCAGCGCAACCATTTTCCTTGTTCATCATCCCTTGAAAGAAACTATCCTTCTACACTAACCGATTTCTGTGACCTCAAAAATTGTACCCCATTTCTGCGCCTGAATTCAATTCAGGAACAACCAACTTCATTTCTATACACGCATGCCATCATTTTCACACGCACAATTATTTTTTTATGTATCAATGCAGTAACATTCGTCCGAATTGAATTATAAAAACGTCCTTATAAATGCAATGTCATCATACACATCACTGGTGATATTTCAATATAATATTAATGTGTTAACTGTTCAACACTGCTTGGAGAGAAGGTAATTATCTCCCGTAGATTTACACAAGAACCCAAACATCTAACAAAAACATGTGTTTATTGTTTATGTACATATACCATTTATTTTGTAGCTTAATGTAGATCATGTTTCAACATATACTGTAAAGTGCCTTTTTGTTCTGCCTGATGGTAGTCTGTCTGTCTGTCTCTGCGTCTCTATCTCTGAGTCTGTCTCTGTCTCTGCTTCTGTATCTGTCTCTGAATCCCACTCTCTGTTTCTCTGTCTGCTTCTCTCTCTCTCTCTCTCTCTCTCTCTCTCTCTCTCTCTCTCTCTCTCTCTCTCTCTCTCTCTCTCTCTCTCTCTCTCTCTCTCTCTCTCTCTCTCTCTCTCTCTCTCTCTCTCTTTTCCCTGTCGTCCTACTGACCAAGTGCACTACTAATCGTTATTCACGTGACGATAAAGAGGTTGCCCCGAAGAGTCCCCCTGGTCAGCCCCTGGTCAGCCTCTGGTCACCAAATTCACTTTCTGCGGTCCCCTCCATAGATGCTCTCAGCCAATGAACAGCTACTCTACTAGCACTTAGCTGCCACTCTCCACACAGAAAGTAGAATAAGAACTGACCGGATTGGAGTAGGCGATAGGAAAATAATGCTCATGTTCCAGAAACGAAACCGCTGCTTAATATTTATAGTTCTACGTAGGATGACTAACGCTGCCAATTAAAAAGAAAGGAAACAAGAAAAATAACATACCTCACACACAACATTCTTACATTACCAAACAATATCACTTTAGTAAATATTTTGACTGAATAACTTTTTTTTAAATGTCAAATGTAAATTATTAGTAGTATTATTAGGTACTTTATAGTCACAGAGGCGTCTCTGTGAAATTCGGGTTGCTCCCCACCTGGAGAGCGCGTCGCAGCCAGAGGCACGCCACCCAATTCGTTTTTTTGCATGCACTTTTTGTACAACTGATGAGGAAGGAAAGGTGTGGGGGTGGTGGGGGTGGGAGTATATTTTGACCAAAAAACAACTTTTTCGTTGCCACTGAGACTAACGTGTGCTAACATGTTCATTGTCTGCAGAACTGATCCAAAATTCTTAGGTGACGCGAAGTAGGTACGCCGACCAATTTATAGCGAAAACATAGTCATAAACACATAAACTATTGACACGATCACAGGAGCAAACGTCAAAGAGGTATGTCAATAACTGAGCTAGAAAGAGATGCATAATAATATCCCACATTATCCCATTGCCTCTATCTCCTGCTGCTGCTTAACCCTTTCACCCCCAATGCCGCATTTATGTGCCACAATGGTTTAACACCCATGTCAATAAAAGGCATCTAATCAGGGCCTGTTATCTGAAGACCTTATTTTCTTCATTTTGGGAGGTAAGGATGGACCTAATCTTGTGCTTGTCACAGATAAATTCCCAATACTGCGGATTTTTTTTTCTACCCTGTTCAGCTTAATGGTATTGTTTTGCTAAAACAAAATGGCTGGCGGCGAAAGGGTTAGTAGGAAGTGCATTGCTGACAATGACAAATAAAGAAGGCATGCAACATTGACACACCTGAATTATCACAACATTGCTCTATCTTCACTAACAGTTGTTGATGATTTACTCAGACTGTTGAAAGTGAGAAATGTCTGCTATGAAGATGCTGATGCGTAGGCCGGTATAAATAAACCACCACTGGCAGGATGATTGAACGCTATTAAGATGTCTGCAGGTGCACTGTTTGTGCTACTGTTTAGCGGGCATTGTTGATTGTGCAGATTGTCCGCAATGGAAAGCAGGGGGCTGGCCCTTGATGGAAATAGGCGTGTCTTGCGTTCTCCCCTAATTGTTGCAGGCCTTTCAGAGAGAGAGAGAGAGAGAGAGAGAGAGAGAGAGAGAGAGAGAGAGAGAGAGAGAGAGAGAGAGAGAGAGAGAGAGAGAGAGAGAGAGAGAGAGAGAGAGAGAGAGAGAGATACAGAGAGAGAGAGAGAGAGAGAGAGAGAGAGAGAGAGAGAGAGAGAGACAGAGACAGAGAGAGAGAGATACAGAGAGAGAGAGAGAGAGAGAGAGAGAGAGAGAGAGAAGAGAGAGAGAGAGAGAGAGAGACGAGAGAGAGACAGAGACAGAGACAGACAGACAGACAGACAGAGAGAGAGAGGGAGAGAGAGAGAGAGAGAGAGAGGCCGACGGAGAGAGAGAGAGAGAGAGAGAGAGAGAGAGAGAGAGAGAGAGAGAGAGACATACAGACAGAGAGAGGAGAGAGAGACATACAGACAGAGAGAGAGAGAGAGAGAGAGAGAGAGAGAGAGAGAGAGAGAGAGAGAGAGAGAGAGAGAGAGAGACATACAGACAGAGAGAGAGAGACATACAGACAGAGAGAGAGAGACAGAGAGAGAGACTGAGAGAGAGACACTTTGACACTTTGACTGTTTAATGTCATTAACAAAATGTTCTTATGACATGGGGGAAAGCATCATTTTCATAGTAAAGAACACATTTTAACTAAACAATATAACTATTAAGGAAAAATAACTAAAAGTGAGAAATATGAAAAATAACTTTTCAATACATGTTATGCAAATCCTT
>CM065692.1:34603944-34606444 GCA_017654935.2 Phymorhynchus buccinoides
AAAAACGAACCACTTGTATTGAAAAGACTGACAATAATGTAACATGGGGGTTATGCGATAGATATTTCCCTAGTCTTTTTTCTTAAATAGAAGTTATTAGTTTTTGCAATAAGTTCCATAATAAGGCGACGGACTATCATTCTGGATATAATCCTTTTTGACCTCTAAGGCATCGCTGTATTTGTGTCTGCATCTTGTTCTGCCTCTCTGACTGTGGTGTACATTATCGTTGTTTATGACAGTAATACACCGAAACCTTCACACCTAAGTTAAAAATTAAAAGCAGAGTGCTTGGCTAAGAAAGAAAAATCAACAAGGGCGTCGCCGAGCGGCAGACATGTCCGTCACCAGCAATGCCACGCACTTGCGACACCCCGTAGAGTGTCACATCCTGACACAAAATTGGAAGGGATTCTGTCTTCTAGTTCACGAGATACAGCTTGAAGAAGAAACATATAGCGCAAAGAAGGAAATTTCGGTTTTCAAGGTCACACTTCAAGGTCAAGGTCAGCATGGTGATAATTTATGCTCGGATGTTTTCTTCTCTAGGGTATACAGTACCACACACAATCTGAAGCGCTTCTGTCAAGTACCAATGTGGAAAATATGGCTTAAAACCCAATTTGTAGACCCCTACCACTTTCAAGGCCTACTGATCGCCCGGACCGTGACCTTGACCTTGGTCGGTATGCCACCATCAGAACGGGCATAAGCCAAAGTACCTTCATGCCAAATTTGAAGACTCTAACACTAACGGTGTGGGAGTTATGGCCCCTGAAAGATTTTCGGTTTTCAAGGTCGTACGCCAAGGTCAAGGTCACGACGGCAAAATGGTTTGCGCGGATGCCTTCCTCTCATGGTGACACACCAGCACACAAAATTGGACGTGATTCTGTCAACCCGTTCGAAAGATATCCTTGGGACAGACAGAAGGAGAAAAAAATGACCCTCCGATTTTCAGGCTCCAGCGATCTTTTTGACCTTGACCCTGACCTTCATCGGTATGCCATCATCATAACGGGCATAAGCCAAATCACCTTCATACCAAGTTTCAACATCCTATGTTGATCGGTGCCCGAGATATGGCTAAAAATAGATTTTCGGTTTTCAAGGTCGTACGTCAAGGTCAAGGTCACGACGGCAAAATAGTTTGCGCCGATCTCTTCCTATTAAGGTGGCACACCTTCACACAAAATTTGACGCGGTTCGGTCAAGCGGTTCGGGAGATATCCTTGGGACAGACAGAAGAAAAAAAAGAAAAAAAAATACAAACCAGCCCATCGCAATGTCCGTTCACCTTCGGTGACGGACAACAACACAGCACGTGAACAAAGAATTATGAGCAAAAGATCATGCGAATTATTGTGAGCACAAAAAAAAACCATCCGCGCAAATGATGTCGGTCTCTTCCATTTTGCGCTCATCCACATGAATAGGGGAACAAGGGGTCAGACGAGGAGAGCCCTCGGAGAATTGCATCTTTACAAAGCTGTTCAGAACCCAGGGTACAAGTTTCTCTAGATAACGATCGCCTCGCGAATAACGCTTACGCCAAACGGGGCCTAAGAAACACTTTAGGAAACGTTTGCGGAAGAATATGACAAGCTTGTCTGATTGGCTAACAAAAATATTATTTTAAACAAACATTAATGGACCAATCAACAACAAGAAACGTATTCACCCCCTACTAGTTCCGGATAGTTCTGTGTTGCTCGGTGTTTGGCAAGAACAAAACGCCACGCGAACCATCGGCAAACGAAGGGTGTTTCGTATGAAAATGATGTTTTACGTCCTCTCTCTATGGGACATTTGTAAATATAAAGATGGTGGGAACAATACTGGCTACAATGCCCGGAGGCAGTGCAACACCAGTAAAGTCCCGAGTTTTTAACAATATAGATAGGTGTAGCGGTAACCACGCCTCGGTTAAACCTCACCGGCTATGGTACCGCCACATGATCTTTTTGTTTTTTAAGTGTTTCGTAGACCGTTTTTGCCGATTTGAGCGAGCGCAACGTAACGTTAACCCTTGTGTTTCACAACCGTTTCGGCCCCCTGAGCTTCGGAATGACAAATACTATGTCACAAAACCTTAGTAATCATGCACGGCTGAATGTTCAGGACTGGTTCATTGTGTCTGTAACAAGGATAACGCCACAATATCATATATAATTATGATTTGGTTTAAAAATAAACATCGAACTTGAACAAGAGAGAGAGGCAGAGACGGAGACAGAGAGAAAGAGAGGGGGGGGGGAGTAATATGAGAGGGCGACAGAAAAATTTACCTTAATATCCAAAGGATAGTATTTAATTGATAAACAGTTTCCAGAGACAGACCATTGTAGTTTGTGAGTCATTTGTTAGTCATAGAGTTCGTTTTGTAGGTTATCAAACTGTATTGAATCGTAGGTCAAAATAAATATGTGTGTCTGTCTGTCTGTCCGTCTCTCTGTCTGTCTGTCTGTCTCTCTCTCTGTCTCTTTCTCACTCTCTCTCT
>CM065692.1:34608944-34611444 GCA_017654935.2 Phymorhynchus buccinoides
CTCTATTCTCTTTTCTTCTCTTTAGGGCGGGGTGGCAGGAAGATTATTTTGAAGGCTACGTGAGTAGTTTGGGTTGGCGAAAATCAAACCAACAAACGAACAAATAAACAAAACGAGTCATTGGACATTCTCTAATATTCCATACTTAAGATAATTATAAGCACAATGACATTTAGTTCCTGGGCTTGGGCTCTTTATGAGTTTATGAAACGGTCGCCATAACTAACATGTGTAAGTCTTAGTGCCTTCTGTTCAGAATACAGACCATGAACTGTGTCAACGTTCTGAAAGAAGCATCCAGCAAGGTCATGTTCTCTCTTTAGGACACATGCATACATGCCAAGCATCACACCACCCGGGCCCAAGTGCGTTTAGTTCATGCCTATTTTTAGAACTCATTACTAGTATAATATTATACCAATCCAAAGTGTGTATCCCTTCTTTTGTTTGTTGTTGCCACTTGTAAGGTCTTTCCCTGTCCCTGAACTCATCACCAGTATATACCAATCCAAAGTGTGTATCCCTTCTTTTGTTTGTTGTTGCCACTTGTAAGGTCTTTCCCTGTCCCTAACAACAACCACTGGAAAGAAACATTGCCTAGTAATTATGTGAAAGGAAATAACTTGAAACAAATAGCTCTCTGGGTAAAACTCAAATCATACATATGTTATGCCCAATCCGTGAAATTGCCCATTTCATGAAATGGGCAAAACGGTTTGCCCAGTTCGTGAAATAGCCAATTCAAAACTTGCTATTTATAAAAGCACTATGAATGACAAATATATTTCGTTCATAAACACTCAGAGATCAAAATTCAGTTCAAACGAATGAGAAATCACACCTGTAGATGAGTTTTAAATTATTTTATTCAAACTTAAGTTGATAAAACGTTTAATAAAACACGTGGCTCAGGCATGCCCCAGGGCAGCATTTGGTAGGGTTGTGGGATAGGGTTGTGGGATAGGGTTGTGGGATAGGGTTGTGGGATAGGGTTGTGGGATAGGGTTGTTAGGGGGGGGATAGGGTTGGGGGATAGGGTTGGGGGATAGGGTTGGGGGATAGGGTTGGGGGATAGGGTTGGGGGATAGGGTTGGGGGATAGGGTTGGGATGAAAGTATAATTTATAAATATTTGCTGCTGTTGAATCAACCTTAATGCCTGTGTGGTTGGGAATTGAACAATGTAATGTATATTGTTCATTTCACGAATTGGGCAAACCATTTTGCCCATTTCATGAAATAGGCAATTCCATGGATTGGGCGCAATACATACACATGAACATCAGCAATGTACACGTCGTTATACACGTACATTCCGACACACAACACCATTATGGGAACATCTGTCAGCTCTCGGTCTGCCTCTGTCTCTGCTGGTGTGTCCCTGTGTGTGTCCGCGTCTCTCTCTCTCTCTCTCTCTCTCTCTCTCTCTCTCTCTCTCTCTCTCTCTCTCTCTCTCTCTCTCTCTCTCTCTCTCTCTCCTCTCTCTCTCTCTCTCTCTCTCTCTCTCATCTCTCTCTCTCTCTCGTCTCTCTCTCTCATCTCTTCGTCCTCTCTCATGCTCTCTCTCTCTGTGAAAAGAATATGTCACATTCACGTTCTTTCCTCACCACTTCCCAGCAACCCCTCCGTCTTGTTTTCGTTCACAATTAGAATGAATCACGCCAGCAGTCCGCCTCATGTGGTTATTACAACTTCACCGGGCAGCGTGTTCATCATGTGAATGCACTTGGGTGCTCTGTAAAGATTCAATTCCTTAAGGAACTGCCCTCCTGACCCCTCCCTTCTCCTATTCAGCTGACTGGGTCCAAGACGGAAAGGAGAGTTGCGTCTTCCCCCGCCACTCTTCCGGAGGCTGCTGTCATTGGAAGGTCAGCTAACAATCTTTCTGTTTGTATTGAAAACATATTTTTAGAAAGTCATCGTGTGTCTCAACCTAAGCATTGTGGTTGCCTTTCCAGGATACACCGGTGCATCCACCCACTGAATAATACGGAATGCGTGTTGTGCCCCAAACAACTATAAGTGAAAATGGCAATGAATGCAAAACAATAACGACCGTTTCTTTAAAAATATAAAACAGGAACTGTCAGATTCATAATACTGCTGTTCATAATAATGCAGTAATTCTGGGTTTTCTGCAGGCAACTCACCAAAAGAGATAATTGGGATTCGGAGCAATCCGAAAAAAACACACCAATTTAAAATAGTTCGATTCCTATCATCGTTTCTATCATATTCACCACACATACGTGCATTTCTTTTAATCTACAGACACTAACCTTCATCTTCTGAACACATTTCCCAATTAAGTCTAATATCACCATTGTTGTCAACAGACATTAAATTAAATCAATCAAATCAAATCAAATAATTGTACTCTGCCAGCTGAATAGGTGAAGGGAGAAGCTTCTTGTAGAATCGCAATGCAGCCGAGTGCATTTCAATGATAAACACGATGTCCCCAAACACCGTAATAATTACATGATGCTGGAATTTTA
>CM065692.1:34618944-34621444 GCA_017654935.2 Phymorhynchus buccinoides
GGGAGAGAGAGATTGTGTTGCATGTGTTCGTATTCATGTATGCAAACAGGCACAAAATTAATGAGCAATGGATGCACGCACTCACGCACGCACGTGCACACGTACACACGTGCAAGATTACTCGTGAGCATGCGCGCGCGCACACGCACACACAAACACACGCACGCACGCACACATACACACACACACGCGCGCACACACACACACACACACACACATACACGTGCGCGCGCGCACACGCACACGCACGCGCACGCACGCACACGCACGCACACGCACGCACACGCACGCGCGCACACGCACGCACAACGCACGCACACACCACACACACACACACACACACACACACACACACACACACACACACACACACACACACACACACACACACACTTTGTGGGAGAAAATAGGAACAAACATTAAAAAAAGAAACTTGAAAAAATGGGTCGAAATAGTGGATGGAAACGGGGCTGAACCTGGGACACATCAGAGGAGGTGTGTGTGTGTGGGGGGGGGGGGGGTGGGGGTACAAACAAGGGCGGGGGTCTGGGGGCCGAAATAGGCCCCCGGTGGGGTTAGGGGACTGAAGCTGAAGCTTTTTCAACAAAATAAAGTGCCAAAGCTCCCTTAATCCTTTCACCGCCAGCCATATTTCAGCCAAAAATTTCCATTAAATTTACCTGGGTAAAGAACAAAATCAATCTGCAGTATTGGATATTCTTCTGTGACATATAGAAAATAAGGTCTATCCTTACTTCCCAAAACTAAGACAATAAGGCCTTTGGGTAACAGATCCCAATTTGATGCCTTTTAGTGACATAGGTGTTAAATCACTGTGGTTCTAAAATGCGACTTTGGCGGTGAAAGGGTTAAATTGTACATTAGAACAACAAAACAGAAAGACCTTAGTATGACTCTCTTTCTCTTTTCTCTCCTTCTTTTTTTTTGTGTGTGTGTGTGTGTGTGGGGGGGGGGGGGGGGTACGGAACCCAGGTAACGCCCCCTGGATCCGGCCCTGGGAAAACAGTAAGGATGTATGCCATGCAAGAGGGGAGGGAGGGGGAGGGGAGGGAGGGAGCAGTCGCAGGCGCGGGTTACGGGGGCGTGGGGACAATATTGGTCGCGTCCAATCCCAAACAAAAGAGATAACAACCACAACAAACATCGAAGTGGAGGGAGGTAAGAGAGAAGGATGGCTAGAGATGAACCATGGGAGAGGTCGGACTGATGGGATAGCGGGTGAGGTGGCGGGGGGGGGAGGGGGGCACGGGGGGGAAGGTATCATGGGGCATACACGACAAGGATAGTGTTGTCAACGGAGAGACTGTGGGAAACCAACTGCTGTGTACATGATTAAAATGCTGAGGGGAACCGGTTTCTGTATGAGCTTTTTTTTAAATTTTGCTTGTTTGTCTGTCTGTCTGGGAGTTTTGTTGCGTGCTTTTTTTTTAACGACTATGTTTTAAATGACAGCGTTTTATTTATGTGTGTCAGTGTTGTATTTTCTCAGTCTGGGTCGTTGGTGTTTGACCTTTTTGCTTCTTTGTTTGTTTTTGTCTTTGTGGGGTTCTTTTTACTCACGTTACTTAACTTTCACAATAATGGGGTTGCCATTTCCCTTGTCTTGCATTGCCGGAGGTTCAGTTTGTATAACAGCGACTTAGCTGTCACATGAAAGTTTACGTAAAATACAATTTTACACACACATGTTAGCGCGCTCGCGCGCGTGCGCGCATTCACACACATAGTACGTTTCAGTTTTGTTAAGGCTGAGAAGATTATTACCAAGATCTGCCCTTTCGTATTTAATAGCATCGAATAGACAAATCAACTAGCCAATGAGCGGCTTAGCTGGCTGTTTTGACCGCCAGGTGGCATGACGCTCGAGTGGGGCTAATCCTGTCTATGTTCTTACTTTGGGATAAAGAGAGAGAGAGAGGGAGGAACTATCCCAAAGTAAGAATATAGACAGGATTAGCCCCACTCGAGCGTCATGCCACCTGGCGGTCAAATTGGCGAGCTAGGTTGACCATTCAAGCTTAATACTGATGATGACAGTTTCCATTTTCATGTAGTAGGCCTACCTATCATTAGGCCTACGACCCCCGACGTACCTCGTATAGTATCCAGTTAGCCCTACACTAATTGTCAATGAAAACAAACCCATGTTCATTTTGTTAAAGTCTGGGAATTCGCTGTTTTTGTGGGCATGATTATCCATAAAAGGAAGCACGTCATATGTCTCGCTCTCAGAACATCGGCCAGTTCACCAAAACCGGTCCGTCGAAACACCCCCAAAACCGGTTTTTTTGGTCGTTTTACCCCAAAAACCTCTGTAGGTACCCAACAAATTTAAAAACCCGATTGGTACCCAAAAAACCTCTGTTGGTACCCCAAAAAACCGAGAGTCGCATAAAACTCAGAAAGTTAGGGATAGGGTTAGGGATAGGGTTAGGGATAGTAAGATGGGAGCACGAAAAGACAGACAACATAAAAATGT
>CM065692.1:34623944-34631444 GCA_017654935.2 Phymorhynchus buccinoides
GGCTGTATATCATACTGGTACCGATGTTAGTCTCAGGATCGTGGCTGTATATCATACTGGTACCGATGTTAGTCTCAGGATCGTGGCTGTGTATCATACTGGTACCGATGTTAGTCTCAGGATCGTGGCTGTGTATCATACTGGTACCGATGTTAGTCTCAGGATCGTGGCTGTGTATCATACTGGTACCGATGTTAGTCTCAGGATCGTGGCTGTGTATCATACTGGTACCGATGTTAGTCTCAGGATCGTGGCTGTGTATCATACTGGTACCGATGTTAGTCTCAGGATCGTGGCTGTGTATCATACTGGTACCGATGTTAGTCTCAGGATCGTGGCTGTGTATCATACTGGTACCGATGTTAGTCTCAGGATCGTGGCTGTATATCATACTGGTACCGATGTTAGTCTCAGGATCGTGGCTGTGTATCATACTGGTACCGATGTTAGTCTCAGGATCGTGGCTGTGTATCATACTGGTACCGATGTTAGTCTCAGGATCGTGGCTGTATATCATACTGGTACCGATGTTAGTCTCAGGATCGTGGCTGTATATCATACTGGTACCGATGTTAGTCTCAGGATCGTGGCTGTATATCATACTGGTACCGATGTTAGTCTCAGGATCGTGGCTGTATATCATACTGGTACCGATGTTAGTCTCAGGATCGTGGCTGTATATCATACTGGTACCGATGTTAGTCTCAGGATCGTGGCTGTATATCATACTGGTACCGATGTTAGTCTCAGGATCGTGGCTGTGTATCATACTGGTACCTATGTTAGTCTCAGGATCGTGGCTGTGTATCATACTGGTACCGATGTTAGTCTCAGGATCGTGGCTGTGTATCATACTGGTACCGATGTTAGTCTCAGGATCGTGGCTGTATATCATACTGATGTTAGTCTCAGGATCGTGGCTGTATATCATACTGGTACCGATGTTAGTCTCAGGATCGTGGCTGTGTATCATACTGGTACCGATGTTAGTCTCAGGATCGTGGCTGTGTATCATACTGGTACCGATGTTAGTCTCAGGATCGTGGCTGTGTATCATACTGGTACCGATGTTAGTCTCAGGATCGTGGCTGTGTATCATACTGGTACCGATGTTAGTCTCAGGATCGTGGCTGTATATCATACTGGTACCGATGTTAGTCTCAGGATCGTGGCTGTATATCATACTGGTACCGATGTTAGTCTCAGGATCGTGGCTGTGTATCATACTGGTACCGATGTTAGTCTCAGGATCGTGGCTGTGTATCATACTGGTACCGATGTTAGTCTCAGGATCGTGGCTGTATATCATACTGGTACCGATGTTAGTCTCAGGATCGTGGCTGTATATCATACTGGTACCGATGTTAGTCTCAGGATCGTGGCTGTATATCATACTGGTACCGATGTTAGTCTCAGGATCGTGGCTGTGTATCATACTGGTACCGATGTTAGTCTCAGGATCGTGGCTGTATATCATACTGGTACCGATGTTAGTCTCAGGATCGTGGCTGTATATCATACTGGTACCGATGTTAGTCTCAGGATCGTGGCTGTATATCATACTGGTACCGATGTTAGTCTCAGGATCGTGGCTGTATATCATACTGGTACCGATGTTAGTCTCAGGATCGTGGCTGTGTATCATACTGGTACCGATGTTAGTCTCAGGATCGTGGCTGTGTATCATACTGGTACCGATGTTAGTCTCAGGATCGTGGCTGTATATCATACTGGTACCGATGTTAGTCTCAGGATCGTGGCTGTATATCATACTGGTACCGATGTTAGTCTCAGGATCGTGGCTGTATATCATACTGGTACCGATGTTAGTCTCAGGATCGTGGCTGTGTATCATACTGGTACCGATGTTAGTCTCAGGATCGTGGCTGTGTATCATACTGGTACCGATGTTAGTCTCAGGATCGTGGCTGTGTATCATACTGGTACCGATGTTAGTCTCAGGATCGTGGCTGTGTATCATACTGGTACCGATGTTAGTCTCAGGATCGTGGCTGTGTATCATACTGGTACCGATGTTAGTCTCAGGATCGTGGCTGTGTATCATACTGGTACCGATGTTAGTCTCAGGATCGTGGCTGTGTATCATACTGGTACCGATGTTAGTCTCAGGATCGTGGCTGTGTATCATACTGGTACCGATGTTAGTCTCAGGATCGTGGCTGTGTATCATACTGGTACCGATGTTAGTCTCAGGATCGTGGCTGTGTATCATACTGGTACCGATGTTAGTCTCAGGATCGTGGCTGTATATCATACTGGTACCGATGTTAGTCTCAGGATCGTGGCTGTGTATCATACTGGTACCGATGTTAGTCTCAGGATCGTGGCTGTATATCATACTGGTACCGATGTTAGTCTCAGGATCGTGGCTGTGTATCATACTGGTACCGATGTTAGTCTCAGGATCGTGGCTGTATATCATACTGGTACCGATGTTAGTCTCAGGATCGTGGCTGTATATCATACTGGTACCGATGTTAGTCTCAGGATCGTGGCTGTGTATCATACTGGTACCGATGTTAGTCTCAGGATCGTGGCTGTGTATCATACTGGTACCGATGTTAGTCTCAGGATCGTGGCTGTGTATCATACTGGTACCGATGTTAGTCTCAGGATCGTGGCTGTGTATCATACTGGTACCGATGTTAGTCTCAGGATCGTGGCTGTGTATCATACTGGTACCGATGTTAGTCTCAGGATCGTGGCTGTATATCATACTGGTACCGATGTTAGTCTCAGGATCGTGGCTGTGTATCATACTGGTACCGATGTTAGTCTCAGGATCGTGGCTGTGTATCATACTGGTACCGATGTTAGTCTCAGGATCGTGGCTGTATATCATACTGGTACCGATGTTAGTCTCAGGATCGTGGCTGTGTATCATACTGGTACCGATGTTAGTCTCAGGATCGTGGCTGTGTATCATACTGGTACCGATGTTAGTCTCAGGATCGTGGCTGTGTATCATACTGGTACCGATGTTAGTCTCAGGATCGTGGCTGTATATCATACTGGTACCGATGTTAGTCTCAGGATCGTGGCTGTGTATCATACTGGTACCGATGTTAGTCTCAGGATCGTGGCTGTGTATCATACTGGTACCGATGTTAGTCTCAGGATCGTGGCTGTGTATCATACTGGTACCGATGTTAGTCTCAGGATCGTGGCTGTATATCATACTGGTACCGATGTTAGTCTCAGGATCGTGGCTGTGTATCATACTGGTACCGATGTTAGTCTCAGGATCGTGGCTGTGTATCATACTGGTACCGATGTTAGTCTCAGGATCGTGGCTGTGTATCATACTGGTACCGATGTTAGTCTCAGGATCGTGGCTGTGTATCATACTGGTACCGATGTTAGTCTCAGGATCGTGGCTGTGTATCATACTGGTACCGATGTTAGTCTCAGGATCGTGGCTGTGTATCATACTGGTACCGATGTTAGTCTCAGGATCGTGGCTGTATATCATACTGGTACCGATGTTAGTCTCAGGATCGTGGCTGTGTATCATACTGGTACCGATGTTAGTCTCAGGATCGTGGCTGTATATCATACTGGTACATACTGGTACCGATGTTAGTCTCAGGATCGTGGCTGTATATCATACTGGTACCGATGTTAGTCTCAGGATCGTGGCTGTATATCATACTGGTACCGATGTTAGTCTCAGGATCGTGGCTGTATATCATACTGGTACCGATGTTAGTCTCAGGATCGTGGCTGTATATCATACTGGTACCGATGTTAGTCTCAGGATCGTGGCTGTGTATCATACTGGTACCGATGTTAGTCTCAGGATCGTGGCTGTATATCATACTGGTACCGATGTTAGTCTCAGGATCGTGGCTGTATATCATACTGGTACCGATGTTAGTCTCAGGATCGTGGCTGTATATCATACTGGTACCGATGTTAGTCTCAGGATCGTGGCTGTATATCATACTGGTACCGATGTTAGTCTCAGGATCGTGGCTGTGTATCATACTGGTACCGATGTTAGTCTCAGGATCGTGGCTGTATATCATACTGGTACCGATGTTAGTCTCAGGATCGTGGCTGTGTATCATACTGGTACCGATGTTAGTCTCAGGATCGTGGCTGTATATCATACTGGTACCGATGTTAGTCTCAGGATCGTGGCTGTATATCATACTGGTACCGATGTTAGTCTCAGGATCGTGGCTGTGTATCATACTGGTACCGATGTTAGTCTCAGGATCGTGGCTGTGTATCATACTGGTACCGATGTTAGTCTCAGGATCGTGGCTGTATATCATACTGGTACCGATGTTAGTCTCAGGATCGTGGCTGTGTATCATACTGGTACCGATGTTAGTCTCAGGATCGTGGCTGTATATCATACTGGTACCGATGTTAGTCTCAGGATCGTGGCTGTATATCATACTGGTACCGATGTTAGTCTCAGGATCGTGGCTGTATATCATACTGGTACCGATGTTAGTCTCAGGATCGTGGCTGTATATCATACTGGTACCGATGTTAGTCTCAGGATCGTGGCTGTGTATCATACTGGTACCGATGTTAGTCTCAGGATCGTGGCTGTGTAGTCTCAGGATCTGGTATCATACTGGTACCGATGTTAGTCTCAGGATCGTGGCTGTGTATCATACTGGTACCGATGTTAGTCTCAGGATCGTGGCTGTATATCATACTGGTACCGATGTTAGTCTCAGGATCGTGGCTGTATATCATACTGGTACCGATGTTAGTCTCAGGATCGTGGCTGTGTATCATACTGGTACCGATGTTAGTCTCAGGATCGTGGCTGTATATCATACTGGTACCGATGTTAGTCTCAGGATCGTGGCTGTGTATCATACTGGTACCGATGTTAGTCTCAGGATCGTGGCTGTGTATCATACTGGTACCGATGTTAGTCTCAGGATCGTGGCTGTGTATCATACTGGTACCGATGTTAGTCTCAGGATCGTGGCTGTGTATCATACTGGTACCGATGTTAGTCTCAGGATCGTGGCTGTATATCATACTGGTACCGATGTTAGTCTCAGGATCGTGGCTGTATATCATACTGGTACCGATGTTAGTCTCAGGATCGTGGCTGTATATCATACTGGTACCGATGTTAGTCTCAGGATCGTGGCTGTGTATCATACTGGTACCGATGTTAGTCTCAGGATCGTGGCTGTATATCATACTGGTACCGATGTTAGTCTCAGGATCGTGGCTGTATATCATACTGGTACCGATGTTAGTCTCAGGATCGTGGCTGTATATCATACTGGTACCGATGTTAGTCTCAGGATCGTGGCTGTATATCATACTGGTACCGATGTTAGTCTCAGGATCGTGGCTGTATATCATACTGGTACCGATGTTAGTCTCAGGATCGTGGCTGTATATCATACTGGTACCGATGTTAGTCTCAGGATCGTGGCTGTGTATCATACTGGTACCGATGTTAGTCTCAGGATCGTGGCTGTGTATCATACTGGTACCGATGTTAGTCTCAGGATCGTGGCTGTGTATCATACTGGTACCGATGTTAGTCTCAGGATCGTGGCTGTGTATCATACTGGTACCGATGTTAGTCTCAGGATCGTGGCTGTGTATCATACTGGTACCGATGTTAGTCTCAGGATCGTGGCTGTATATCATACTGGTACCGATGTTAGTCTCAGGATCGTGGCTGTATATCATACTGGTACCGATGTTAGTCTCAGGATCGTGGCTGTATATCATACTGGTACCGATGTTAGTCTCAGGATCGTGGCTGTATATCATACTGGTACCGATGTTAGTCTCAGGATCGTGGCTGTATATCATACTGGTACCGATGTTAGTCTCAGGATCGTGGCTGTGTATCATACTGGTACCGATGTTAGTCTCAGGATCGTGGCTGTATATCATACTGGTACCGATGTTAGTCTCAGGATCGTGGCTGTATATCATACTGGTACCGATGTTAGTCTCAGGATCGTGGCTGTATATCATACTGGTACCGATGTTAGTCTCAGGATCGTGGCTGTGTATCATACTGGTACCGATGTTAGTCTCAGGATCGTGGCTGTATATCATACTGGTACCGATGTTAGTCTCAGGATCGTGGCTGTATATCATACTGGTACCGATGTTAGTCTCAGGATCGTGGCTGTGTATCATACTGGTACCTATGTTAGTCTCAGGATCGTGGCATATCATACTGGTACCGATGTTAGTCTCAGGATCGTGGCTGTATATCATACTGGTACCGATGTTAGTCTCAGGATCGTGGCTGTATATCATACTGGTACCGATGTTAGTCTCAGGATCGTGGCTGTATATCATACTGGTACCGATGTTAGTCTCAGGATCGTGGCTGTATATCATACTGGTACCGATGTTAGTCTCAGGATCGTGGCTGTGTATCATACTGGTACCGATGTTAGTCTCAGGATCGTGGCTGTATATCATACTGGTACCGATGTTAGTCTCAGGATCGTGGCTGTATATCATACTGGTACCGATGTTAGTCTCAGGATCGTGGCTGTGTATCATACTGGTACCGATGTTAGTCTCAGGATCGTGGCTGTATATCATACTGGTACCGATGTTAGTCTCAGGATCGTGGCTGTGTATCATACTGGTACCGATGTTAGTCTCAGGATCGTGGCTGTATATCATACTGGTACCTATGTTAGTCTCAGGATCGTGGCTGTGTATCATACTGGTACCGATGTTAGTCTCAGGATCGTGGCTGTATATCATACTGGTACCGATGTTAGTCTCAGGATCGTGGCTGTATATCATACTGGTACCGATGTTAGTCTCAGGATCGTGGCTGTGTATCATACTGGTACCGATGTTAGTCTCAGGATCGTGGCTGTATATCATACTGGTACCGATGTTAGTCTCAGGATCGTGGCTGTATATCATACTGGTACCGATGTTAGTCTCAGGATCGTGGCTGTATATCATACTGGTACCGATGTTAGTCTCAGGATCGTGGCTGTATATCATACTGGTACCGATGTTAGTCTCAGGATCGTGGCTGTGTATCATACTGGTACCGATGTTAGTCTCAGGATCGTGGCTGTATATCATACTGGTACCGATGTTAGTCTCAGGATGGCGTGGCTGTCAGGATCGTGGCTGTGTATCATACTGGTACCGATGTTAGTCTCAGGATCGTGGCTGTATATCATACTGGTACCGATGTTAGTCTCAGGATCGTGGCTGTATATCATACTGGTACCGATGTTAGTCTCAGGATCGTGGCTGTATATCATACTGGTACCGATGTTAGTCTCAGGATCGTGGCTGTGTTATCATACTGGTACCGATGTTAGTCTCAGGATCGTGGCTGTGTATCATACTGGTACCGATGTTAGTCTCAGGATCGTGGCTGTGTATCATACTGGTACCGATGTTAGTCTCAGGATCGTGGCTGTATATCATACTGGTACCGATGTTAGTCTCAGGATCGTGGCTGTATATCATACTGGTACCGATGTTAGT
>CM065692.1:34633944-34641444 GCA_017654935.2 Phymorhynchus buccinoides
GTGTGTGTGTGTGTGTGTGTGTGTGGTGTGTGTGTGTGTGTGTTGAGTTGAACGTCAGTCATTAAAATCGAAAGTTCGTGCATCTTGAAAGTATTACATTTCTTGCTTTTCTTTTTTCTTTTTAGCTTATTTGTTTTCTTTCCTTTCTTTAAAAAAAAATATATTTGCTTTGTTTCTCTGAGAGTATCTACACTGTAGTTTTTTGTTTGTTTTACTTGTTTGCTTTGCGTGTTTGTTTTATTTCATTTGACCTTTCATCCGTGGTAAATGTCTTATATTATAAACCCATGTCATCTTTAAACACTGTGTTATCTTGTCTCTGTAATATATTAGTTTGTTTTATTTTATTATCTCCTCTTTCACCTTACGTTCTTTCGCCTTCTCTTCATACGCCTACACATCTAGGTAAGCTTCCACTGTTTCTTTTTAAAGATACACTGACGCATCACGATTAGGTTTTTTTGTTTTTTTCTGGGTGGCTGTGACCCACATACACAATCCTGTCCCCATCTTGAAATTGAGGCTGCTCTTTAAAACGATGTTTCCGTTTGAATTTGGGGGCATTTGTATGGGAGTGAGACCTGGTCAAAACAAAATTTATTTTCAGCTATAAGAGGAAAAACACGTGAAACCCGTGATTTTGACACGTGATCTGGTGGATCTTTAATATAAAATGTTCTTATTTTTTCTAGACTTCGGGTCGACAAGGATCGTGACACAGACATGAAAAAATGCTTCCCTGTTATGATCCTGTGTTGCTTTTTGCGTGTTTTTTTATATGTTATCTTTGTGTTTACGTCTTTAGTGTTTATTTGCAAAACGGGTCGATCTTTATTATTTTAATTTTCTGTTCACCTTTCCTGCACGATAGATTAACATTTCTTCTCGTATTTCCTCTTCCGACAAGCAAAAATAACAATGCTTTGGATTCCAGAAGTGCGTCTCGAGTTTTGTTTGTTTGGTGGTTTTCTTTGTTCTCCTTGTTCATGACTTTGGGTGGTTTTTCTATGTTGACGGTACAACTTACTTCCTTGCTTTATCGTTTTATGGATTGTAGCTTTTAAAAATAATCATAATAATCGTCGTCTTTTTTTTTCAAGACTGTCACATGAGCTTTTTGTTTTGTTTTATGTTTAAGTATTAGTAATGTCATATGGATTTCAGTGACCCAAGTGAAAACCGATCTCCCTTGTCTTATTTGATCAACGTCAAGGGAGATCACTTGAAATGTACAGTTTACATTATGACCCTGCCATCTTGTTTTTGTATTTGCTTTGTTTGGTTTACATTGTTGTTGCTGCTCTCGCTATCTTCTCCCCCCCCCCCCCCTCCTCCTCCTCCTCTTCTTCTCCGTCTTCTTGCCTCCCCCCCCCCCCCCCCTCCTCCTCCTCCTCTTCTTCTCCGTCTTCTTCTGCCCGTGTTGGCTTCTTTCCGTTGTCTTTGAGTTTGGGTTTTCTACATTTGATTTGACTTTTCTTCTTGGTTTTGTTCTTGTGGGTTTTTTAAATGCGTTTGGGAATGGTGGTCTTGTTGTTCTTCTTCTTATTCTTGCTGTTGTTGTTGTTTGTTGTTGTTGTTGTTGTTGTTGTTCTTTTTCTTCTTCTTGCTGTTGTTGTTGTTGTTGTTGTTGTTCTTTTTCTTCTTCTTGCTGTGGTTGTTGTTGTTGTTGTTCTTTTTCTTCTTCTTGCTGTTGTTGTTGTTCTTCTTCTTCTTCTTCGCCTCCTCCTCCTCCTCCTTCTTGGGTAAAGGTGAAGATCAGCATACACACACACACACACACACACACACACACACACACACACACACACACACCACACACACACACACACAAACAAACACACACACACACACACACACATACACACACACACACATACACACACATAGGATGTTTATCCTCAATAAAGATCATTTTGACTTGACTTGACTTGACACGCACACACATTTCGATTTATCGGCTCTCCGGGGATTTTCAGACTTGCCTTTCTTAGCAAATATTTAGCTGTATTTTATCAACATTTTGAGCTAATTATCTTTGTTGAATAATCAATCGCATTCATAATAAACGTTATTACTTAAGCCCCCCCCCTCCCCCCCCCCCCCCCCCCCCCCCCCCCCCCCCCCCCCCCCCCCCCCCCCCCCCCCCCCCCCCCCCCCCCCCCCCCCTATGTAGCGCAGTACACACAACAGCCGCGGAGCGTTGGCCACAGTCCTGGTTCATAGCGTTATTTCCGTCTTGCCTTTATCTTCTACTATTATTGAATGCTTATAGTTTTAATTGTGTAAATGGATTAACGTGAAACATAGCAAACGATAGAAGGATGAAGCTCTCAATCTGCAGTAAGAAAGGCAGGACTGAAAAAACGGAACGAATCGAGAAATCGAAGGGGTTGATATTCACCTTTACCTTCGCAATGCAGGCGGCCAGATGTTAAAATGTACATAGATTATTTGTATTATATTTTACCGCCTCAATTATGCACTAAGGCCTATTTATGGGCGACTAAGAATTAGAAAGAATTTCGCGCCTCGCTTCGTTCTCAGTTCGGTCTTTCTTTCTTTTTTTAAAGACCCACCACGTCACGTGTCAAAATCATGGTTTTCACGTGTTTTCCCTCTTATAGCTGGTAAGAAATCTTAAGAAATATCCCAAGCATAAGAGGGAATGTGACACGTGACGTGGGGGGTCTTTAAAGGGGGGAAAAAGAGAGGGAGAAAGAAAGAAAAAGTAGGTCAACTTGGTGACCCATATTCAATGTACCAAGTGGCGTGGTCTGTATTTAAACAGATAACAACCGTGACAGTCATGCTGTTTGTCCTCTGTCTCTCGGTTTCTCTCTCTCTCTCTCTCTCTCTCTCTCTCTCTCTCTCTCTCTCTCTCTCTCTCTCTCTCTCTCTCTCTCTCAATGTTGATCTATATTTCGCATATAAGTCCGTAAGGCGAGAGACTGTGGCTTTGTCCAGGGATGCACTGAATGAATACAATTTGGTGTTTAACGTCCTCTCGACCCTGGCCTCGCCTGTCCTTTTGGGGGCTGTTGGATGCGTTCTGGTTTCTGAGTGGGTGTCTTTTGCCGGTGGGCTCTGCAGTCATGAAAAATGGACTGGTACACCCATGGGGACATTTCGCAAGGACTCCTTTGTATCGTATCCGATGGTCACCAAGCCGGGAGTAGCTATGTGCCTTGTATACTTAATGGAATGTCCCGTGTGTGCCTGCTCCCCAGTAACACAACACGGACTTCCAAGACTGGAGCAGGGCTGCTCTCGCGTTGATGGGGCGGGCGTGGCTGGTATATATCTGGGTCCCATTAGCACCTCCGGGTGTTTCTATTTCATTTATATTTCATGTTGTCCTTGTTCTTTGGATTTGTTACATTTGATTGTTACATTGTACTTTTGAACCATTTGAGTTTGTTTTGTAATTTATTTAGTTATTCAATTCATATGTCATTATTTTAGAGGAACTGATGAAAAGAAGCAGTTATTTATGCTTACTCAGTTTATACTCATTACAAATTTCGAGTTCGAGTTCGAGTTCGAATCCGATGTGCAATCCGTAAATAAGTAAAAGAAAAAGGGGGGGGGGGGGCATATGGATTAGGGGTAATGCGGACACGTGCGCTTTTTTTCATCTTTCTTTTACTTATTTACGGATTGCGCATGGGATTTCTGCATCTACTGTGTAGGAGGCCTAAGAATTATAATATTATTGACTCCTCTCTCTCTCTCTCTCTCTCTCTCTCTCTCTCCTCTCTCTCCTCTCTCTCTCTCTCTCTCTCTCTCTCTCTCTCTCTCTCTCTCTCTCTCTCTCTCTGTCTCTGTCCGTCCGTTTGATTGCCTGCCTCTCTGTCTGTCTGAGTGAATTTGAGAGAACAGTGAAACAGAGAGAGAGAGAGAGAGAGAGAGAGAGAGAGAGAGAGAGAGAGAGAGAGAGAGAGAGAGAGATTGGGTGGATATGTAGGTGTCTGTGTGTGTTTGTGTGTTCGTGCATTCGTATCATGTATAATAGTGTGTGCATAACGTGTGTAATGTGTAGCGTGGGGACATGTTTGGATTTTGAAACCAAAATGTTCATTTTGGGGGTAACAATGACAGTTTCCTGCTTTCAAAACAAAACAAACAAACTATAAATGTCAGCAAATCCAAATTGCTATCAAAATAAAAGACGAATCAGTTGATGAAAATCCGTTCAACGTCCTCCGGTCTACGACAGACACATATGGGACATTAGTAGATATAAAGATGATGGGAACAATCCTGGAGGCAATGCCCGGAGGCAGTGCAACTCCCAGGAAAGTCCCGATTTTTTAACGATACAGATGTTGACTATCGCTGACTAGTGAAAATAAAAATAATTATGAAAAAAAACAAAGCAATCCATGTCCTGCTTTTATGAATCTTGTACCTTAGATTTAATTTACAGACGCGAGAAGCATGGGGTTGAGTACCGTATATAAATGCTAAATATTAAGGATATGTTTTAAAGCAAGCAGTTTGTTTTAACATAAACAAACTAAACGATTGAAAAAGCAAACTAACTATGAAAAGACAATAGTGAATTAAGGAAAGTTAGCTCTATGTAATCAACTCCCCTCACCAAAGTTATTGTCGGCACCAAGTCGCCTAGCAACCAACGACATAAGCAACAGCCACATTGAGACAGACCCAGGTTCGTCCTAGTCTTTGTGTTGTTGTTTTTCTTTTTGAACCTGAGGATGTGTGTGTGTGTGTGTGTGTGTGCGTGTGTGTGTGTGTGTGTGTGTGTGTGTGTGTGTGTGTGTGTGTGTGTGTGTGTGTGTTCTTGAGGATGAACCTGGGTCAATGTGGTTGTTTCTTAGGCTATGCCTTGTCTCTCTCTCTCTCTGTCTCACTCTCTCTCTCTCTCTCTCTCTCTCTCTCTCTCTCTCTCTCTCTCTCTCTCTCTCTCTCTCTCTCTCTCTCTCTCTCTCTCTCTCTCTCTCTCTCTCTCTCTCTCTCTCTCTGTGTGTGTGTGTCTCCCTCTCGGTGCCCTAAATTATAATTGATTTTGTTGAATCTGTAGTTTCTGCCAATTCGTAATATTGATTACCATTTGGGTACATTGTTGTTGTTGCAATAGAGGATCGTACCTTGAGACAAACGCCCCCCCCCCCCCCCTCCACCCCACTGGTAGACTGGTGTCCCTTAGTGCAGTACATGTTTCTTTTGTCCCTTCACACGTGTATAATGTGTGTGCTTTTCTATACCTAGCTTAGTGGAGTTACGCAAAATAATTTTCTTTGATGCTTAGAAATAGTAGCTTAGTGGAGTTACTCAAAGTAATTTTCTTTGATGCTTAGAAATAGTTTACATGCGCTCAGCGCATGCGACATAATGGAACCTCTGTTTATTGTCTCACCGACAAGCTCGTGTTGAGGTCATCACCTGAGGCTTATATTAACCCTTTCACCGCCAGCCATGTTTCAGCCAAACATTTCTATTACATTTACCTGGGTAGAGAATAACATCCATCTGCAGTATTGGGGATTCTCCTGTGACATATCTAAAATAAAGTCTATCCTTACTTCCCAAAACTAGGACAATAGGGTATTTGGATAATAGACCCCAATTTGATGCCTTTTAGTGACATAGGTGTTAAATCACTGTGGTGCTAAAATGCGACTTTGGCGGTGAAATGGTTAAGAAGAAGGGAGGGGCGAGGTTATTATGGGACCCATTGCCCCTTTCTTGGAGGTGCGAACCAGACACAAGATCTTCCTGGACGATGATAGTTATTTCTACAAGCCATCATTAGAGAGAGAGTCGATCAGATCAGTGCAAATGATGATGTTGCTTTGTTTTAGTATCGATTAGTTAATTAGTTAGTCTATTATAGTCCCGTCAACAGCTATGGTTATCTCAGGATTGTCACCGCGTAAAGTTTGACCACGTATAGCAAAACACACATCAATGATTCTTAACAACGTCCGAAAACCTGGAGAGAAAAAAATAAACAGTACAATTCACGACATTGTGACGTAATTGACCCGCACGACCCGCTTTGTTTGTTTCTTATCTACACCCCCCCCCCCCCCCCCTTTCTTCTCTCCAGCCGCCACTTTAATTGCCCGTCAGCTTCAAACGGACGCCGATTAAGGCATTTATCCCTTTGAAGCCCGATCTACCTCCCCATCACGAGAAAGTGACAACCACAGTCGGCTCCCTTTGAAGACGATTTTCCTTTCCGGAATGTCGGCATGTGATAATGATGTAACCGGAGCGTGATTGTTTGGTACTAGTATGCATATTATTATAGCGTCATCTTGTGATGTGTCGACTGCTATGAACCAACCACAGGCTCACATTATTTGAAAATGGCAGGGAAAAATTTGAGTAGTGAGGAAAGTAGCCTACACCCACTCTCTCATAATACCTCCAAAACGTGACTGGAGCAACATTGCAGACTCAACCTCTCTCCCAGCCAGTCAGAATAGCCCAACTAGTGAGTATTATTGATGGCTGGTGATTGAGATTTAATTTTGTTTGATCCTATTTTTGATCTAGATCCTATGTTCAATGATGAATAAGGAGTAGATAGATATGTTATTGAAAAGAAGTGGTAAACATTCTGTTCTATTTATGTGCACTGATTATTTGGGTGTGTGTGTTTTTGACTTTAACTCTTTTGGTACCAGAACCGGATTTTATGCCTACTAACCCTTTTGTCTATTTTTAGTAGGAAACCTGTGGGTTGCAATCTTGCACTTTATGATACCATTCCTTTCCAGGTGTTGGATGGAGAGTGATGTTGGCTTGATCACCTTTTATGTTTTACTGATCTCAGTTTGTTAACTGAAATTCAGTTTATTTATTAACTATGTAGTGCTATTGTACAAGGGCAGCCTTCTAGCCGGTTGGGATCCACTAATTCCCTGCCGACTGAAGCCCCTTGTCTCTAAGCCATAGAGATCTACATCCACCTTCTCCTGTGATTATCAGCAGGGCATCGTGGGCCGGACGATCATCCCGGACTCACAAGCACCAAGACGGGAACGCCGCCAAGACGCCCCGCACCCAGAATCCGCGAGGAGACCACACCTGAACCGTGCCATCCCGCGGAGCCGTAACCGGAACGACTGGGAGCTACTCTCACCTGACGAGCAAGCCCAGCCAACCCAGCACTCGCCGATCACTATGGAGGAACTTGACAATAGCTAAGTTTACAGAACCGCGCCAATCACTTGAACTTTCCTCCGGACAATGAAGATGATTAGTAACCCTTCCTGCTTGGGGCTAACCTTCTAGAAAGACAAAAGTCTTGTAAATCCTTTCGGATTTCATTGTTTTTCATTCATATTTTGTTTTGGCGCCATTGAGCTGCTTTATTATTATTGTTGCATAATCTTATGCAGATTTTGTGAGTAAATAAAATACAAGTGTCAAATAATCCTGAACCCATTGGTCAGACTGATGAGAGTGGGAGTCTTGTAATTTCATGTAAAACCCTACTTCTCTCTATCTGCCATTAAGAGCAAATCA
>CM065692.1:34646444-34653944 GCA_017654935.2 Phymorhynchus buccinoides
AGAAAGGACGAGTTGTCTTACAAAGGGAGCCGACTGTTGATATCACTATCTCGTGATGAGGAGGGTAGATAAGAGGGGGGGGGGGGGTGAAGGGAGATAACCTCGGTAGGTGGTACGTGCCGACCGGGGAGACAAATCGAACTTCAAACAGACAACTCCCTTAATCGGCATTCTCTTTGATGGTGGGTGGCAATTAACGTGGCGGCGGGACAGAGAAATGAAAAGGAGAGAGGGTGGGGGGGGGGGGGGGGGGGGAAGGGGGGGGGGGGGTGTAGATAAGAAATAAAGAAAGCGGGTCGCGCGGGACACTTACGTCACAGAGGCCCCCCGAAGAAAAGATTCTGGTACCGGAATCTTCCTGTGGAACGCCGACTCCACTTTCGACTTGGGCGACAGGGACAAATTAGTGGGGAGACTGGGTCGGCTGGAATGGTGGAACATCTGGTCGCAACACAGAGTTCAAAGGAGCAGGTGGGTTAGAGATCAGTGGAATGGATTCCGACTGAGGTTGGTGCGGCAATCCTGTGTTGAGTTGTCCCAAGGTTGATTGCAGAATAGCAAACACCTCTTGCCTGAGTTTCCCCTTTAGCCTGGATTCATCATTGCTGATGATGTGGTTTGGTAGGCCGATTCGGGCGAAAATGGCTTTGAGTGCCGCGGCTACCTGACTAGCATCAAGTGAGGAGATTGGGGCGGCATCGCACCTCATGGTACATATGTCGACCACGGTGACTATGTACCGGAATTTCTTCTTCCGTTGAGGTAGAGGCCCGACCAAGTCGACTGCCACTCGCTGAAAGGGAGGGGTAGGTGACGGCTGTATGTGTGGCGGCCTGTCCCGATAGTACCTTCGGTGGGTGTTTGCGGGTACAGTGCTGCCTTTCACCTGAGGTACCTGTGGCGAGTGGTCTTGGGTCGTTAGGCGGACATTCCTTGGGAAGGATTTTCCAAGTTGTGGCGGACTTGGGGACTTGGGACAATCTGGATTGGCTCGCGCGGCAATTTGGTTTGCCGCGTTGAGAGGTTTCTTCCCTGCTGAGGGAGATTTGCTCTTTGGGAAGGAGGGAGGGAGTTGGTTTGTGGATTGGGGAGAAGGGAATGCTGCTGAAACTAGGGCAGGTTGAGAGGGGTGCCCTAAAAACACATACTGTGATCCCAGTATGAGGTCATAGACAGGACTGTCCATGAG
The DNA here is from genome assembly GCA_017654935.2 of Phymorhynchus buccinoides. NCBI lineage: Eukaryota > Metazoa > Mollusca > Gastropoda > Neogastropoda > Raphitomidae > Phymorhynchus > Phymorhynchus buccinoides. The sequence goes on from CM065692.1 coordinate 34,647,634, forward strand.
CACTGCCTTGATGGGTCCCTTAACAAATCTGGTGTCGACATTGATTATGGCGACTGGCAAAGTGGATGGGGGGATTGCAGCATCAGGGCCTTGCAGAGAGATGAAGTCTCCCGTGTATGCTGACGCGGGGACTAAGGATCCGCAGACAATGGCGTCGCATGACAGTCCAGTGTCATAGAGACACTGAACAGGGATGTTGTTGACAGTCGCCTGTCCAACGACTGACGGTGTGCCTGGACACTGGATTGGGGAGGGGTTTGTGCAATTCTGCGAAGTCGAGACGACTTGCATAGTTGCAACATTTTGCCGCTTGTAAGCAAGTTTCCTGCAGTCATCCCGATTGTGGGTGTTCGACTTGCAGTATGAGCAGAATAAGGGTTGTCCCAGTGGTTGTCGTTCATGGGTAGAACTGTTTGACCCACTGTTGGAGTTGGGGTTACCCCTGCTCTGCTGTGAAGCAGTGGACCCAACAACTTGCTGTAGTTTTGGCCTTTTAGGGGCGCTAGGTTCATCATGGGCTAGAGTGTACCTATCACTTAGCTGGATGAGGTCAGCCAGAGTTGTGGCACCTTGTTCGGCAGTAAAGGTGCGTAACTCTGGGGACATGGTTTCGCGCAGTTGCTCGCCAACCATCAGTTCCCGGAGATCCTCATAGGACTCAGTTTTGGCAGAAAGGGACACCCATTTTGTCAGATAGTTCCCCAGTCTATCTGAAAATTGGGCATAGGACTCTCCCCTACCTTTTCTGGTTGACCGGAACTTTTTCCGGTAGGCGTCAGCTGTCAACTGGTATCGGTTGAGCAGGGCTTCTTTCAAAGCTGGGTAGTCGGTAATTTGGCTTGACGGAAGTTTGCTGTACACCTCATAAGCCACACCCCTGAGACTTTGGGCAAGCTTGAGGTTGTACTTTTCCGGAGCAAGCTCAAATTCCTGGGCCAGTCTTTCAAATCTATCGAGGAATGCATCGATAGACTCTGTTGCCTCATTGAATGCCTCCAATGTGAAGGTCATGGCTGAGGTATGAATGGGAGGGGGAAAATTTTGAGGGGCAGCAGTCTCAGAGTCTGCTGAGTTTTCAAGCTGCTTCATAGCTAGCTCATGGTCTCGCGCCTTTTCTCGCTCAGTGGCCTCAAGTTCGAGTTCTTTATTTTTGGCATCCTGCACTAGTTGCCTCTGCCTTAACTCATGAGTACGGATTTGCTCTTGAGCGTCGCGATCTTTATCTGCCTCTTGAGCCTCATGGGCTCTCTGTTTGTCTTTCTCAGCATCCTCCCGAGCTTTATCAGCCTCTTGAGCCTCATGAGCTCTCTGTTTGTCTTTCTCAGCCTCCTGAGCCTCGCGAGTTTTATCAGCCTCTTGAGCCTCGCGAGTTTTATCAGCCTCTTGAGCCTCCCGAGCTTTGTCAGCCTCTTGAGCCTTGAGCTCGCTGTTTGTCTTTCTCAGCCACCTCGCGAGCTTTCTCTTTGTCATATTCAGATATGACAAAATTTGCTAACTCTTGGCCTGACAATCCTAGAGATTCTCCCCATTCTTTAAGTTCCCTCCTAAGTTTAACAATCTCAGCCATGGTTGTAAATACAACTATTCAAAATAAAAACAAAGCTGCTGAGTTGAATGTATCAAACAACACTTAACTATTTCAACATAAACAGAAATAGCATGCACATCAAAATAAAGTCATAAATAGCATTCAAACAAATCAAATCAAAACACAGTGAACCAAATCACAATAACTTTCCCAGTGGACACAAGATAAGTTTTGAAAAGGAACTACAGTTTGAATTGAAATTTGTTAGACTTTATGAAAAAAAATATCCCGGACGCGAGCCCCCAATTAGATGTGACGAGGTAATGGGTTAAAAGGCTAAGTCCCTAGGGAAGACTTTAGAAAATTTGCCTTTAGCCCACTTCTCTAGGGTATGGGAGATGAGCAACTTTCCCGGCCCCTTTTCATCTAATAAATTTATATTTGTGCCCGGGTTCTGGCTCGTATGGTTGTAAGAAATACAAGTGGTTGAATTGCTCTAAATGGCAGACAGAGAGAAGTAGGGTTTTACATGAAATTACAAGACTCCCACTCTCATCAGTCTGACCAAAGGGTTCAGGATTATTTGACACTTGTATTTTATTTACTCCCAAAATCTGCATAAGATTATGCAACAATAATAATAAAGCAGCTCAATGGCGCTAAAACAAAATATGAATAAAAAAAACCAATGGAATCCGAAAGGATTTACAAGACTTTTGTCTTTCTATAAGGTTCGCCCCATGCCGGAAGGGTTACTAATTATCTTCAGTGTCCGTAGGAAAGTTCCAGTGATTGGCGCGGTTTTATAAACTTAGCTCTTGGCAAGTTCCTCCGTAATGATCGGCGAGTGCTGGGGTGGCTGGGCTTGCTCATCAGGTGAGAGTAGCTCCCAGTCGTTCCGGTTACGGCTTCGCGGGATGGCACGGTTCAGGCGTGGTCTCCTCACGGATTCTGGGTGCGGGGCGTCTTTCCCGTCTTGGTGCTTGTGAGTCAGGGGTAATCTTCCTGCCCACGATGCCCTGCTGATAATCACAGGAGAAGGTGGATGTAGATCTCTATGGCTTAGAGACAAGGGGCTTCAGTCGGCAGGGAATTAGTGAATCCCAACCGGCTAGAAGGCTTCCCTTGTACAATAGCACTAGTTAATAAATAAACTGAATTTCAGTTAACAAACTGAGATCAGTAAAACATAAAAGGTGATCAATCCAACATCACTCTCCATCCAACACCTGGAAAGGAATGGTATCATAAAGTGCAAGATTGCGGCCCATAGGTTTCCTACTAAAAATAGACAAAAGGGTTAGTAGGCATAAACTCCGGTTCTGGTACCAAAAGTGTTCAAGTCAAAAACACACACACACAAATAATCAGTGCACATAAATAGAATAGAATGTTTACCACTTCTTTTCTATAACATATCTATCTACTCCTTATTCATCATTGAACATAGGATCTAGATCAAAACTAGGGTCAAACAAACCAGATCTCAATCACCTGCCATCAATAATACTTACTAGTGGGCTTATGATGACTGGTTGTGAGTGTTGCTCTAGCTACGTTTCAGCATCTTGTGTGAAAACTTTTTCTCACCACTCCAATTATAGCCTTCACTTTCAAACAATGAAAGCCTGTCATTGGTTTATAGCAGTCGACACATCACAAGATGATGTTCAAAATGTACAGAACAATCACGCGCCGATTACATCCTTATCACGTGCCGACATTCAAATCCTTCTCGTGATTAGAAAGGACGAGTTGTCTTACAAAGGGAGCCGACTGTTGATATCACTATCTCGTGATGAGACGGTAGATAAGAGGGGGGGGGGGGTGAAGGGAGATAACCTTGGTAGGTGGTACGTGCCGACCGGGGAGACAAATCGAACTTCAAACAGACAACTCCCTTAATCGGCATTCTCTTTGATGGTGGGTGGCAATTAACGTGGCGGCCGGACAGAGAAATGAAAAGGAGAGAGAGGGGGGGGGGGGGTGGGGGGGGGGAGGGGGGGGGGGGGGGGGGGGAGGGTGGGGGGGTGGGGTGGGGGGGGTTGGGGGGGGGGGGGGGCGGGGGGCTGGGGGGGGGGGGAGGGGGGGGGGGGGGGGGGGGGGGGGCGGGTGGGGGGGGGGTGGGGGGGGTGTGGGGGGGGGGGGGGGGGGGGGGGGGGGGGAGGGGGGGGGGGGGGGGGGGGGGGGGGGGCACTGGGGGGGAGAGGGGAGGGGGGGGGGTGTAGATAAGAAATAAAGAAAGCGGGTCGCGCGGGACACTTACGTCACACAGCCTATTCCTACTAAAAAAACCTTACACCCTTTATAGATATAGATGCACGCAAAATGTTTTTTCAGGCCCACTGTCTCTTGCACATTAATTACGCATCTGTAGTTTGGGACTCTGCAGCTAATTGTCACCTATTGAAACTCAATTCTATGTACAAAAGGGCAGCTAAAATAATTCTTCCTGATCCTGAACTCAGTACATTTGAAAAACAAGCCCAGTTAAACATACTTCCACTGCAATCACAGCTTAGCTACAATAAAGCCATTATCATGTACAAAGTACACTACTTCGTAGCTCCACAATATCTGAAAAATCTAGTTACACAAGCCTCACAACGTTATGGTTCAAGTAATTATATTTTACCACAAACAAGAATGGATAAATTTAAGTCGAGCTTTACCTTCTCGGGTTCTTTCATATGGAACTCCCTTCCGTGTGACATTAAACTATGCTCCTCTATCTCAGCCTTCAAAACGAGTCTTCGAAAGACACTAACATTCGACCCTCCTTAAGCTCATTTACCCTCCAGGGTCATATCTCCTGATATGCTAGATGGTTATGCCGATGTTAGTATGTATTCATTTCATTTTATTAATTTCATTCTATTTGTTAACTATTCGCCTACAATGTGCCTAATTATGTTAGAAATATTGTCCTCAATTTAATGCAAATTGTTACCTGTTACATACCCTATGATACATGCATATATTTGCCCTGTTCTATAATGTATGTTTCCTTTATATACATGCGCGCAAGTGTGTAAGTATGGTTGCATGCTTGTATTGCACGCGCGAGTATTAAAACATATGCAACTTTTATAATCCCATATTTCAGCCTATCTATGTTTCATAATATCAACTGCTTTGCTACCTTTGTATTCAGCTCTGTATGTGTAATAGTATGCCTTGCCATGTTTGTCTTTTGTGTTAAGTATATATGTATCAAGGACAGATTGGAAGAATAGGCGTTGCCTAAAATCTATATCCTTGGAAAATAAAGTTAAGTTTTCAAGTTTTCAAGTTCTCTCTCTCTCTCTCTCTCTCTCTCTCTCTCTCTCTCTCTCTCTCTCTCTCTCTCTCTCTCTCTCTCTCTTCTCTCTCTCTCTCTTTCTCTCTCTCACACATTCAATTCAATAGCTTTGGCGTCGTCATCGTGTTGACTGCTATCTTGCTCAAGTTGCTGGCAGGCCCTACGTTGTTCATTCATGAAATAAGTAAAACAAAAAATGTGCATAGTTTATGCTTCCTATGTACTATAGATTTTATTTGTTTGTCTGTCTGCAACTCTATGAATAACTTACACAAAAACTAGGAAAAACAAACAAACTTTGAACCATAGTACGTGGGGCATTGGGTGGATGCCTCGTGCCTCCATACGGAGAGCTGGACGACCCCTCCCCCTCCACGAGTCTCTCCTCGCAGGGATACCGGGGAATCTTTCATAAAAATAGTACTCCTTCCTTCTGGAAGTTCTGTGCTTGTAACTTCTAATCTGCTACTCTCTTTGACTCTGCCTTTTTCCTTTGCTTTCTGTCATCTACTATCTTTCTGACTTTCTCCTGCATTTAAAAAAAAAGAAATCTTCCAAATAAGTTTAGTCCTTTGAGCTCCTCCGAAATCGGAATGTGTCGGTTGTACGCAGCGGGGAGACCAGTGAAAACTGAAAACCGGACACATACGTATGGCCTGTTGGCCGGGGAACGCAGAAGAAGAAGAAACGTACTACTATTTTGAAGAAGTTTTTCTTTGGGGCAAAGATTGCACCCAAATCAAATTCGTGGTTTTGTTTGTTAGTTTGCTTGTTTTTGATTCTTTTATTTATTCTGTTCTTGGTATTCTTTATCTTTGAAATGTTATTGCACGTTTGGAACTAAACATCATTTGTGTCTTCTTTGATGACTGAGGTTTATTAATGCAAGCACGCATTAAATGAGAGAGAGAGAGAGAGAGAGAGAGAGAGAGAGAGAGAGAGAGAGAGAGAGAGAGAGAGAGAGAGAGAGAGAGAGAGAGAGAGAGAGAGGGAGGGAGAGAGAGAGAGAGAGAGAGAGAGAGAGAGAGAGAGAGAGAGAGAGAGAGAGAGAGAGAGAGAGAGAGAGAGGGAGACAGAGACAGAGAGACAGAGATAGAGAGTCTGCTACTATCAAACAACAATAAATGCGAAGGCAAAGACTGCTACACTGGTTGAGGGTGCTAACATGGAAACAAGCACCCAGACGGATTCGGGGTCATTTGTACCGATGGTACCCCCTTTTTTGCGTTGTCCTCAAGACGGTCGTAAACCTGACTATTGATTTGACAGTACCCATAAACTGTCGACACGTTGAAGTCTGCCTGGGTAGGTGAGGCAAATAGGGGACAGACACTCGCAGAAAGCGTAGATGATAGTTTAGCCAGCAAGTTATGTCGTTAGCAATGGCGACGACAGCCAGACTGATTTACTCTGCAGACTGAAGGTCATTCTGGAACGTGCTCCCTTGCCAAATTTATGCTATGGTACTTTTTATTTTTAGTC
>CM065692.1:34661444-34668944 GCA_017654935.2 Phymorhynchus buccinoides
TCCAGTTTTGTTTCCAATACAGATCAGGTATGATTATTTTCATTTTGGGTTCGTGTTTTGAGCTCTGGGTTGAACTGGGTGTACAGTTTATATGGCTTTGCCATCTTGTTTCTTCTCCTTATCTCATCTATCACCAGGCTCTTTTTGTTTATTTATTGGCAACCTGTCTGAAAAGTATACACCAAGAAACACTTGGGAAAAAACCCGTTATGAAATGACAGGTCACATAAAAGTACTCTCTCTCTCTCTCTCTTTTTGTGTAGGCCTATGGTATTTGAACATAATGGAGGATATAAGGATATGGATCGGAGTGATCAAGAGAGAGAGAGAGAGAGAGAGAGAGAGAGAGAGAGAGAGAGAGAGAGAGAGAGAGAGAGAGAGAGAGAGAGAGAGAGAGAGAGAGAGAGAGAGAGAGAGAGAGAGAGAGAGAGAGAGAGAGAGAGAGAGAGAGAGAGAGAGGGAGAGAGAGAGAACAATGAACAATATTTTACTGAACTGGGTCATCTGCCCATGTCAAAGGGGACAGAGAGGTAGGGTCATCAGCAAATATGAACATAAATAGAAAATACAATTAACAAGTGCATGTAAATCGATTCAAACTTTTCAAAACATTACGCGAGGTAGTAAAGAAAAGAAAATCCAGTATGATCTGTCAAGGAAAATGCAGATAATTGTTGTATCCAAGACTTACTTATGCCAACAAGTACACCATCATCAGTTTTCAATCGACAAGGCACAAAACGAGAGAGAGAGACAGAGAGAGACAGAGACAGACAGACAGACGGGGAGGTAAGGAACGAGCAAACAGACGAACAAAAAATATGTATGCAGATTAATGATGGAGAAATGAGATAAACATAAAGGACACGAACTTGTCTCACTTGAGGTAATTTGTTCACAGAAAATGTAACTATTTCTCGTAGCACACGACACCTAAATAATAAGAAATATATTATGAACATTTAATACAGGATTGTTGAGAGAGCGGATATCATAATGGTTCATCCCATCACTGAAAAAGCAGATAGAACTGTGCGATTTTTTAACGTAATTCGTTCAGTTGTTCGGATAACAGCATAGCTTCTTCACTGACAGACAGACATTCTATCACACGCGGGTAAAACAGCCTTCTCGTTTTGGTCGCAGAATGCTCCTATTCTTTATAGAGAGCTTAGATTACAAACAAGTGAATACGATCGTTTTAAACAACGAACAAATATTAAGAGAACAAAAAGAAGTAAAGAAGACTGAGAAAGAAAGAAAGGCAAAACAAAAAGAGAGGTAAAAATGTAATTTGTTTATGGGTTGAAAAGTGAGATCATCGTTATTTAAGAATCGTGTACTTTTTTCCCCCCGTTTGTTGCTTGTTAAATAAAATGCCTCATTTGGCCTCATTTGTTTTACCTCATACATTATGTTACCTGGTACGCAAGGTGTTGGGCTTACTGGCAACGTCGGTTTTGTTTTGTTTTTGTTTTTTAGTTATCTTTCTGAAGATTCAATAATTTGGAGTGTTTGTGTGTATGGGCGCGTGTACGCGCCTTTGCAGATGGTTATTGCAAGTTTATAAATGTTTGGAATTGTGCACTGGTATGTTGTTTAAAACCAGTGTGTGTGAGGCGTTGTTCAGTTGCCGCAACATAATTGTGATTGTTTTCTTGTGCCCCTAGGGTTTTTTGGAAAATAAACTTAACTTGAACTTAACTTGTTTCTATCTACTCATCTCTCTTTGTCTCTTTCTCAGTTTCTTCTCTCTGTCTCTCTATGCCACTGTCTCTGTCACTCACAGCCTTTGTATCTCTCTCTCTCTCTCTCTCTCTCTCTCTCTCTCTCTCTCTCTCTCTCTCTCTCTCTCTCTCTCTCTCTCTCTCTCTCTCTCTCTCTCTCTCTCTCTCTCTCTCTCTCTCTCTCTCTCTCTCTCCACTCTCTCTCTCTCTCTCTCTCTCTCTCTCCCTCTCGCTCCCTCTTGTCTTCCATTCTCCCTCTCTATTTCCAAAACGTCCCTCTTGTCATTTTCCATTTGATAATACTATTTGCAAAACGTAACTGAGAAAACCCCCACATCTCAATAGTATTTGTGATTATACTTGTTGAGGGGTGGGGGGGTGTTGGACGACAAGGGTGTGTGCGTTGTTTTGCTGTTTTCGGATCCAATTGTTGTTGTTGTTTTTATTAAATACCATCATCCCCCACTACAAAGACAGATAATATAGGTAGGTATAACGGTAATAACAAATAAAGAGTGGAATAGTCACACACACACATACACACACACACACACACACACACACACACACACACACACACACACACACACACACACACACACACACACACACACACACACACACACACACACACACACACACACACACACACACACACACACACACACACACGCACGCGCACACACACACACACACACACACACGCACGCACGCACGCACACACACATACACACACTCACACACGCGGGCACGCGCGCACACACGCACGCGCTGATTACGCACGCACACATACACACGCGCGCGCGCAGGCACGCTCGTGCACACATACACACACACAGAGTCAAGTTTCCTTTCTGAGGTACCGTTCCTGGGTAGACGAATTATAAGCGCTGCCAGAATTCAGGACAGGTCTCCGGACATATAGAGTTTTGTGGGTGGGGTTCTTCATAAAAAAAGTTACCTACCCATGCAACACGATCTACAATCTTCCCATTCCTTGTCAAGGTCTTAGACATTTTCCAAACTCTTATTGCCAATATTCAAGGCAGACAAAGCAACAGAGCAGAGTGGCTGGGGGGGGGGGAGGGGGGGAGAGAGAGAGGAGAGAGAGAGAGAGAGAGAGAGAGAGAGAGAGAGAGAGAGAGAGAGAGAGAGAGAGAGAGAGAGAGAGAGAGAGGAGAGAGAGAGAGAGAGAGAGAGAGAGAGAGAGAGAGAGAGTCAAAAGTCAAAAATGGTTTAATTGTTAGGCCACTGGCCCATAACAATAACAATACAAGCATAAACTTTAAGTAACATCTCGTGCATTCTGCCTTTCACTCAAACATTGACGTCTAACTGTTAAAGCTTTATGTATAAACGATGCTACTTTAGAGATTAGTTGAGAATTTTCGGAAGATAAGATTAGAGTTAACTTGAATAAAGATGGACAATTATAATATTTCTTTGGTATTAATTCCATTCTAAGCTCGTTATATTTAGGACAAACAAAAAGAAAATGGACTTCGTTTTCTACTACAGTTACACAAAATGGACAACATTTATCACCTTCATTGAGTTTATATTGCAAAAAGTGTTTTTTAATGGGTGACATACCAATTCGAAACTTAGCAAAACACCTTCGCCAAGTTATGTTCTTGATGTTGTTCAAATAGCTTTTACAAGATATTGAATTACAAAATGTTGAATATATTTCAAAGAAGTCGTGATTTTCTAAAGCAGAATGCCAATCTTGACTGACGGAATCAATAAGTCTCTGTTTAAACACAGAAATAAACACTTTTATATTTCCCACTCCCTGCTCTTCCCAAACAAACCCAAAACCATATCTAGAGAGAGAGAGAGAGAGAGAGGAGAGAGAGAGAAGAGAGAGAGAGAGAGAGAGAGAGAGAGAGAGAGAGAGAGAGAGAGAGAGAGAGAGGGAGAGAGAGAGAGAGAGAGAGAGAGAGAGAGAGAGAGAGAGAGAGAGAGAGAGAGGGTTTATTATGAGAGAGAGGGTTTATTATGAGAGAGAGAGAGAGCGAGAGAGAGAGAGAGAGAGAGAGAGAGAGAGAGAGAGAGAGACTGGATTTGACAAGGATATTAAGATTTTAGAGCCTATTCTTACAATCTGTCCTTGGATAAAAGAAACAAAGAGAGAGAGAGAGAGAGAGAGAGAGAGAGAGAGAGAGAGAGAGAGAGAGAGAGAGAGAGAGAGAGAGAGAGAGAGAGAGAGAGAGAGAGAGAGACGGTCGTCTGTGACATTTAGGATTCCATGTTGTGTCCTGCCCGGATGGGTTTGTTTTTGTTCTTTGTTATGCGGCGCAGAGAAAAGAAATGAAACATTATTACAACGATGTTTAACTGTTAACAGCTGACTTTGTGTCCCTGATCAATACCTCGTTAATTAAGGTGTCCACCCACCCACAAACCCACCTTCCTTTCCTCACTTTGATTACGTCCACCTCCAATGTAAGTCTGACTATCTGTCACGTATGTGCCTGTTCCGCCAGGCCGGATGACGTTAATTAAAACCCTTTCGTCGCCACTGTCGCCTTTTGGCACCACAATGATTTAACACCCATGTCACTGAAAGGCATCAAATGAGGGTCTGTTAACCAATGACCTTATGTTCTTTATTTTGGGAGGTAAGGGTAGGCTCTATTTTACGCATGTCAGAGAAGAATCCCCAATATTGCAGATTAAATCTTTACTCTACCCAGGTAAGTTTAATGGAAAGTTTGGGCTAAAAAATGGCTAGCGTTGAAAGTTTTTGTTTGTGGCTCAAGCCACAAACCTATAACTCACTTTGTCGGTCGGTCGGTCGGTCTGTCGGTCCAAAATTGTCGCACATTTTGACAAAATTGTCGCACTTCAAATCGAGGCTACACTTCTGGCCGCTCTTTAAAATGATGTATTTTAAAAGCTTACAAAATAATAAACATATGTAATACAGACACTACAACAGACACGACGAGTATGCGGTGCTTCTTTCGATGAGAATAAGTAGGATACATAGTTTTAAATGTTTTCCAAAAGATATAAAAAGTTACGAAATGGTGCAGAGATTCTGGTTTACAGATTAAAATTATTGAAAAGCCAGGGGAGGTGACTCATGATTGGAGTGGTAAAAATAGACCGCGTGCCACAAACTATTGCGATTTCGCGCTTGTTTTTTAACGGATTTGTCATTCCTTTGGGATTCCACCTGATCGTTTTCTGCCTATTTTCCTGCCTGTCTTGTTTGTCTTGTCTGCCTGTCTTGTCTTTCTTTCTGCTGTCTATCTGACTGTCTGTTTGTCTGTCTATGTGTGTGTGGCTGTTCGAATGCAGTACGATTTAAAGGTACAGGATCAAGCATCTTCGAACATAGCGCTTAATGTCAACATGTTGCATTCTTATGCGTGCACACGCAGCCACACACATATGTGCGCGCGCACACAGAGGGAAAGAGAGGGAGAGAGAGAGAGAGAGGGTGGTGGTGGTGGTGGTGGAGGATCGGATATTGATAAAAAGCAAAACAGAAATAAATCAAAGCAAAGAAAAAGTTTGAGAGAGAGAGAGAGAGAGAGAGAGAGAGAGAGAGAGAGAGGGAGAGAGAGAGAGAGAGAGAGAGAGAGAGAGAGAGAGAGAGAGAGAGAGAGAATACGAATACGAATACGAATGTTTAATGTGGGTAAACGGATAAGCTCAAGCTTCTTTACACCATGCTATCGAGGGGAAAAAGAAAAGCCAAATAGCAAGAAAAGGAAAACAAAAAGAAAGTATAAAATGCACAAAAGAATAGAAAATAACAACAGGCATGTTCACAGTAAATTGAAGAACATGCGACAAAATTCACGTACTCGCACACACACACAAAATACAGTATACCCTACAACTATGCCAAAACATGCATACCTAGTCTCTTGTGGTGTGTTCGAACACACAGGTGCAAATACGCTCAGAGAGAGAGAGAGAGAGAGAGAGGAGAGAGAGAGAGAGAGAGAGAGAGAGAGAGAGAGAAGAGAGAGAGAGAGAGAGAGAGAGAGAGAGAGAGCAGAGAGAGAGAGAGAGAGAGAAGAGAACAACAATAGGATTCTAGCCTATCGCTATATAATAGGGTAGAATCCTAAAATGAAAGAAATAATACAGTAGGGGAAGACGGGGTAAAAAGCGCATGGGCGGGTAAGAAGTCCACCCCAATTATCTCATGAAATAAAGAAAATTTCAGTCAAAGTTGCCCATGAGACGAATGCTAGACATTAACGCTCGTCTCATGGGCAAAATGAGACTGAAATTTGCTTCATTTCATGAGATAATTGGGGTGGGCTTCTTACCCGCCCATGCGCTTTTTACCCCGTCTTCCCCTAGTATTTAACATTTCTTCTGACGAGTGCACTTCCCCCAATGATGTTCGTCTAATTACATGATAAGATTGCCTTTCTGTCTTATGGCACGCACTTCTTCTTCTTCTTCTTCTTCTTCTTCTTCTTCTTCTTCTTCTTCTTCTTCTTCTTCTTCTTCTTCTTCTTCTTCTAAAATCATTTTTTTCTCTCTCTCTTTCAGTTTTATTTTTTTGATATTTTCTTTTATCCCTCGAAAGGTTGCTCTCTTAGTTTGCGCGACACAGTTTTACAATGAAGTAAAGCTGACTATAACTTAAGAAAGCGACATGTCATTGTCAGTTGATTGAGAGCTTGCAACGCTAATTACCTAAACATTGACGTCATGTGACTTTGGGACTTCTTTGCTGCCTTCGTTTTCCTTTTTTCTTTCTTCTTTTTGTTGTTATTTTTCTTTATATCTCTCATTCTTTCCCATATTTTCCTGATTTTTAAACAAAAATATGTTCCTTCTTTCTTTCTTTCTTTCTTTCTTTCTTTCTTTCTTTCTTTCTTTCTTTTTTTTTTCTTTCCCCCATTGTCTTTCATTCTTTGTTTCTTTCCTTTCTTCTTTTCTTTCTTTCTTTCTTTATTTCTTGCTTTCCTTCTTTCTTTCTTTCTTCCCCCCATTTCTTTCATTCTGTCTTTCTTTCTTTCTTTATTTATTTAGTTCTTTCTTTCTTTCTTTCTTTCTTTCTTTTCTTTTCTTTCTGTCTTATCTTTCTTTACCCCATTGTCCTTCATTACTTTCTTTCTTTCCTTGTTTTTTCTTTCTTTGTTTCTTTCTTTCTTTCTTTCTTTCTTATCTTTCTTTCATTTTTGTTTCGTTCTTTTTTTCTTTCTTTCTTTCTTTCTTTACTTTCTTTCTTCTTTTTTTTCTTTCTTTCCTTTCTTTCTTTCCCCACATTGTCTTTTTCATTCTTTGGTTTCCCTTTTGTTGTGTTCTTCGCTTTTTTCTCTTCTTTTCTTTCTTTCTTTCTTTTATTCTTCTTAACTTCTTATCTTTCTATTTCTGTCTTTCTTTCCCCTCCATTGTCTTTCTTCTTTCTTCCTTTCTTTCTTTCTTTCTTTCTTTCTTTCTTTCTTTCTTTCCCCCCATTGTCTTTCATTTTTTTCTTTCTTTGTTTCTTTCTTTCTTGCTTTCTTTCTTTTCCTTCTTTTCTTTCTTTCTTTCTTTCTTTCTTCTATTCTTTCTTTCTTTCTTTTCTTTCTTTCCTCTTTCTTTCTTTCTTTCTTTGTTTCATTCTTTCTTTCTTTCTTTTCTTTTTCTTTCTTTCTTTCTTTCTTTCCCCCCATTGTCTTTCATTCTTTGTTTCTTTCTTTCTTTTCTTTCTTTCTGTCTTTCTTTCCCCCCATAGTCTTTCATTCTTTCATTCTTTCTTTCTTTTCTTTCTTTCTTTCTTTCACCATTCTCTTTCATTCTTTGTTTCTTT
>CM065692.1:34683944-34691444 GCA_017654935.2 Phymorhynchus buccinoides
TCCCGACAGCTCCCTTTCTCTCTGTCTGTCTGATAACATGCTATCAAGCGTAATGGTTTTACACATATATGTAAGGGAGAGAGAGAGGGAGAGAGAGACCGACATAACCTACAGACAGACAGGCAGACAGGCGGACAGATTCACAATCCTTCGTTCTAATTGCAGTGCGTTCTCGGTGAATATATACGTTCAGAAGTATACCAACAGAGAAACAAGTCATGACTTATATGTAACCACCCTAATGATGTGCCGGCAAATTACTACTAGGGGTGTAAAGCGGTGGGCGAAACGAGACACTCGTTGTAGGCGAAACGACACAGCCGACACAATAAATGCAAATGAAGCGGCAAATTATCTACATCAAAGAGTAGGCGAAACGCGCATAAGCAAAACGGACGGCACCCACATTGTATCCAGACAAACAGACACACATACATATGCACGCAGACGCGCGCATAAACACACACACGCGCGCGCACACGTTAAACCCAGTGGCAACGAAAAAGGTTTACATTTTGGTCAAAATGTACCCCCCCCCCCCCCTCCCTTCTTTCCTTATCAGTCGAATTTTTAGTCCCCGACCCGAAGGTTCGGGGAGCTATTGTTTCTGTCTGATCCGTCCGGCGTGCCTCCGGCCGTCCGTCCGTCCGTCCATCCGTCCGGCTATTCGTCCGTTTTTCTCAACAACTATTCAGTCTATCATCATCAAATTTGGTATACTAGTTTGCCAAAATGCAAGCTATCCACTGATGTATTTAGTTTTACATTAAGGTCAAGGTCGCGCCAGTTACGGGGTTCAAACCCCAAAACACATAATCGCTAATATCTCGCTAATATCTTGCATGTATTTCAATGCAGTTTTTTTCACAACATTTCTTGATGAATGGTCTATAACACAGTTGTCATGAATTTTTCTGTGCGCTCGTGTGCGCATGATCGCGCGCGCTCAAATCACAGGTCCGAACCCCAAGGCTATATATCAAAAACTATTCAGTTACGTGCTGTTTTGATGCGTTTTTATGTAAGTACGTTTTCTTTTTATATCTGCCGCTTCGCCTGTTCATGGGATAAGCCCGCTGTGCCCTAGGCCCTTTGTGTCACAGGCCCGACATGTCCCACTTCTTTCCGGCCGTCCATCCGTCCGTGTTTGCGTCCTGTTTTCAGTTCTCAATGGTCTCCCCGCTGTGTGTACAGCCGACACATTCCGATTTCGGAGTAGCTAGCTCGTGATGCTGCGAGGGGACTTTGCAGCCGCTCGGCGTTGCACTTGTTTGTTTTTTAAATTGGGTGTCGCGCCTCTGGCTGCGACTCGCACTCCAGGTGGGAGCAACCCGAATTTCACAGAGACGCCTCTGTGACTATAATGTACCTAACCTAAACCTAACCTAACCTATTGCTATGATTATGATTTTATGCTAACTAGTGTGTGTGTGTGTGTGTGTGTGTGTGTGTGTGTGTGTGTGTGTGTGTGTGTGTGTGTGTGTGTGCGTGTGCGTGCGCGTGCGTGTGTGTGTGTGCGCGTGCGTGCGCGCGCGTGTGTGTGTGTGTGTGTGTGTGTGTGTGTGTGTGTGTGTGTGTGTGATTCTGGGGGTGGAGGGGATGGGGGATGGAAGGTAAAACTTTGCTTATCATCAGATTTGTAAGAGTTATCAGCCCTCTTCGTTGTCCTTTAGCTTGCATTAGTTGTGTCTGTATAGTGTAGGCGTGTGTATCAGATGTGCATGCATGTGTATGAATGGTGATGCTAGGCGAATGCGTTGAGTCTGCGCAAGAGCGTATGGAGTTCACAAGCATGGGTTAGGGTATGGATGCATTTGTATATTTTCTTCTTTTTTGATGGATGGATGTACGGATGAATGGATGCACAAATGGCTGAATCTCTGTAGGGATGGGTGCATGTATGATGAGTGGGCATTTGTGTATGTGCATGTAGGTACATATTTATATATGATTCATGTATCTATGCGTGATGATTGTCGACAAGGGTCCTCTTTTACCTTGAGACTTGTCTTAGTTTCTTTGTAATGTTATCGTTGCACAAAACATTTCCTTCTAAAGGATAATAAACAGAATGATTGATTGACTGATTGTAAATAAAAACATTATCATAGAAGAGAAATAGAATGACAAATCATGACGATGAGGGTTCTGCTACTACTGCTGCTCTGCCAGTGATGATGATGACGAGGAGGAGGAGGAGGAGGAGGAGGAGGAGGAGGAGGAGGAGGAGGAGGAGGAGGAGGAGGAGGAGGAGGAGGAGGACGACGACGACGACGACGACGAGGAGAAAAAGAAAAAATAGAACATAAGATCATAGTATATTTATGCATTAATTCTCAAGAATTGTTGATGTTAGTGCATGATTTTGTTGTTGCTTTGGGTTTTGTTATTGTTATTGTTGTTGTTGTTGTTGTTTGTTTGTTTATGTTTGTTTATGTTGCTCTCGCGTTTTTGTTATTATTGTGTACATTCGAAGGAATGGTAGTGGATGGGAAGAGGTAGTACAGGGATAATGTATATATAGTAGAAGGGTCATAATGATGTGCCTTTGATATGCCTCTTAACAGTACTTCCCAAAGATCAAAGGCCCAGCACTAATCAGAAAGATCAACAGGGCTCTCTCAGCTGAGATGCATTGGTACACGAACTGTAAACGAGAGCAGTGATAGCCAGGGTAGATAGATAGATAAGTAAGTAAATAAACAGACAGCATACCTACATGCCAGGAATCAGTGTGCAGGGACGATGTTATCAGACGCCAGATTACCTGGATAATACAGCATGAAGGGATTGGCCAGTGAGCTGAAGTGAAGAGGAATAGCAATTCTCTGGACGAGATGGACGTTGCTGAGTTTGCAGGCCACTCGCTGACCCCAGCACACTCACATCCGACACACAAGACACACACGCGGACAAACAGACACTCGCACAGAAGCAAAGTCACGCGATGCACGCGCGTACGTACATACATACATACATACATACATACATACATACATACATACATACATACATACATACATACATACATACATACATACATACATACATACATACATACATACGGCGCACGCACGCACACGCACGCACACGCACACGCACACGCACACGCACGCACACACGCACACGCACGCACACGCACACACACACACACACACACACACACACACACACACACACACACACACACACACACACACACACGCACACACACACGCACACACACACGCACGCGCACACACGCACGCACGCACACACACACGCACACACACACACGCACACACACGCACACACACACACACACACACACACACACACACACACACACACACACACACACACACACACACACACACACACACATCCATGCATACTCACACATTCTATGTTATTGCCCTTGCTTTGAATCGGACATATCAGAATTCAGAAAAGATTAATCCAAATGTATATATATATATTCCAAGATGCCGTATCTCTTTTGAATTTTGCACAAACTGTAATGTTAAGTCCAGTTGGCTCGTTTCTATGATTGCTGGGTTTTTTTTATAGAATGTTTGCATTTTTATTTTATAATAGTTCACTTCTGGAGTTGTTGCTTTTTGGGGGGTTGAACTGTGTTTTAATTTAGCATAGATCCCCTAATGTTACATACAAATATGCACTTTAAGTAGAAACACACACAGATACACATGCACGTATCCGCGCTCGCACACTCACACACACACTTCTATGTCTTATATCATTTTTAAGTGAAAAGACGTTAAATGAAAGAACAGCAACAACAACAACAACAACACACACACACACACACACACACACACACACACACACACACACACACACACACACACACACACACACACACACACACACACACACACACACACACACGCACGCACGCACGCACGCACGCACGCACGCACATCCACAAACATGCGCACGCGCGCGCGAGTTCCATCTATATTGCGTGAGCTTCACCAACCTTTTCATTTCCAGTTACTCATCTTTTGTTGTATCTACTTGGGCTCTACTCCCCCGCTCGGTACCAAAGCCCAGGGTTCAAGGATAACGGTGGGTGCAGTCTGTCTTCTGCTTTACTGTGTGTAGCACTAACCTATATAAAAAAAACCAAGTGCAACGCCGAGCGGTAGCAATGTCCCCTCGCAGCATCGCCGAGCTACTCGGAAATCGGAATATGTCGGCTGTGCACATACATAAAAACGCAACTGTAACTACATAAAAACGCATCAAAACAGCACGTAACTGAATAGTTTTTTTATATATAGCCTTGGGGTTCGGACCCGTGATTTGAGCGCGCGCGATCATGCGCACACGCGCGCACATAAAAATTCATGACACCTGTGTTATAGACCATTCATCAAGAAATGTTGTGACAAAAACTGCATTAAAATACATGCAAAACTTCGCGAGATATTAGCGATTATGTGTTTCGGGGTTTGAACCCCGTAACTGGCGCGACCTTGACCTTAATGTAAAACTAAATACATCAGTGGATAGCTTGCATCTTGGCGAACTAGTATACCAAATTTGATGATGATAGACTGAATAGTGTTTGAGAAAAACGGACGAATAGCCTGACGACGGATCAGACAAAGACAATAGCTCCCCGAACCTTCGGCTCGGGGACTAAAAAGAAGGAAGAACGTGATACATGAAGAGAGACATCCAGGATAGAAGCCTGTTGGTGATTATTATATCAAAACGTTTTGGCTCAGACATCAAAGAAATTACATCTAACCTTACGCATATTTTGAGGGAGGGAATGGGGGGGGGGGGGGGGGGGGTGAGGGGCTGTACAATGAGAGAAAGAGTGAGAGAGATAGAGTAAGGGGGAGAAGGATATAAAGGGGGGGGGGGGGGGGGGGGGGGGGGGGGGGGGGCGGAATGTTATGTGTGTCTTATCGTAAGCATGGAAAAGCAGCGGTGCAAGTAAGCTTAGTGACCGCTATTTGGCAAAGTCCCAGAGTTGATCCTAACAAAACTCCATTCACAAAACCCACGCAGTGTGTGTGTGTGTGTGTGTGTGTGTGTGTGTGTGTGTGTGTGTGTGTGTGTGTGTGTGTGTGTGTGTGTGTGTGTGTGTGTGTGTGTGTGTGTGTGTGTGAAGTCAAGTCAAAAATGAGAGAGAGAGAGAGAGAGAATAAATGAATGGGAGATTGAAGTGAAAGTGGTTGTCCCTTCCCCATTTCATTTTCTCCTCATCACCCATTATTAATAAATGTCCCGGACACAATGGAACAAAGCAAAGAACAATCAAAGTATAAACATTGTAAAGTATCAATTAAAAGGACATGTTCCGACGGAATAGGTGCTAAGTTTCTAAAGTTAGACTAATTCATAGGGTTTCTAACATATGAAATTTAAGTGCTTTCATAAATGTCTGACTTGATGCACACGATTTTAAATTAAAAGATAAATTGTTCCACGCCGTACAGCCGGAGTACAATAAACTAGATTTATAAAGATTATTACGGGGTCTGGGAAAAGAAAGTTTGTGTGTATGTCTGCTTTCGTTGCTAACAAAATGTTGGGTGATTTTCTTAGGTGCTATTCCATTCACAACGCTGTACATGCATACACATTTGTTATATAACAGTCTTTCCTTAAATGGCAGGATGTTTAAAGATTTGTAATCACATTTAGTGAGTGAACTGGACTTCAACTGTATTAATTTTATTGCTCGTTTGTGTAAACGATTTAATTGTTTCAGATTTGTTTCGCTGCTATTGTCCCAAAGAGTTGATGCATAATTTATAAGGGATAAGATATGTGCATGAAAAAAGCTTTTTCGTGCGTCACGATTCAAAAATCTTTTTATTCTTGCAAGTTGATTCCTTTTGAAATGCGTTTGCCAAGATTAGATATATGATTGGACCATGATAAATTATTGTCTATAACAACACCTAAGACTTTATGTGAAGATACTTCTTCTATCTTTTGATCTTGAATGAACAATGATGGGAACGAGGAGTTCATTTTCTGTCTTTTTTGTCTCGTGGTAACATATATGCATTTTGTTTTGGTAGCATTTAGAAACATAATGATTTTCTTCAGTCCAGTTCGCTAATTTTTCAAACAAATTCTGGAGGTCACTACCAATTCATTAGGATTACTATTACAAGACTGTAAAGATGTGTCATCAGCAAACATTTCAGAGGAACATTGTAAACATAGCGGTAAGTCATTTACATGAAGAGGAAATAAAATGGGTCCTAATACTAATAATGTGTGTGTGTGTGTGTGTGTGTGTGTGTGTGTGTGTGTGTGTGTGTGTGTGTGTGTGTGTGTGTGTGTGTGTGTGTGTGTGTGTGTGTGTGTGTGTGTGTGTGTGTGTGTGTGTGTGTGTGTGTGTGTGTGTGTGTGTGTGTGTGTGTGTGTGTGTGTGTGTGTGTGTGTGTGTGTGTGTGTGTGTGTGTGTGTGTGTGTGTGTGTGTGTGTGTGTATGTGTGTGTGTGTGTGTGTATGTGTGTGTGTGTGTGTGTGCATGTGTGTGTGTGTGTGTGTGCATGTGTGTGTGTGTGTGTGTGTGTGTGTGTGTGTGTGTGTGTGTGTGTGTGTGTGTGTGTGTGTGTGTGTGTGTGTGTGTGTGTGTGTGTGTGTGTGTGTGTGTGTGTGTGTGTGTGTGTGTGTGTGTGTATGTGTGTGTGTGTGTGTGTGTGTGTTGTGTGTGTGTGTGTGTGTATGTGTGTGTGTGTGTGTGTATGTGTGTGTGTGTGTGTGTGTGTGTGTGTGTGTGTGTGTGTGTGTGTGTGTGTGTGTGTGTGTGTGTGTGTGTGTGTGTGTGTGTGTGTGTGTGTGTGTGTGTGTGTGTGTGTGTGGTGTGTGTGTGTGTGTGTGTGTGTGTGTGTGTGTGTGTGTGTGTGTGTGTGTGTGTGTGTGTGTGTGTGTGTGTGTGTGTGTTGTGTGTGTGTGTGTGTGTGTGTGTGTGTGTGTGTGTGTGTGTGTGTGTGTGTGTGTGTGTGTGTGTGTGTGTGTGTGTGTGTGTGTGTGTGTATGTATGTGTGTGTGTGTGTGTGTGTGTGTGTGTGTATGTGTGTGTGTGTGTGTGTGTGTGTGTGTGTGTGTGTGTGTGTGTGTGTGTGTGTGTGTGTGTGTGTGTGTGTGTGTGTGTGTGTGTGTGTGTGTGTGTGTGTGTGTGTGTGTGTGAATGTGTTTATGTGTGTGTGTGTGTGTGTGTGAATGTGTGAATGTGTTTATGTGTGTGTCTGTGTGTCTGTCTGTATGTATCTGTCTCACTGTGCGTGCGTGTGTTTATGCTTGTGTGTGCGCGCGCGTATGTGTTTGTCTGTTTATCTGTATGTGTTTGCGTGTGTGTGTCTGTCTACGTGCGTGCGTGCGCGTGTTCGTGCGTGTTTGCGCGCTAAGCCCCTACTGGTTTGACTGCCCCCTGGAGGTCAAATCATCGTCCTAAGTTGACCATATGGGTGGTTTGGGGGGGGGAAAGACTACTGGTCAATTATTGGAAGAAAAAAATAAAGT
>CM065692.1:34703944-34708944 GCA_017654935.2 Phymorhynchus buccinoides
GGGACTCTCTCTGTCTGTCTGTCTCTCTCTCTCTCTCTCCTCTCTCTCTCTCTCTCTCTCTCTCTCTCTCTCTCTCTCTCTCTCTCTCTCTCTCTCTCTATCTCTCTCTCTCTCTCTCTAAATTCAATGTGAACGCTATAAACACATTCGTGATAAATGTATTGTTTTTAGTGACCCCGTAACACAAAGGCGCAGTTTGGTGAGTGTATTGACATTAGAAAACGAGCTATTAATTAATTCGCTAGCAAAATAATAATATAAACTTAGATCCCATTCACTCTCAGTTTGATTCCCTATTACAAATTGGCTTATTTAGTGCCCGCTGGTCATTATGTATAGGACGATAATGACGTTGGTGTGATGGAAATATGCGCGTTGAGTATATATTTTAGTATTTTATCTTTTCATATTCACATTGAGATTTTGTGTGAATTAATGTGAGTATTTGTATTGATATATTTCGTTTGCATTTCCCTTATTTCATTACACCCCCATGTCATGATGGCTATATATGTAGCTATTGACATTAAATCATCATTTTGTCAATCTCTCTCTCTTCTTTCCCTGTTCCTTCCTCTTTACTTCCATTCTTTCACTTGTTTTGTTTGTTTGTTTCGCTCTTTGTCCAAATAGTATCCAAAAGAAGCAAGCGTTGTGAGGAATGAAGTATCATGCATCAAACATCCATCCGTTGTTATACAGTTTGATGCTTGTTTGGTTTTGGCATAACGTATAGCATAATCAAGAATCCTGGCACAGTAAGTTACGTTTATCGTGGCAGGCTTCTTGATATGAACATTTGTGATAATAATCATGGGATAAGAAATCCCCTCTGGTTTGAAAATAAACAACATAAGTATTTCAAAGGGAATTTATTCATGCTCCCAAGTGTTGATGAACTCCCAAGGGTTGGTGAACTCCCAAGTGTTGGTGACCTCCCAAGTGTTGGTGAACTCCCCAGCTGTTCAATGGGCTGTTTTGGTGGAGTTACGGGTCCTTAGTTCTTGAAACCAGGTGACGTTTCATTTTAAGGCCTTTTTTATTTTTAGCAACGCCAAATTTAATTATCTCCTTCTGTCTGCCTCTGTCTGTCTGTCTCTCTCTGTGTCTGTCTGCCTGTCTGTCTGTCTCTCTCTCTCTCTCTCTCTTTACCTCTCTCTCTCTCTCTCTCTCTCTCTCTCTCTCTCTCTCTCTCTCTCTCTCTCTCTCTCTCTCTCTCTCTCTCTCTCTCGCCCGCGCGCGACCAAAATAGATTTTGCCATATAATTGACAAAATGAGGTACTATAACTTAGTATAAGCCGGTAGGGTGATATCCCATGCGCTCATTGATTAAACATTTATGTAGAACATAAAATTATGCTGTTGTGTTGTTGTTGTCGTCGTACCTTGGCTAAAAGACTCCAGGGATCATCCCAACAGCCGAAGCACTCGAACACTAAGGTATAAATGCAATAGCTGGGAATGCGAACATTACGTGTGTGGCCGCTTTTTGATGATGTTATGCTAGAAGCTTGCCGTGGCTAAAGACAATCCCCGCGTAACTATGCAGAACATAACATTTGATGTAGCCTTGGCGTTCTAGCTTTTGTCAATTGGTCTGACACGGCCTTATGACAAGGCGGGCAGAGTAAACATTAAACAAATTGAAACAGACCTTTAGAGGCTGATGTGTTTAACAAACAAACAAAAAGGAAAGATGAATTTATACATAATTATTCGAAGAAGTCAGGGAAACGGTGTCTCCTTTTTCTTGCCTGTATACAGTCCGTTGACCTATTGAAATTATACGTGTTCCCGGTCCATTTGTCCATCATGCTAACTAACAAAACCGGCGTTGCACGGCGTTGTAGGGCCCCTAGCCCTGCATCTGCATTGCAAATGCCGAGCCAATATATTCCAGAACAACTACTGTTCATGAGCATGCGTCATAAGTGCCTAGTCCTCCATTCCACCAAACAGCCTGAATATACAAAGAGCTCGCACTCCGCAGCTGACTGAAGCCGGGTTGTTGTTTATTTTACTCCCACACTTGCACCTACACTACAGCTGGGATCATTGTGAACTCACTCTCTGCGTGCAACAACGCTTCAGGAAAGTAAAAAGTTGGCTTGATTCTTTGAAAGGTTTGTAGGCTGAGATGTTATCACTCTTTGTAACATTTAGGCTTTTTGATTCCACCCAACCCTTCGCTTCTTCTTGGACCGTCATCTCTTCACAATTCTTTTTTTTTTTTTGTACTCTCATGGCTCATAGAAACTGGGTATATTTGAATGGGAACGAAGGATGTTCGTTTATCTGCCTGTCCGTGCGTATGCGTATGCATAATGTGCATGAATGTGCGTCTGCAATTGATCAAAATAATGCTTTCGCGTCCTAGCGTCTAAACCACTGATCCGATCCTAACGAAACTTGTTTCAGATGTTCCTTAGTCCTTGTAGTTGTGGCCTAAAAGTCTGTTTAACGTCCTCCGGTCTGGAACAGACACGTATGGGACACTAGTAGATCTATATAAAGATGTGGGAACGATCCTGGAGGCAATGCCCGGAGGCAGTGCAACACCAGGAAAGTCCCGAATATGTAACAATACAGATGTCTATGTAACGCAGTGCAAAAGAGGTTCTGGCGAGGTAGCTGTGTCCCGTGATGTCAGATTCACAGAATGGCAAGCCATATCAACGTAATCCCAGTGAATCAAATTTGAATTGTATATCAAAGATACTGTGTATTTCAAAGATGATGGATGGGTTTAAACCATACTATGTGCAATGAAAAAAGTATCACTGAATTACTTTTTTGTTGTTTGTTTTTCATTTCTCAATATTGCCATGTCGATAGAAAAAAAAATGAGCACCCAAAAAACAGTGACCCTAGAGTCTAAAATTAACTCCCTTAACAAGGGGGATAATTTGAAATTACAATTTAGGCGCATACATTTTATTTTCAATTTTTATTTCAATTACATACATGCTAAATAATTGTGTTGATGTCTGCCTTTGCCTTGACCGTTGCTTTAAACTGAGAGAGGGTCTTATGTTTCTCCCGTGTTCCCATGAACTGGGAGTACACATTATGTGGCTCTGCCACCTTGTTTCCAGTCCGTCGCGTCCGACTATGACTTTCAGATAGCCGAGGAGGCGACTGCTGCTCTGGAAGGGTGGGCTGAAATGTGTTTATAATGACGTCGCTTTGCCCACACAGGATAATCTTCGGTGTTGAGTTCGAGAGGACGTGAGGACAGCTGGTGTTAGTAAGGGGAAGGTCCACTAAAGGTCTCGTAACACGTTCACATTATTCACGGGATGGTTCTATTTTCCCATAGCAACACAGTGAGTTGTAAGTCATATTAAGGTCTGTGTACACGTTAAAGGTCTGTGCACACGTTAACATTATTCACGGGATATTTATATGTCCCCATGGCAACACAGTGAGTTGTAAGTCATATTAAGGTCTGTGTACACGTTAACACTATTCACAAGATATTTCTATTTCCCCACGGCAACACAGTCAGCTGTAAGTCATATCAAGAGTGGGCTATCACTGTGTTGCCATGGGGAAATATTTCGTGAATAATGTTAACGTGCACACAGACCTTTACGCTATTCAGACGATATTTCTATTTCCCCATGGCAACACAGTGAGCTGTAAGTCATATTAAGAGTGGGATATCACTGTGTTGCCATGAGGAAATAGACATATATCGTGAATAATGTTAACGTGTACACATACATTTATGAGTGAGTGGCCTAACACTGTGTTGCCATGGGGACATAGACATATTTCGTGAATAATGTTAACGTGTACACAGACCTTTAAGAGTGGGCTATCGCTGTGTTGCCATAGGGACATACGCATATCTCGTGAATAATGTGAACGTGTACACAGACCGTTATGAGTGGCCTAACACTGTGTTGCCACGGGGAAATAGAAATAGTCCGTGTACCGAGACCTTTACTAAGGCAAACTAGTCCTCTAGGGTGCAGTACTAAGAAACAGTACATTGCAGTTTCCTCCTACCTTCACGGTACTCACAGTCATTCGATAAAGACTAAACTGTACTTTGGTTTTTCCATAACAAAGAAACAACAACAACAAAACAAAAACGTTTCAGTCTATCAAGTTTATGTTGTTGTTGTTGTCGTTTCCTGGCTTGAAGACTCCAGGGGTCATCCCAACAGCTGAAGCATTTGAACACTATCGTACAAATAATGCACCAGCTTGGGATGAGAACATTGCGTGCGTGACCGTGTTTTTTTTATTACATGTATTACCCCACCACGCGAAACAGCCGCACACTCCGACTTCGGAGGATTTTGGACTGATGACGTTTTGCTAGGAGCTTGCCATGGCTAAAGACAATCCCCGTGTAAATCACGATTTGATCTGTCCCGTTGAACGATGATGGTGAAATGAAGAGGAGCGTTGGGGCATCATTCAAGATTAACCTATTAACCTGCCGCGAGGCGAAAGCTGGTTCATGTTTTCCGGGCGGTCTGTTTGTTCATGGCTGACTATCTATCTGTGTGACTATCTATCTATCTGTGTGACTCTGTCACCACGATAATGTTTGAACGGAGGGACTGAGGAGGCTTACATTTTGTATACAGATAAGTAGTCAAGATATATAGGCCCAGTTCGAAGATAAATGTCATTGATCAAAGGTCAAGATCACCGGAGCCAGGTTTTTGGGTTTTTTGCAGGACGTGGTCCAATGAAAAAACATCTTGCTTTGAAACCGACCACTAGCAGCACCCTGACACTTCCCTTTACTTGTCTTTAAGGTACTAACTGTCTGTCGGCTCTCACTCTGTCAAATTGTCCATGCGGATAGAAAGCTAAGATAACAATATTAAGGCCAAGTTCGAAAATGAAGATCTTTGGTCAAAGATCAAGGTCACTGGACCCGAACCTGCTGCCATGCGGCTGGTTGGTCTAGCGTTCTCTCGCTGTAGTTAATTATGAAAGCGGCTGCGAGCTTGTTCCCATGCTGTGCGACAGCACC
>CM065692.1:34728944-34743944 GCA_017654935.2 Phymorhynchus buccinoides
AGGCGTTGCACTTGCGGCGACGCGCTCTCCGGGGGAGAGCAGCTCGAATTTCAGAAAGATAAGTCTATGTGACTAGAATACACCAAATACCAAAAATACCAAATACAAATATTTAAGACGTACACACAAAGACACCGCCAGAGACAGGCATTAACAGGTTTATCGAGGAAAAGAGAGATAGAAAAAAAAGTTTCACAGATAAAGATAAAGGGCCAGCCACACGTCCACTAAAATCGTACAACTGTACGATACGATTCGATCACGTGGTCTCCAAGAACAAATGTGATTGGCGCATCGAGACCACGTGATCGAATCGCATCGTACAGTCGTACATTTTTTGGTGGACGTGTGGCTGGCCCTTGACAGTCACAGAGCTGTACAAAGACAAGAGGAATTGTTATCACAATGCCCAACAGCGACAACCAAAAAACAATCATTTTTTTCCTTTTCTGTTTTGTTTTTTTTTCCTTTCCCATCGCAGCTGGCGATGCAGATTGTCGGTGTGCATTACAACACGCATTAGGCAGCATTAGGCCCTGCTACCGAGAGTGGATAAAGACTGGCAGCCAGGCAGAGGAGACAATTAGAGGACTAATGTCCCGTCATCCGACAAATTCCAACAAGATCCTCCGACCTGGATCCACCAAGGGAGGAACACGAAGGAGGAGAACTGCAACGACAAGAGACAGAAGAAGAGAAGAAGAAGAAGAAGAAGAAGAAGAAGAAGAAGAAGAAGAAGAAGAAGAAGAAGAAGAAGAAGAAGAAGAAGAAGAAGAAGAAGAAGAAGAAGAAGAAGAAGAAGACGCTGAAGAAGAAGAAGAAGAAGAAGAGAAGAAGAAGACGTTGAAGAAGAAGAAGAAGAAGAAGAAGAAGAAGAAGAAGAAGAAGAAGAAGAGAAGAAGAAGAAGAAGAAGAAGAAGAAGAAGAGAAGAAGAAGAAGGAGGAGGAGGAGGAGGAGGATAAGAAGAAGGAGAAGAAGGAAAAAGAAGAAGAAGAAGAAGAAGAAGAAGAAGAAGAAGAAGAAGAAGAAGAAGAAGAAGAAGAAGAAGAAGAAGAAGAAGAAGAAGAAGAAGAAGAAGAAGAAGAAGAAGAAGAAGAAGAAGAAGAAGAAGAAGAAGAAGAAGAAGAAGAAGAAGAAGAAGAAGAAGAAGAAAAAAGAAAGAAGAAGAAGAAGAAGAAGAAGAAAAGAAGAAGAAGAAGAAGAAGAAGAAGAAGAAGAAGAGGAGGAGGAGGAGGAGGAGGAGGAGGAGGAGGAGGAGGAGGAGGAGGAGGAGGAGGAGGAGGATAAGAAGAAGAATAAGAAGAAGAAAGAAGAAGAAGAAGAAGAAGAAGAAGAAGAAGAAGAAGAAGAAGAAGAAGAAGAAGAAGAAGAAGAAGAAGAAGAAGAAGAAGAAGAAGAAGAAGAAGAAGAAGAAGAAGAAGAAGAAGAAGAAGAAGAAGAAGAAGAAGAAGAAGAAGAAGAAGAAGAAGAAGAAGAGAAAGAAGAAGAAGAAGAAGAAGAAGAAGAAGAAGAAGAAAAAGAAGAAGAAGAAGAAGAAGAAGAAGAAGCAGAAGCAGAAGAAGGATGAGGATGAGGAGAAGAATAAGAATAAGAAGAAGGAGAATAATAATAAGAAGGAACAAAACAAAATCCTAAGCACATCCCTTGCTCGAAGAAGAAGAACAAGAAGAACAAGAAGAAACAGAACAAAATCGTAAGCAAATCTCTTGCTCTCAAAAGAAGAAGACGTTAGAAGAAGAATCCGTACATAAGTAAAAGAAAGAAGGGAAAAGATTTGCGCACGTGTCTGTATTTCCCCTGATCCGTAAATGTTTACCCTTCTTTCGTTTATGTACGGATTGCGCATGGGAACTGTGTACGAGGCCGAAGAAGTTGATCGTTGTAAGGAGGAGGAAGGGGATTGATCGTGATGAAGTTGATGATGATCATGATGACGACAACAACAACGACGACGACGACGACGATTGTGGTGATGGTGATGATGATGATGATGAGGATGAGAATGAGGATGGCGACGACAACGACGACGATAATGATGATGATGGCTATGATGTGATGATGATGATGATAAGAAAGGAGATGAAGGGGAGACGAAGAGGAAAATAAAGAACAACCAGAAAACAAACTAAATGATAAAAGTGGAAAAAACCCGATAAAAGAAGGAAAAAGAACAGAAATAATACTCTCTCTCTCTCTCTCTCTCTCTCTCTCTCTCTCTCTCTCTCTCTCTCTCTCTCTCTCTCTTCTCTCTCTCTCTCTCTCTCTCTCTCTCTCTCTCTCTCTCTCTCTCTCTCTCTCTCTCTCTCTCTCTCTCTCTCTCTCTCTCTCTATATATATATATATATATATATATATATATATATATATATATATATATATATATATATATATATATATATATATATATATATATATATATATATATATATATATATATATATATGTTTGTTCATTTTTATTTTTAGAGGACCTGATGAAAACAAGTATTGTTACTTATTCAGTTATCCTCATTAAACATTTCGAGTTCGAGTTCGAGTTCGAGTTCGAGTTCGAGTTCGAGTTCGAGTTCGAGTTCGAGTTCTCTCTCTGTGGGGCGTCAGAGATCAGATGCCATGACGCGCTCGGATCTTCGATGACGTCAGTCAAGTCCACCCTATCAACAATGACGACAATGGCGGAGATAACAAGAATCCCGTTCAGCGTTGTTTAAAGCGTACCCCTAACACACTGATAAACTGCACCTGACATGTCTTCACCACAACTGTCTTGGGTGTGTTGTATCCGAAAGAAGCAACAGCAGCAGCTGCCAGCTGCACAGATAAGGACAAAGTAAACGTGATGTAAAGTGTCGCAGGATAACAGCATTCCAGAGTTCTAGGCACCCTCACTTTACATCCCCATTTACACATAGCCTGTAGAAGTGGCCAACAATAACATGAGAGCTGAGCGATACATGATTTTCTACAGTCATGGACAATCAAGGTACAGCTTTAGTCTCTCGTGGAAGATTACGACTCTCAAGCGAGGGGGGCACCGGCTCTGGCGCTGCAGCCAAAGGGATGGGTTGGTCTTTGGGGAACTTTCCCCAACGCCAGCAGTCCTCAAATCCCTTTGGTCGAGAGAGTGGGTATATACCCTGGGCAAGGGATCTCCACTATAAACAAATTATATCCCAGCCCGCTGGAATAGCATATGTCCCCTATGCTATCTGGCAGTCATGGTCGGAAACGACAGACTGGCATACATACATACATACATACATACATACATACATACATACATACATACATACATACATACATACATACACATAGGTCACGTTCTCGCTACGTCCTCCGCGTTCTTGCTACGCACATTTTAAAAGAGCATTCGCCTTGGCTTAGGGCTGTGTCAGACCAATTGACATACGCTAGCATATTGACATAGGCTAGAACACCAAGGCTACATCAAAATGTTGTTCTGCTCTGCATAGTTATGCGGGGGTTGTCTTTAGCCATGACAAGCTCCTAGCATAACATCATCAGTCTCCCAAATCCTCCGAAGTCGGAGTGTGGCTGCTCACGTGGCGGGGTACTCAAAAACGGTCACACGCGTAATGTTCTCATCACTAGCTGGTGCATTTGTACCATAGTGCTCAAGTGCTTCGGCTGTTGGGATGACCCCTGGAGTATTTTAGCAAGGGTACGAAAACAAACAAACAAACAAAAGAACATGTTCTAAACGTAGCTTATGTGGCAAGGGCGTTGTGGACAAGGGAGCGTGACAGGATCGTAGTGAGAACGGATACAACGTAGTGGCAGCGTGGTGAGTGAGTGGACAGCCGAAATAGTGATATAGAGTACTGAGAACGTGGCTAGATTTCTCTAGAAATGTAGCGCGCAGTGAGGCCGTAGTGGGGTGTTCACCAGGTGTGTGTGGTGAGGGCCTCATAACTTGCTTTCTTTACTCACTGCCTGCCTCCGAGTGTGACGTGCCTGCATTTGTGTCAGTGACGTATCGTAGCATATTATTACTGTCGGTACTCTCAAGTCGGTGCATAGCAGCTGTGGTGTTGATCGAGTACACGATTAATAACAATCACCTTGATGCAGACTGTAATGGGGGGGGAAATGAAAATGAAAAGCAAAAGGGATCAAATCAGATATTTCAGGGGGGTGTAGGCTGCGCGCGCGTGTGTGGGTAGAGAACACTGAACACTAAAAAAAACTTTATTTAACAAGAGAGATAGACAGACAGACAGACAGAGGACAGAGGCAGACTTACAGACACAGACTTACAGACACAGAGACAGACTCAGTTATAGAGACAGAAGAAACAGATTGAGACACACGAGACATGTACACACAGGCATACACACATAAAGAGACAGAGATAGAGAGAGATGGAGGGGGGGGGGGCAGAGAAGTAGAGAGCGAGACATATATAAAGACAGAGATATATACAGACAAAACAATAGACATATGACAGACAGAGAACGAACGGTTTTTTTTATATTCAGGGTAGAATACTTATTTAAGTATTTATACTTTAAATAAGTATAAATACTTTTTTGCTTCTCAGAGAGAGACAGAGAAAGAGAGAGAGAGGGGGGGGGGGGGAGGGAGGGAGGGGGGTGCAATAGATAAATACAGATAGACAGAAACACTGAGAGAGAAATCGACAGACAGACAAACAGACAGAGAGAAAGACAGAATGTGTTGCAGGCTCAATGAGTACATTGCAGCAACTCGAATGCAGCCGATCAGAACTGTCACGATGTACGATATTCTGCAGACTGAAAGCCTAATGGAATCTGAGAGAAAATATTGTATCCAGACAGTGGAGAAAAGACAGATAGACAGGCATAACCAGGCCCACTCAACTCATCCAGACTAGAGTGGATCATGGATAGTGACGGAAGACCAAGCATCCTAAGCAAAACTAGACTTGTTCAATTTTAACCCTTTCACCGCCAGCTGTATTTCAGCTAAAAATATCCATTAAATTTACCTAGGTAAAATCCATCTGCAGTATTGGGGATTCTTCTGTGACAAATATAAAATAAGGTCTAACGTTACTTCGCAAAACTAAGACAATAGGGTCTTTGGGTAATAGACCCCAATTTGATGCCTTTTAGTGACATAGGTGCTAAATCACTGTGGTGCTAAAATGCGACTTTGGCGGTGAAAGGGTTTTAAAGTTGAGAAAAGTATCACTTCGAGAGCAAAACAAGACTGCAACGACATACGCATACCCATATAGGACTAAAAGCTTAAGTATCAATTCCATAAAAAAGAATGAATTGTTAAGTAAATTAGATACGGGGGGGGGAGGGGGGGGGGGGGGTATCAGTGAGGCTGATTCGTGTCTACGCTTGAATTCCAACACTGAATCTTTGATGATGTTATCGAACAATTAAAGCAAAACATAACAGATTGACGTTCCTTAAGAAGTCATCAGAGTGCATGGTATTATTTTACCGACAGGAAGAAACCACGTATGTGATAATCGTAAAAATACCATGTATTACTGTATTTCATTTACTTTATTCATAGAAGGTACAATATGGTGATATCAGGACAAGTACCCCCCGGACAAGTACCCCCTGGACAAGTACCCCCCTAGGACATCTACCCCCTGGACAAGTACCCCCCCCACATTATTTTTTAAACATTATTGTTAAATAAATTGGCGCGCGCGCACACGCACACACACACAGAGTAATACACACATATACACTAGCTAACACACACACACACACACACACACACACACACACACACACACACACACACACACACACACACACACACACACACACACACACATATATATATATATACACACACACATATACACACACACATACACACTCTCACACGGTATCAGGACAACTATCCCCCAGATACTAGCTGGACAAGCGGCTCCACCACAACGCGGCAAATACAAGGCCATCACCGAGCGCTTAGTTAGAGTTGTGGCCCACTATGGCAACCGCCCTATCTTGGACTTTCTACGAGGTGTTGCACACAACATACAGAATGATGTAGGTTATATGAAGAACATTTTGCTTTGTATATAATTGCTGGTATATATTTGCCTTGTATATAGAAATTAGTCCATGAAATGTGAAATAAAATACAATATACAAGTAAAAAAAATACATGTCCATTTTGTTCACTTTTTTTTAATTTGACTATATATGTTTTCAGGGGGGGGGGGGGGGTACTTGTCCGGTGGGTAGTTGTCCTAGGGGGTAGTTGTCCAGGGGGTGACTGCCCGGGGGTACTTGTCTGGTGGGTAGTTGTCCTAGGGGGTAGTTGTCCAGGGGGTGACTGCCCGGGGGTACTTGTCCGGGGGGCAGTTGTCCTAGAACCAATATGGTACATGTCAAACTAAATGTTTTAAAGGTAGTTTAATATTTCCATGAGACGCCCAGAAACAAACAGAGCGATTTGAAATTGGCCATCCTTGAAAGATCAAAACAGCCCTGTCCTGTCAGATTTCCTCATGATCGGCTTATGATGTGGCGAACGGAACACACTTTTGTTACTACAAGAAGCCGGTCAGCCAGCTAATCAGTCACACAGACAGACACGCAAGCAGACACAAAGGACGTCATACGATTCTTAAGTGATGTACTTGTCATGAAGTTGAGAAAATACAATTGTGGACACTCCAAAATAACACTATGGAACTTTCACCCTTGCTGCTCAGCAAAATAATGCAGATAAGCAGACAATGCAGCAACTGACTGCCAAATATTTGAAATGTCTTCTGAGTATCTGGTATCATTAAAAGAGGGCGTAGACCTGGTGGTGTCAGACTACAATATGTGAACTTTGTTATCTCCTTTGTTTCCAGTTCATTGGGCTGATCTTTACTCAGCGACCTTTCAGAACAGGATATGGGTATCACACCAAAATAAACAAAAACGAACAAAAAACACACCACAAAACATAAACTAACACAGTTAATTATGTGGTGCTGAATATATCTTATACAAAGTCTCTCTCTCTCTCTCTCTCTCTCTCTCTCTCTCTCTCTCTCTCTCTCTCTCTCTCTCTCTCTCTCTCTCTCTCTCTCTCTCTCTCTCTCTCTCTCTCTCTCTCTCTCTCTCTCTCTCTCTCTCTCTCTCTCTCTCTCTCTCTCTCTCTCTCTCTCTCTCTCTCAGGAATCAATTAGGGTTAGTATTACGCAAGAATTGTATTCAGGGTAAAATGTATAGAGCTATCAAAAGCATGTACCAAGTTGTTATGGCTAGTGTTCGAACAAAGCATGGCATTACCGAAACATTTGCATGTCCCCGTGGAGTTACTCCAAGGAGATAATTGTAGTCCACTATTGTGTTCCCTATTTATCAACGAGCTTGCAAATGACATCACTCAGTCTGGAAAACACGGAATACGTTTGTCGCCAGATTTGATTCAGATTCTAATCTTATTATTTGCTGACGCCATTGTCCTCCTTTCTCATTCTGTCTCCATCACCAACTGAACATACTGAGTAGTACAGCCAATAGAGTCACACTTACAGTGAATCATGATCAATCTAAAGTAATAGTGTTCAGAAACGGAGGTTATATTGCAGCACGGGAACAATGGTACTACAATGGCATTAAATTAGAAATTGTAAATGAATACAAGTATCTGGGTGTGATTTTTTTTCAACAGGTTTAACCTTTTCATATTCTTCAGAAGATATGGCCAATAGAGCAAAAACAAAAGTGTCTGGCATTTTGAGGCTTCTATGGTCACTGGGTGAAAATAATCCCAATATTTTCTTTAAAATATTTGATTGCCAAATCCAGCCAATTTTAACTTACGGTGCAGAGGTTTGGGGCTTGTCCGCAAACCACTCTAACATTGAAAGTCCACTTGTTTGCAATAAAACGCCTGTAAAGGTAAAGATGTGCCAACCCCCATGCATTTCTCGGTTTATTGCAATTTTCCGTTTTTGCCTTTCTTACCAAACATAAAGCTGTATTTTATGAACCTTTTTAGCTAATAACCTTTTTGGAATACCAACCCTATCCCTAACCCTAGCCCTAACCCTAGATTAGGGATAGGGTTAGTATTCCAAAAAGGTTATTAGCTAAAAAGGGTTCATAAAATACAGCTTTATGTTTGGTAAGAAAGGCAAAAACGGGAAAATGGAATTAACCGAGAAATGCAGGGGGGGGGGGGTGTGGCACATCTTGACCTTTGCGCAAACCTATACTAAATGCATTAAGTTCTGGCTAAAACTCATAACAATGGATGTCAATCGCATACCAAAGAAAGCGTATGACATGTTGTATGCACTTCATTGCAAAGGCAAACACAAGGGCATCTCCGAGCCGCAGCAACGCATTGTGACAATGCAAACCCGGCCAGAGTTATGTCCTCTACCCCCCCCCCCTCACCCCCCCACAATGAAACACACACCCTTACAGAACGCATAAAATACATAGCCCCAAATTTGAAGCGATTCTGTTCAGTAGTTCACGAGATACAGCTGAACTTTTATACAAACTTCATTGCACCATGTCCTCTCCCCCCACCCCACCCCCCAATAAACACACCACTTTCCAACCTTACAGAACGCATAAAATACATAGCCCAAAATTTGAAGCGATTCTGTTCAGTAGTTCACGAGATACAGCATACAAACTTCCTTGCACCATGGTACACCACCACACACAATTTGAAACGATTCTGTTCACTAGTTCACGAAATAAAGCTGGGGGGAATTACATAGCCCAAAGAAGGAAATTTCGGTTTTCAAGGTCAAACTTCAAGGTCAAGGTCAGCACGGTGTTGATTAACGAAAGGAAGCTTCCTTTTCAAGCTGTCTACCCCTCTGCCAATTTTAATCAAAATCCAAACAGTAGTTGTTAAGATAATCGATACACAGACAGGCACACAGACAGACAGACCCACAGACACACAAACCAATCGCAATACCTCGGCCTCTGGCCGGGTAATAATTGGGTCACCAAGATTAGCAACACGTTATGTAGGCTTGGTTTCATGTATGTCTGGGATAACCAGGGTGTTGGAAATGTCAGGTCTTTCCTCTCTGCCTTTAAACAAAGACTGATTGATTGTCATTTGCAAGATCTGGACTCGAATCTCATGTTTAATGAACGATATGCTTTTTATTCAACCTTTAGACAATTGTGTGATGTTATAGAATATCTATACATTATCCGAAATCCTGGTATAAGAAAGTATTTAACAAGAATAAGACTTGGTGTGTCACCGTTAAGACCTCATCGGTATCAAGGAAATATAAACTGTCCTTTTTGCCAAAACATTAGACCAAACTGAATTTCACTTTATTCTGATTTGTAAACAGTATACACTTCTACGTAAAATGTACATTCCAGAGAAATATTATTCACGTCCTAACGCTTTTAAATTAACTTAAATAATATGATCAAATACAAAAATATGTCTATCTCTTGCTTTGTTTTTGCTTAAAGCTTTCAATGTTAGAAATCAGTTGACCAATTATGCATAACGACATAATATATTCTTTATATATGTTATTATATGTTGTTCGGAGAAATATATATACCTTGTCTTGTCTTTTAAAGCATGAAGGGCTTAGTAACTAATTGAATAATCATGCTCAATAGTTTACACCTTTCTTTGTATTACACAGATTGCAAAGGTTTTGTTTTCCTTGTTGTTATGTAAAGAAGTAAATAATAGTAGTTATTTTCTTTACTTGTTCTTGTCTGATACTTAGGTCGAGAATACAGCAACAATAATCATGCCAAAATAGGCTACGTAAAGTGTTCTTGCTCTATATCATAATACGTTTATTGATGTCATTGCTTTCCACTGATTCTCTTGATGCGCCATATTTATGCAGTGTTCGTGAAAGGTTTCTATTTGTGATTATGCATGCTATATGTATATATGTATTATATGATTTTAGGTTATTCCTTTTCTTCTTCTTTTTTTCTCCGTCCCTTCCCCCCTGTTTCTTTATGACATGGGCAGAAAGGCCTACTCATTAAAATTATTCGTTCGTTCGCTCTCTCTCTCTCTCTCTCTCTCTCTCTCTCTCTCTCTCTCTCTCTCTCTCTCTCTCTCTCTCTCTCTCTCCCTCTCTCATTATTATTTGTAATTTTAATGGTATTCATATAGACTTCCCTCCTTTTTTATACGCCGGTTGTACCTTTAACCATAAAGAAAATAATGTGTTTTAGTTCAATTAGTAGGGACTAATCAACAAAGCAATGCAAGACAACATCACTGCAATCCGTTTCAACGAAACCCAGCAGCTGAGGACTAATGCATTCACGAATGCGATGTTCAGCACAAAACGATTAGACGAATGAACATTGATAAAAACTCGTGAACAAGGGCCAGAGCATCTGTAATAAACTTCCCCGAAGATAACACTAAGCACATCACACCTTCATTGCGAGTAATCATACACAGACTATAAACATCGCGTCAAAAGCAATTCACACAAGTATATGAACAGCATCAAGACCTTGCTTCCTAATGTTAGCAGAATGGGCACAAACGTACGCAGTGCAGCCAGAACAGACATCCTAATTGGTACCACCTTGGCGCGTGCAAATGCACGCGTATTGTGGAATGCCAACGGAGTTTTTTTGGGGTTTTTTACACACACACACACACACACACACACACACACATACACACGCGCGCGCGCGCACTCCCCCTCCTTATGTAGATGCATTTACATTCTTCTGCTTCGATTGCTCAGGCAGCTTCCTGTCAAATATGAGCGCAGATGCGTCATGCTGACGTTATGCGCCGAACGAAGAAATAGTTAGGCCCATGCCCAGCAAGTCCGACGTCGGCTGGAGGAAATGTTTTTGAAGAGCGTTTCGTGGAAACAAAGGCAGGAGAATGGACTGGTAAGGCAGAAAGATAGTAGATGACAGTAAACAAAAGGAAAAGGCAAGAGTCAAAGAGAGTGACAGATTAGAGGAAATTACAAGCACAGAACTTCCAGAAGGTGGGGGAACTATTTATAAATAGACCCCCCCCCCCTCCCCAGTATCCCCACGGGGGTGGGGGGAGGTGGCATTTACATCATTCACTACCCCTCCCCCGCATGTAAGTGGGTTGTCCACGGGGTTCCGGGCCAAGGACGCACAGCAAGGGGACCAGCACGCGATCGGAAATAGTTTGGAGCCTGTAACCAAGGCGTACGATATACTAATCCAATTCAGTCGTTTCTTCTTTTTTTTGTTTTTTGTTTTTTTGGGGTTAACCTTTTTTTCACAATATGTTCTGACGAAAAGGCAAAACAAACAAGCAAAAAGCAAAGACACACACACACACACACACACACACACACACACACACACACACACACACACACACACACACACACACACACACACACACACACGCGCGCGCGCGCGCGCGCGCGCACACACAATATACACAACTATGCCACAACATTTCTGTAAGTATATAAACACACAATATTAAGATGCGAAATTCACTACTCGACATTACGAGAAGGTCTTCTTCGCGAACAATTCCAAAAGGGAAAGTGCGATATGGGACGTTCGCTGCGAATAAACTAAGCTAGTAAAGCATGTGACCTAGGCGTTTCCGGGCGCTGTGCTTACAAAGACGCAAACTACTAACTGTTATTTAGACTGGGAGGTCGAATACTGTGTGTACCCGCTCAGGTCCAATGCGGAATCAAGACCGGGAGTCCAGGCTATATGATAACCGCAGATGTACGCAACATAAGAA
This sequence comes from Phymorhynchus buccinoides, assembly GCA_017654935.2. NCBI lineage: Eukaryota > Metazoa > Mollusca > Gastropoda > Neogastropoda > Raphitomidae > Phymorhynchus > Phymorhynchus buccinoides. The sequence goes on from CM065692.1 coordinate 34,740,666, forward strand.
TGGGGGGAAACTTGGTTGCCTTTAAGCCTATTCTCCCATAACTTGCTCCGCTCTTTTACAGGAATGTACACCCAGTCACCCAACAGTTTCCAGTCCATGACGAGTATGGTAATCTATTTGTATCGAAAGAAAATAAACAAAAGAAAGAAAGAACAGAATGAGAACAAAGGAATGTAAGAGAAAGATAGGCGGAGTTAACTTGAACCAAATTCAACATCAGCAGCAGCAACAACAATTGCAGCGATATTTAAACGTTTAAAACAAACCCAAGTTGTTGGATGGTTGTTGTTTCTTTAAAACTTTCTAAGCAACATTTTTGAAGGGGTAACGCTAGTTGCGTGGCATCTTGTTGTTTTCAAAAGCAACAATAACTAAAATTAACTCTCTTTTTTAATTTAATAACTAAGTCAGATCCAACATCTAAGGCCAAGATCCAACGGCCTTGCCAAAACGAGCCTCCAGTGAACTGTTGAGGGAGGGAGACGGAGGCGAAGACAAAAGAAACGATGGTCTGACAACATCACAGAATGGACAGCAACATCATTCTCAGAAACCCGGACTCTGGCTCACGACCGACAGAGCTGGAGGACGCTGGTGAACAAGACTTCACTGTGGCGCCCCGATGACTCGTCACAGAGGTAAGGGGGGAAGGAAGGAAGGACGGAACTAAGTCAGGGATTACAAACGTATAAAAAAACAAGGGCCGTGATTTCCTACAATACTGAACAATACTTGCGTGTGTGGGAATTATTTGCACAATATAATTATTCAGAGTGAAAAAGTCAGACAGAGATAGGGAGACGGTAAAAGGTAGAAAATGAAGAGAGAGAGAGAGAGAGAGAGAGAGAGAGAGAGAGAGAGAGAGAGAGAGAGAGAGAGAGAGAGAGAGAGAGAGAGAGAGAGAGAGAGAGAGAGAGAGAGAGAGAGAGAGAGAGAGAGAGAGAGAGAGAGAGAGAGAGAGAGAGAGAGAGAGAGAGAGAGAGAGAGAGAGAGAAGGGTTTCACGAGTAAAATACAAGAGTGTCGGGGATGAACTGTGAAGCGAGCTGCCTGCATCAAAATTCCCATTTCAGAAATCGAATATACACAGTTAATCCGCTTTTTCCAAGAGCCTATCGATTGTTCAATGCATTTCTCTGTCCGGTAAAATCTGGATAATCCTTAGCCATTACGGGGGCTGCAGAAGATTTCATGGTGGTGCCTTGCAAAGCAGGAAACGGGGGAACAATTGAAAAATGGCCATTATTTCATAAAAAGCCCCTTTACTACAATACATTTTAGCACTTCGCTTCACTGTCGGCGTAGTAATCAGGGACAGGCGCAAGCAGAAATAAAAAAACAACAACATTTTGTCAGAGATAGTAAGAAAGTGTGTATACGACTATGACTGCCAGATGTTTAGGTATTAGATACTTTATAGTCACAGAGGCGTCTCTGTGAAATTCGTGTTGCTCCCACCTGGAGAGCGCGTCGCAGCCAGAGGCGCGCCACCCAATGTTTTTTGGTTGTTTTTGTTTGCATGCGATTTTTGTGTGACTGGTGAGGAAGGAAAGAGGGTGGGTGGGTACATTTTGACCAAATGACAACTTTTTCGTTGCCACTGGGTTTAACCCTTTCACCGCCAAAGTCGCATTTTAGCACCACAGTGATTTGACACCTATGTCACTACAAGGCATCAAATTGGGGTCTATTATCCAAAGACCCTATTGTCTTACTTTTGGGAAGTAAGGATAGACCTTATTTTGTATACGTCACAGAAGAATCCCCAATACTGCAGAGGGATTTTGCTCTCTACCCAGGTAAAGTTGATGGAATTTTTGGCTGAAATATGGCTGGCGGTGAAAGGGTTAACGTATGCTAAGTGCATGGGCACACGGGACATCGGTTTATCGTCTCATCCGAAAGACTATAGCATAGGGGGGCAGCTGGGGCTATTCTTCATGGCTGGTCTCAAATCTGTTGATATTACTTAGGGATGCCGTACACCACGTACGTGAAACCCACTCTCTCGGCCATGAGGACTTGAGGACAGCTGGCGGTAGGGAAGGCCCCAAAATAAAAGGCAAAGCTATCCCCGAATGAATGAATGAAAAATGGTGTTTTACGTCCTCTCGATCATAGACACACATGGGACATTTGTAAATACAAAGACGGTGGGAACAATACTGGCTGCAATGCCCGGAGGCAGTGCAACACCAGTAAAGTCCCGAGTTTTTGACAATATAGATAGGTGTAGCGGTAACCACGCCTCGGTTAAACCTCATCGGCTATGGTACCGCCACATATTTTATTTTTTTGTTGGCAAAGCTATCCCCCTTTGGCTTAAGCTCTAAAGGACCAGCCATCCGTCCACTAAGATCGCACGACTGTAGGATACGATTGGATCACGTGTAGTGGTCTCGATGCGCCAATCACATTTGTTCGTAGAGACCACGTGATCGAATCGTATCGTACAGTCGTGCGATTTTAGTGGACGTGTGGCTGGTCCTTAAGAGTTAGTTTTTTTTGCAAATGCCAACCTAGTTTGAGAGTCTTAAAGATCCACCAGATCCAAATCCAAATCCAAATCATCTTTAGTATCTCATAACAGAGACATTGCAGCCAGATGCACACAAGAAAAACAACAATAAACACATATATCAGCAACAAAGAATATGAACTAATGACTAATAACACTGCAATGTCGTAATTATCAAACCGGACACATATGAACAAATAGTCCAGTAAAAGCAGAACGCACTTTTAAAATACGTGTCAAAATCACGGGCTTCACGTGTTTTCACTTTTATAACTGGAAATAAATCCTGTTTTGACCAAGTCTGACTCCCATATACATGGCCCCAAATTCAATCAGTTTAAAGAGCAGCCTCAGTTTGAATATTGGGAAATTTGTATGTGGATCACAGCAACCCAGAAAAAAACAAGAGACTTAATCGTGGTGCGTCACTGGGTCTTTAAAGACCCATCACGCCACGTGTCAAAATCACGGTTTTTACATGTTTTCCCTCTTATAGCTGGTAAGAAATATTAAGAAATCTTCCTAGCATAAGAGGGAATGTGACACGTGACGTGGGGGGTCTTTAAAGACCCACTGACCCGGCAGATCTAAGTCCCTTGGGTTTTTTTCTGGGTAGGTGTGACCCATATACAAATGCCCCCAAATTGAAAACGAGACAGAGACTTTGAAGAGCAGCCTCACTTTGTCCAAATAAGATTTCTTACCAGCGAGAGACAAAAAACACGTGAAACCCGTGATTTTCACTCATGGATGTGGTGGGTT
>CM065692.1:34751444-34756444 GCA_017654935.2 Phymorhynchus buccinoides
CATTTGATGCCTTTTAGTGACATAGGTGTCAAATTATTGTGGTGCCAAGAGGCGACAGTGGCGATGAAAGGGTTTAAACAATTACGAAAAGAAAAACCGCCACAATGTTATACGCCTTTGCTTACCTTAGTCGGGCAAAGAACATACATGTATAGAAATAAACAACCTTTAGCCTACAATGGTCAACCTATGGCGATATTTTTCACGCCAGAGGGCAGTCAATGCACTAGGGGCTTATCACGCGATTTTCTTACTTGGGTGTAGTGAGAGAGAGAGTGATGGTAGGACCACTCACTGTCTCTCTCTCTTTCTTTATCCCCAACTAATAATATAGAGAGGATTAGCCCCACACGAGCGTCATGCCCTCTGGTGTGAGAAAAATCGCACTAAGTCTCTCATTATAAAAGGCATAACAATGATAGATTATTCCTGGGACCAACTTAGGATGGTAACTATTCACCGCTGAGCTATCGAAGCTCCAGTTCCAGACATCCCCTCAAAACGTGCTCCCTCCCTTATACTACCAGCCTAACCCAGCTATGTTATGAACCGTTCAGTTAACATGGAAGGATGTACGAGTGCTTGTTCACCTCTCTGTAAAGGGAGATAAGATGATGCAGGTCACTAAACCTGATCCGGTGCAGACGATAAGATCGGGACAAATCAAAAGGGGTGAGGAATAAACCAGTCTGGGGGATTTATTTGAAATAGAAAAGAAAAGACCAAAAAAAGGCTACAACATACACCCCCACAGCAATGAGGGCAACATTGGCAACAGTCCATTTCCCTCCCTCTCTCTCTCTCTCTCTCTCTCTCTCTCTCGCTCTCTCTCTCTCTCTCTCTCTCTCTCTCTCTCTCTCTCTCTCTCTCTCTCTCTCTCTCTCTCTCTCTCTCTCTCTCTCTCTCTCTCTCTCTCTCTCTCTCTCTCTCTCTCTCTCTCTCTCTCTCTCTCTCTCTCTCTCTCGCTCTCTCTCTCTCTCTCTCTCTCTCTCTATCTCTCTCTCTCTCTATCTCTCTTCGTTTTTTTGTTTTAGTTTGTTTTTACTTCCAAGCAAGATTGTTTCGTCTGGAACCCTACTGGGTGGTTCCCAGTTTAGATACAGGCTGACTCAGCCAAAAGGATTCCTATCCCCTTTCCTCAACTCTATCTAGTTTTACCGAGCTCCGTTTCTCTTCACCTTCCTTTCCAAATCAGATAGAGAAATAATGAAAACTTTATTGTTTCCTGTATCATTTCTGAAATGATCGAGGAAAATCCGCGATCGTTTGATATATCCGTGGAGCCAATCCGCCTTCCATAGGCAACGCCTAGAGAGAGAGAGAGAGAGAGAGAGAGAGAGAGAGAGAGAGAGAGAGAGAGAGAGAGAGAGAGAGAGAGAGAGAGAGAGAGAGAGAGAGAGAGAGAGAGAGAGAGAGAGAGAGAGAGAGAGAGAGAGAGAGAGAGAGAGAGAGACAGAGCAGACAGACAGGCAGGCAGAGGGAGAGAGAAACAGAGATAGACATTCATTTGATCACGCGCAAAGAGAAAAATGATGCAGAATTACGAAAAGTTAGCATCTAGGCAGGAAAAAAAAATGTAAGATAGCATGTATATTAGAAGAAGAAAAAGAAGAAGAACAAGAAGAAGAAGAACAAGAAACAAGAAGGTCAAGAACAAGAACAACAAGAACAACAAGAAGAAGAAGAAGAAACGGAACAAAATCCTACGCAAATCTCTTGCTCTTCACAGGTGAGTAGCTGACAAATGATCCCCCATCACCACCCACTGTTTCACCTGCTACTCGGGTAGTTTTGTCTTTAACCCCCATCCATCTAATCTCCCATCCCGTCCGTTTTGAAGTTACCAGGTGCATGCTAAGACGCTTCCACGTGTTTTGTCTTTCTTTTTGTTTCAGCTGGAATGGAGGGATACACAAACATGGCGGCACCGGAAGCCTGACCCAAAACGGTGAAGAGTTCTGCACAAGCGGTTTCCCGCGTTTTGGGGGGCATTACCTTCTCTCTGTCTCTGTATGTCTGTTTCTGTCTCTCTGGTTCTCTCTCTCTCTCTCTCTCTCTCTCTCTCTCTCTCTCTCTCTCTCTCTCTCTCTCTCTCTCTCTCTCTCATCTCTCTCTCTCTCTCTCTCTCTCTCTCTCTCTCTCTCTGTATTGGGTTATAGGGGAGGGAGAGGGCGATCGGAATGTCTCAGTCGGTGGCATTGAGGAAATGTAGTATGCAGATGTTTCAGTTTTGCAATGAGTCGAAATAAATTAAAAACAAGTGTGTGTGTGTGTGTGTGTGTGTGTGTGTGTGTGTGTGTGTGTGTGTGTGTGAGTGTGTGTGTGTGTGTGTGTGTGTGTGTGTGTGTGTGTGTGTGTGTGTGTGTGTGAGTGTGTGTGTGTGTGTGTGTGTGTGTGTGTGTGTGTGTGTGTGTGTGTGTGTGTGTGTGTGAGTGTGTGTGTGTAGCAACCGTAGAAGACTGACACCTTGGAATGCAACAACCGCGGACCACACCCATGTGCTTCATCAGTCTTTGACCATCCTATATGTTGGTTTGACTGGGTGGATGGACTTCTACTACTGTTGTTGTATGGTGTATATTTACCCGGCCAGAGGCCGAGGTATTGCGATCGGTTTGTGTGTGTCTGTCTGTGTGTGTGTGTGTGTGTGTGTGTGTGTGTGTGTGTGTGTGTGTGTGTGTGTGTGTGTGTGTGTGTGTGTGTGTGTGTGTGTGTGTGTGTCTGTGTGTGTGTGTGTGTGTGTGTGTGTCTGTGTATTGATTATCTTAAAATCTGCTGTTTGGATTTTGATTAAAATTGGCAGAGGGGCAGACAGCTTGAAAAGGAAGCTTCCTCTCATTAATCAACACCGTGCTGACCTTGACCTTGAAGTTTGACCTTGAAAACCGAAATTTCCTTCTTTGGGCTATGTAATTTCCCCCCAGCTTTATTTCGTGAACTAGCGAACAGAATCGCTTCAAATTGTGTGTGGTGGTGTACCATGGTGCAAGGAAGTTTGCATGAAAGTTCAGCTGTATCTCGTGAACTACTGAACAGAATCGCTTCAAATTTTGGGCTATGTATTTTATGCGTTCTGTAAGGGTGGAAAGTGGTGTGTTTATTGGGGGGTGGGGGGGGGGGGGGGGGACAGGACATAACTCTGGCCGGGTTTGCATTGTCACAATGCGTTGCTGCCGCTCGGTGATGCCCTTGTTCTGATTGTACTTTGTATGGTATGCCGTTTTATAAATTGAAAGGTCAGGCTACAATAAAGTCAGTTCTACCATACATTATCAATTGTGACTGAAATTGTGATACAACTGACAAGCCGCAAAAGCTAGAAAAGCATCACTCTGAACGTATCCATTTTCCCCACCCACTCAGTTGTCATATTAACATGATTAAGCAGCACGGTTCCACATTTGTGAACACAGAGAAACCTTTGGGGAGTGAGTATAAAGCTTTCCTGGCAGAAGATATATAAATGCATCCCGTATCAAATCTTGAAGGTTCGTTATGAATATTCACACATCTCTATGGTGGGCCTCCACCAGTGCCTCTGAAACGAAGTGGGAGTGGGATGAAAGTTTTAACCCTTTCACCGCCAGCCGTATTTCAGCCAAACATTTTCATTGAACTTACCAGGGTAGATATCAAAATCCATCTGCAGTATTGGAGTTATTCTGTGACATATATAAAATAAGGTCTATTCTTACTTCCCGAAACTAAGACAATTATGGTCTTTGGATAATAGACCCCAATTTGATGCCCTTTAGTGATATAGGTGGTAAATCACTGTGGTGCTAAAATGTGACTTTGGCGGTGAAAGGGTTAAAGTTTAACCAAACTATAAAAAGACGCACATAAACAAACTGCCGATGGATGCAAATGAACAAAATCGAATAAATGTGATAACTATAAGAATCAGTGTTTTTGTTTATTCCATCACATTTTAAGCGATTCGGTCAAGCGGTTCGGGAGATATCCTTGGGACAGACAGAAAAAGAAAAAAACAGGAAAAAAACAAAAAAACATACACGAACGAAAACATACTCTCGTAGATCGGCAAAGGACAACAACCTTGAAGCTAAATCACAATTCTGCCGTTAATCCTCGAGGCTTTTGGCGTCAGTATGCAAGCAGGATAGAAACACCAATGGGATGATGGTGAGGCATGTTGAAGGGATGAGGTAAAGAGAAGAGAATAGTGAGCGAACTCACAGAGAGTATGCGAGAGAAGAAAGAAAACCGCAAAGACTAGACAGTGACAGATAGCGTGAGCAAGAAAAAACATTGAAGAACGGAATGCTAAAAGAAAAACGTTCAAACACAACAGCCATCCGTTTGTTCTTCTCAAGGCTGGAATCAACAGGAAAGGAAAAGAACAGTTGGACAGCATTCCCGGAACTGCTGCTGGCTTTTGATAAATGATGTCTGGGGCGGCTGTTTATTCACTTCAGTGCTTTGAGGTGTCGAGTGGTGCAGTACGATTTTCAAACTCTAGAATCACACAATCGTGCATCTAGCCTACCTTGCTTTTTCGTAGACCACATTCCATTCCCAGCTCCCTATCCTGTTGTCTGTTCTTACTTTTCATCCACTTATTTTTGTTTGTCAACACTATTCCTTTCTTTCAGTCGCTTTTGTTCATTGTTCTGGGTTTGTAGGCAGGTTTGTTTTGTTTTAATGATACTGTCAAGCATTCTATTGTATTGTCCTTGGTTATTATGAGATTATGGACACCATGACATCCTCAAGCATTAATGTTTCTAGAATTTGGATCTTTTGACGTTGGTCACTTTTCATCGTCGTTGCATTTCCGTGTATGATTGGTGGCACAAAACGTCCGTCTGAACTACACCTGTGATCTATCGAGGCTTCTCCTCAGAAGATTAAGCAACGAAATTATGTTTAAAAGACGCACGTATGCTATTATTCACAATTGTTCACAATCAAGATGCCAACTGAGTTTGGTAAAAATATAAGAGTGCTGACTAACCCTTTACAAGAGATAGGATGAT
>CM065692.1:34763944-34766444 GCA_017654935.2 Phymorhynchus buccinoides
AGGGTAAGAGAATGATAGAGGGGAAATGATGAGTTCAAGAGATAACAGCAAGGAGCTAAGCAAAAGTTTTTGGTGGTTTAGCACATCGTTCGTATTTTTTATGACCCCAGCTACATTTCAAGTGTAGGAAAGCGATACAATCAGAGGACAGCAGGGATCTGATGTTAGCAAAATAAAGGCGGTGTTAAAGACCCACCACATCCATAAGTGGATATCACGGGTTTCACGGCTCTCTCTCTCACTCACTCTCTCTCTCTCTCTCTCTCAGGAATTTGCGCGCACGCGCGCGTGCGCGCGTGTGTGTGTGAAAGAGAGAGACAGAGAGGGAGGGAGAGGGAGGGAGAGAGAGAGAGAGAGAGATGTGTGTGTGTATGTCTGCGTGCATGTGTGTGTGTGTGTGTGTGTGTGTGTGTGTGTGTGTGTGTGTGTTCGTGCGCGCGCGTGTGCGTGCGTGCATTTGTAACGTGCGTGCGTGTGTGTGTGTGCGTGATTCTAATGGGTAACTTTAATTTCAATGTGTTTGATGTTTTTTCATGGTTATTTGATAAGTATGAATTTTGTATGTGCATGCTTTTTCACTTTCATTCTTTTTTTAAATGTTCCATTTATTGTTAATGGTGGTTATTGTTTTTTCTTCTCCTTTTTCATTTTTTATGAGGGCTGGATGTAAACAAGCCTGTATAGTGCTTAGTCTTTTCCCTCAATAAAAAAGGTTCGTTCGTTCGTTCGCTCGCTCTCTCTCTCTCTCTCTCTCTCTCTCTCTCTCTCTCTCTCTCTCTCTCTCTCTCTCTCTCTCTCTCTCTCTCTCTCTCTCTCTCTCTCTCTCTCTCTCTCTCTCTCTCTCTCTCTCTCTCTCTCTCTCTCTCTCGCCGGTAAGAAATCTTATTTTGACCCGGTGTGACTGCCATGCAAATGCCCCCGAATTCAAGACGAGACAAGAGACTTTGAAGAGCAGCCTCAATTTGAATTTGGGGGATTGGTATGTGGGTCACACCTGCCCCCCAAAACCCAAGGGACTGAATCTTGTTGGGTCAGTGGGTCTTTAAGCGGGAGGTTGAACAAAAAAAGGGACAAGAAAAAAAGGTACCTTTGAGACGGGAAAGTGGATAAATACAAATGGTAATTGATGGTGGGCGGGGAGTTGAAGAGAGTATAGCAGGGAGAGAAATAAAACGAACACCTTTTGGCGATGTAGCACACCGTTATTATGGCCCACTCACCCCGGTTTGCGTCCCAACAGTATGTTTCTGTGTTTGTTCATAACATTCACAGCTGATAATCTCATACACACATTGTCTTTTTTGTTGCTTCTTGTAGGCTTCCAACCAAAATTGTGAAAAACCTTTCGTAACTGATATAAAAAGCAAAATAAAGCCACGGAGATTCTGAAAAAAGAAACCATCAATAATAATAATAATAATAATAATAATAATAATAAATACATAAATAAATAAAGCTTATATAGCGCTCTTCGATGAAAAACATTCATCCTCAGAGCGCTTTACAATTATGTTGAAAGAAATAATATTAAGAAAGAAAAAACATTCTTACAACACGTTAAGAAGAAGCATAGAAAAGACATTAAGAAGACACTCAATAAAACCATCAAAATCGTATTCAATGCTGGCAGCACTCCATAAAAACCTAATCCATGGGGATACCAAACAGAAACACAATCATGCCATCAGTTCGTTAATAAACAACAAGGAGAAAGCAGGCAAACGTGACGATGTGGATCAAGATTATGAACATCGTGACAAACCAGACAGTGCTAAATGAATAAATAGATATGCTAGCGTGAAGCATCAATCTTTTCAGATCTTTGCAGTTTACACGATTTTTGTTTTGTTTAGGTTTACTGTTTATCGTGTATCTGCCCTTGCTAATGGTTTCAGCATTTTTCTGTATTTCTTTGTTTTTGCTTTGTTATAAACTGGTGGAATATTAAATGATATATATCGCCGTTTGTATTTCGCGACCAACAGTTTTCATCAGGATTTAATTTGATTGTCGCCCCTGCATGCTTGACCATGTACATTTCAACAAGTGGTGTTGTTGATTTCCGTGATGGGAGCTTCGCACTGTTTACTGTTGTGGTGAGTGGTGCCACGGGCAATATGAATTAAATCGATTTCAGCACTGTTTCCTCTACCCTTTTGTTTCTTTTCGCCTTCTAATTACATTAAAATATAATGTTCCCTTCGTGCCCAGAGCCTCCTTCCCGTGAAATAATGTGCTGACTGTTTTGGAAAGTATAAGAACCGAATACTCCCTGAGCTGCAGCTTTTGACTCTAGTTTCCAATTCGTATCTCCAAAGGTGGGCGTTCATCATTTACGATTCAATTCTTGTAACGGAGTTTCTTCATGCATACAATAAAGTGGGGGTTTGTTGGCGCTTACAAGTGCTCCTTGTAGATCTGTGTGGGTCTGAACAATTGTCACATCAGAAAGAAAAGAAAGCAACAACTACAATAACAGCGCCAGGGACAAAACCAGGGT
>CM065692.1:34768944-34773944 GCA_017654935.2 Phymorhynchus buccinoides
AGTTCCCCAGAGCATATTGATCCTCATGACTTTGACCCGAACGCACCAAGGCATAGACGGTATTGGAAATCGAAACTGAGGTCACCATGAGAACAGGGCACGGAATTTAAGACATTTCTTTTTTTCTTTTTGATGATTGATGGAAATGAGGCGGACGACAATGACGATGAAGATGCTATGGAGTTCCGTATTGGTCTGATTCTACGTGACAGGGCTGTATTCTACGCTTCCTTTCATAATGATATACCGGCGTTAACCAGGCCCGAGAACTACATAGACCTGCAGTGTTGGTCATGAAATTAGAGAAACACTCTGAGTCTCAGAATCTCATCCGTTAAACGGATGAAGCTCAACTGTGTGGTTTCAGTCTTCCCATTGAGCCCATAGCCACTCACTCTGGGTAGGAGTCAGTCCAGGCAAAGATATTCTAAAGGGGAAGATAAGCATCCGATCTCTTTTCCCTATATGAGTAGTGAGGACAGAAACACTGGTTATGTCCCTTTTAAACAGGACACATTTCACACGTCGATAGGCCAGTTGAATTCTCCGTTCAAATTCCAGTCTGAGTTTTTGGATAGTCTCCACTGTGAAAAGTGTGCTGTCCCCACTAACGATAACTCAATCAGCCCGGTTCGCCGAGCTTTTAAGTACTCCATCTTACCCTTTTAGAATATCTTTGGTCCAGGCCCGAAAAACCCTCGCCTCTGATGGTATTCGAACCAGTGACCTCCCAGTCAGTAGTTATAAAAACTCTTTATTTTCTTACAAGTCCAGATAATTGATGTGGAATGATGTTCAGATTAAACTGCTTTCTCTGGTTGCCCCTGTTTGTAATCGCTCCATTTGTTTCTGTAAAACGTAGTCATATTGCACTGACTGACAATCAAATCAAATGAAATACAGGACCAACCATAATTCCCCTTCTCTCGTATTAGACTAAGGGTTGCATAAACCTGAATTGCGGAACACAAGAAACTCAATACAAAACCATCTATGATCCGTGACACCGTGGCTGAATTCCCCAATGACACCTTTTACATTACAGCCATCCACTCCGTGTCACTCTCTTTTGGCTTTCAGCGTTTTGAAGATTGGTTTGTCTTCCCACACTCTCCAAAAAAGCAAATTCGTGTCTTTTATTTGGTGTGCCTCTGGGTATTGAAAACATGACAGGTGGAAGGAAAACACGCAGGACGTAAGGGAAAAGGGACGAGAAACAGGCCACAAAAAGGAGAATATGTGAGTTTACGTAATAGGAAAAGAAATAAATAGAATAAAAAGAAATCAGCAAAGATAGTGGGGTGCCTTAGCAGAGAAAATAGACCGAAGCTTGCACATTTTCATACCGCTCTGGGATTTTGCACAATGAAAGGGGTATCTGTGAGAATGTTAAACACCGTCATTAGGTAACCTCTGCATGATCTCTGACCTGATATATTGGCCGTTTCTTAATTTAACGGTACCCTTAAAAGTCATTTTTGCAACTTTCTGTGTGTTGAGGTATATTTGTCTAAGAAGGCATTGGTGTGCTTTACCGTTTAAAAAAACCCTCTTGAAGGCTTTAGATTGACAAAAGGTAAGAAAGGGGGCGCCGCATTTAGAACTAATTTCTTTAAGACGCCATAACGTTGGTGCAAAACATTCAAATATGACAATGTAGTATACAAAGTAAAAAATAATATAACTATGGGGTGCATGGTGTTATTTATTTTTACCTATTTCATATTTGGGATGTTTGCGTGTGGCTTGGATGCGTGTATAATATTATGCTTGCATGTTATTCTTTTCTTTATTGACCAAAGAAAATCCCATCAACTTGAATAGTGCGTGTGGGTTTGTGCAAAACGCAAATCGTAAGCAGTGAAAACAGAATTAAAAGCAGCGAACAAAACCCCTTTCATAGTGGAATCACTACGTTTACTTCATTTTTGCTTTGCCGCCCACATACTCGAACCAAGGGAATAAGGGTGGAATATCTCAAGACAAATTCAGCTCAGTTTCTAACACGTATAACCGTTATATATGTACATATATATTTGATATTTGGTCTATTCTAGTCACAGAGACTTATCTCTGTGACATTCGGACTGCTCTCCCCCGGAGAGCGCGTCGCCGCAAGTGCAGCGCCTACCCTTCTTTTTTTTCTCTTTTTTTGGGGGGGAGGGCACAGGGTGAGGAGGGGGTGTGGGCACACTTGGAAAATCTAGTTATCAATTTGGCCATACCAAGCAGCGGGATTTGTCCTGTTCTTACCGACTTTCAACTGCAGTGGAATTTTACGTGCGTAAAGCGCACGGGTCAGACTAGCTTTAAGTCCCCATCCGAAGGACTGGACGTTCAGTTCGATTTTCCTGTCAAACTAGAAAGAAAGGGCGCGGTCGGGATTGGAACCCGAGTCATTCATGCTGCAGTCACGCATTACATGTTGCACGCGAACGTCTTAACCACTCTGCCACCTTTCTCCTATATAATATTTGGTGGGTAACCGTCACAACTTGTGGAAATTATCTCTATTCTCAGAAAACGTACAGGAGGAAACCCTGAGGAGAAACAATGCTATGGGAAAAAGAGATGGGAGATCACGATGCAGGATTTTGATTGAGAGAATGATCGATTTCAACGACATATACTAAAGTTTAAAATTTAAAAAATGATGATGATAATGACAACAACGATGATGTTGGTGACGAAATTAGAATGCAAATGTTCCTCCCCTGTCCCCCCTCTCAAGAAAAAAAAGAAGTGGTAGGGAGGAGGGGTTATACTTAGAAAAAACCCATCGACAACTATTTATTTAGTCCACATTCACACGTACATCTTTAAAACCACAGTCAAGTTTGGCGAGAGAGAGAGAGAGAGAGAGAGAGAGAGAGAGAGAGAAGAGAGAGAGAGAGAGAGAGAGAGAGAGAGAGAGAGAGAGAGAGAGAGAGAGAGAGAGAGAGAGAGAGAGGGAGAGAAGGGGGAGGGAGAGAGAGAGAGAGAGAGAGAGAGAGAGAGAGAGAGAGAGAGGAGAGAGAGAGAGAGAGAGGGGAGGGGGAGAGAGAGAGAAGTCTGAAGTCTGAACTATTTTAATCTGTTAGGCCACAGGCCCATACAAATGGAGTTCACATATGAAAACATGTAATCAGAACAAAATATTAAGGACCTCGCAAAGCATTTTTCGGAACTAAATACGTTTTATAAACATATGTACAAACTAACTACATTGTCATTTTCAGAGAGAGAGAGAGAGAGAGAGAGAGAGAGAGAGAGAGGAGAGAGAGAGAGAGAGAGAGAGAGAGAGAGAGAGAGAGAGAGAGAGAGAGAGAGAGAGAGAGGAGAGAGAGAGAGAGAGAGCAGACAGACAGAGAGAGAGAGAGAGACAGAGAGGGGGGGGTGAGACAGTCGACAGACGAAGAGAGAGAGAGAGAGAGAGAGAGAGAGAGAGAGAGAGAGAGGAGACAGAGAGAGAGAGATGAGAGAGAGAGAGAGAGAGAGAGAGGAGAGAGAGAGAGAGAGAGAGAGACGAGAGATGGAGAGAGAGAGAAACAGACAGACAGAGACAGAGACAAAATAGAGAGACAGAGAGACCGAGGAACATGATCAAGCTTTCCCAGCACAAGACAAACGCGTCGTAACTCAGGACCAGCAAGGGATCTTGATGTATGATTATTCATAGCCCCGTGCGGTGGGTGGATCCCCGGCTATGAGCTCCTAATGCTGCGGAAATGAGGTAGAAATGCACTGAGGGTCCAAAGGGGTCCGCTCCCGCTTGGTGGACATAAAAACACAACATGAAATGTCATATGCAAGGCCGGTATGACCAGTATTATTGTTGCTTGGATGTGAAGTCTTTTCCCCCGTTCTGTTTCTCCGTGACTCTGTCTGTCAGTCCGTCTCTCTCTCTCTCTCTCTCTCTCTCTCTCTCTCTCTCTCTCTCTCTCTCTCTCTCTCTCTCTCTCTCTCTCTCTCTCTGTCTCTCTCTCTCTCTCTCTCTCTCTCTCTCTCTCTCTCTCTCTCTCTCTCTCTCTCTCTCTCTCTCTCTCTCTCTCTCTCTCTCTCTCTCTCTCTCTATCTGTTTGTATATCATTGTACATGTATGTCTCTGTATGTATAAATTAAATGCGTGCAAGCATCACACTTGCGAGCACGTATTTATGCACGCATACATTGATGCATGGATGCGACGCGTGCATGTTTGTATGACTATGTAAAATGGTGAGGGGTGAGGGAGGGGGGTGGGGGGGGGGGGGGGGTGTGATTATTGCAATGCAGCAATAGCATTATGCATGGTACGAAAAGATCACAAATACCAAGCTCTTTTGGGGGACAACATGGATTGCTATGGTTGTTATCGCGTGGTTGCTGTTTGATTACTTGTTCATGTTGTAGGCAGATGACTGTCTTGCATAGATTATGACGAGGTGGGGAAACCCGGGATGGCAGATGGTGTAAAGAGAGGGTATGAGGAAAACGCGAGACGAAAACACACACAAAAAGAACATGCGCCCACACCATTGTGGGAGATGAAACAAGTTGGGTTTTGGTGGGCTTGACATTTCCTGAGCAACAAATGTGAGGTTTGCTTGCGAGGCTTCGATCTTTCTAAAAACCCATAGAACGTTAGAAGTCAACGGCGTGTGCCTCTCCGTCGTTTCCGACTACGACTGCCAGACAGCACAGAGGGCCGGGCTAACAAATTGGTTATAGCGGAGAAGCCTTGCCCAGGTCACATCCCCACTCTCTCGACCAAATGAATTTGAGGACAGGTGGCGTTAGGGAAGGTCCCCAAAGGCCAACCGATCGTTTTTGGTGCAGCACACGAGCCAGTATAAATGCCCCCCCCCCCCCCCCCCCTCCCACACTGGTTAGAGAGAGAGTCATAGTCTTCCACAAAGGACTAAGCTGACCATGATATTCCAATAGTGTTGAAAATCAGGTAATGCACAGCTCTCATTTACTATTGGCTCCTACTTGCTGGCTAATGTCAACCAATGATAAAAGCCATTCGGGTAAAGGCC
>CM065692.1:34776444-34778944 GCA_017654935.2 Phymorhynchus buccinoides
GTCAGCAGCAGCAGCAGCATCAAAGCGTCTAGTAATTCTGTGTGTTGTCATTCTGGGTAAATCTCTTTGGCTTTACTGACTTGTTGCACACCTTTCATCCTCGTCCTGGTTAGTGACAATGTAACAGTTGCAGGGAAGACTTGTATTGAAGGCATCACTTTACTCACTTGTTGCACACCTTTCATCTTCGTCATAGTCAGTGACAATGTAACAGTTGCAGGGAAGACTTGTATTGAAGGTATCACTTTACACTCTTGTTGCACACCTTTCATCTTCGTCATAGTCAGTGACAATGTAACAGCTGCAGGGAAGACTTGTATTGAAGGTATCACTTTAGCTACTTGTTGCACACCTGTGCACGACAAATGTAACAGCTGCACGCAAAATGTATTCG
This sequence comes from Phymorhynchus buccinoides, assembly GCA_017654935.2. Taxonomy (NCBI): domain Eukaryota; kingdom Metazoa; phylum Mollusca; class Gastropoda; order Neogastropoda; family Raphitomidae; genus Phymorhynchus; species Phymorhynchus buccinoides. Next base: position 34,776,839 of record CM065692.1, read on the forward strand.
CATTGCGACACCGCACACACCACGCGTGCAAACCCGCGCAAAATGTCGCATCGTCGCAAAATGTCGTAATTGCGACGTTTTGCAGCAGTTGCGACATTTTACGCGGCCATCCCCGATGCAAAATGACGTTACGACATTTACGCGACATTTTGCGCGTGCACACACACCTTTCATCTTCGTCCTAGTTAGTGACAATGCAACAGCTGCAGGGAAGACTTGTATTGAAGGTACAACAAGGGCGTCGCCGAGCGGCAGACATGTCCGTCACCAGCAATGCCACGTCCACTTGCGACACCCCGTAGAGTGTCACATCCTGACACAAAATTGGAAGGGATTTCTGTCTTCTAGTTCACGAGATACAGATTGAAGAAGAAACATATAGCGCAAAGAAGGAAATTTCGGTTTTCAAGGTCACACTTCAAGGTCAAGGTCAGCATGGTGATAATTTATGCTCGGATGTTTTCTTCTCTAGGGTATACAGTACCACACACAATCTGAAGCGCTTCTGTCAAGTACCAATGTGGAAAATATGGCTTAAAACCCAATGTGTAGACCCCTACCACACTTCAAGGCCTACGGATCGCCCGGACCGTGACCTTGACCTTGATCGGTATGCCACCATCAGAACGGGCATAAGCCAAAGTACCTTCATGCCAAATTTGAAGACTCTAACACTGACGGTGTGGGAGTTATGGCCCCTGAAAGATTTTTCGGTTTTCAAGGTCGTACGCCAAGGTCAAGGTCACGACGGCAATATGGTTTGCGCGGATGCCTTCCTCTCATGGTGACACACCAGCACACACAATTTGACGTGATTCTGTCAACCCGTTCGAAAGATATCCTTGGGACAGACAGAAGGAGAAAAAAATGACCCTCCGATTTTCAGGCTCCAGCGATCTTTTTGACCTTGACCTTGACCTTGATCGGTATGCCATCATCAGAACGGGCATAAGCCAAACCACCTTCATACCAAGTTTCAACATCCTATGTTGATCAGTGCCCGAGATATGGCTAAAAATAGATTTTCGGTTTTCAAGGTCGTACGTCAAGATCAAGGTCACGACGGCAACATGGTTTGCGCCGATCTCTTCCTATTAAGGAGGCACACCTTCACACAAAATTTGACGCGATTCGGTCAAGCGGTTCGGGAGATATCCTTGGGACAGACAGAAAGAAAAAAAAAGAAAAAAGAAAAATACAAACCAGCCCATCGCAAAGTCCGTTCACCTTCGGTGACGGACAAAAATGTATAGCTGTACAAAGATTTCCTTCAGCCGAGGTCGGACATGCTGGGCCTAACTACTTCTTAAGGGCCAGCCACACGTCCACTAAAATCGCACGACTGTACGATACGATTCGATCACATGATCTCGCTGCGCCAATCACGTTTGTTCTTGGAAACCACGTGATCGAATCGTATCGTACAGTCGTGCGATTATAATGGACGTGTGGCTGGCCCTTTAATCTAGTTGCAAAACGGCAGCATGACGCATCTGCGCTTATTTGACGGGAAACTGAGCGATCGAAGAAGAAGAACTAAATGCATAATTACGGATTATGTCGTGTGTTTTCTTACCAATCTGAACATAACCAACGAGCAAAAAATTAAAGTTGATTCATTTTGGAAGTCTTTCATTACTTCATAACTGTTCTCTAACATTGTCATTAGCAGCAGCAACAGTAGAAATTCTAAAAAAAACATTCTTGATGTTGCTCTCTCTCTCTCTCTCTCCTCTCTCTCTCTCTCTCTCCTCTCTCTCTCTCTCTCTCTCTCTCTCTCTCTCTCTCTCTCTCTCTCTCTCTCTCTCTCTCTTCTCTCTCTCTCTCTCTCTCTCTCCTCCTCTCTCTCTCTCTCTCTCTCTCTCTCTCTCTCTCTCTCTCTCTCTCTCTCTCTTCTCTCTCTCTCTCTCTCTCTCTCTCTCTCTCTCTCTCTCTCTCTCTCTCCTCTCTCTCTCTCTCTCTCTCTCTCTCTCTCTCTCTCTCTCTCTCTCTCTCTCTCTCTCCTCTCTCTTTCTCCTCTCCTCTCTCTCTCTCTCTCTCTCTCTCCTCTCTCTCTCTCTCTCTCTCTCTCTCTCTCATCTTCTCTCCTCTCTCTCTCTCTCTCTC
>CM065692.1:34791444-34793944 GCA_017654935.2 Phymorhynchus buccinoides
CTCTCTCTCTCTCTCTCTCTCTCTCTCTCTCTCTCTCTCTCTCTTCTCTCTCTCTGTTCCTCTCTTCTCTCTCTCTCTCTCTCTCTCTCTCTCTCTCTCTCTCTCTCTCTATCTCTCTCTCTCTCTCTCTCTCTCCACACGCACACGCACGCACACGCACACGCACGCACACACACACACACGCACACACACACACACACACACACATAATAATAATAATAATAATTTAATTCATTTTAAAAAGTGACGCCTGTCCCTCGCGAGGCTCCAGGCGCCATTACAAAGATAAAAACCAACAGGTTTAAGAAAGAAGAGAAAGGAGACATACAAGATTAAAACATAAAAAAGAACTTTGACATCGTAAGAACAAGATATCATTAGAAAACATTAAAATTAATACATGCGAGGGAACATATACCCCCAGCCCCTCCACTCTCTCTCCACCCCCTTCCCTCTCCCCTCTCCCTCACCCCGCGCTGTCTCCCCCCCTAAAAAACAACAACAGCAAAACACACCCTCCACTCTCTCTCGCGCCTTCTCACTCACACACACACACACGCACGCACATCACTCACTCACTCACACACACACTCAATCACACACACACCGTTTGGAATAAGACATATCAGCAGGTTGACGGTTGATACACGTCAGATTTACACACACACACACACACACACACACACACACACACACACACACACACACACACACACACACACACACACACACGCGCGCGCCCCAAAAATCGATCGTGGTCAAATGGAGCCGAACTGAACACAATGGCTGAAATTAGAGTGCTAAATTCCCTTGGTCTGCCTCGGCTCAACAGAAATGTATCAGAACAAATTAATGGAGTCCAGTATTACAGCCAGACGTTTCCATTTGGTTTACAGATTACGGCTTTCTTTTCTTGCATTCAGAGAGTAGTGTATGTGTAGTGTAGTGTAGTGTAGTGTAGTGTAGTGTAGTGTAGTGTAGTGTAGTGTAGTGTAGTGTAGTGTAGTGTAGTGTAGTGTAGTGTAGTGTAGTGTAGTGTAGTGTAGTGTAGTGTAGTGTAGTGTAGTGTAGTGTAGTGTAGTGTAGTGTAGTGTAGTGTAGTGTAGCGTAGTGTAGTGTAGTGTAGTGTGTAGTGTAGTGTAGTGTAGCGTAGCGTAGCGTAGCGTAGCGTAGCGTAGTGTAGCGTAGCGTAGTGTAGTGTAGTGTAGTGTAGTGTAGTGTAGTGTAGTGTAGTGTAGTGTAGTGTAGTGTAGTGTAGTGTAGTGTAGTGTAGTGTAGTGGGTGTAGTGTAGTGTAGTGTAGTGTAGTGTAATGTAGTGTAGTGTAGTGTAGTGTAGTGTAGTGTAGTGTAGTGTAGTGTAGTGTAGTGTAGTGTAGTGTAGTGTAGTGTAGTGTACTGTAGTGTAGTGTAGTGTAGTGTAGTGTGTAGTGTAGTGTAGTGTAGTGTAGTGTAGTGTAGTGTAGTGTAGTGTAGTGTAGTGTAGTGTAGTGTAGTGTAGTGTAGTGTAGTGTAGTGTAGTGTAGTGTAGTGTAGTGTAGTGTAGTGTAGTGTAGTGTAGTGTGGTGTAGTGTAGTGTAGTGTAGTGTAGTGTAGTGTAGTGTAGTGTAGTGTAGTGTAGTGTAGTGTAGTGTAGTGTAGTGTAGTGTAGTGTAGTGTAGTGTAGTGTAGTGTAGTGTAGTGTAGTGTAGTGTAGTGTAGTGTAGTGTAGTGTAGTGTAGTGTAGTGTAGTGTAGTGTAGTGTAGTGTAGTGTAGTGTAGTGTAGTGTAGTGTAGTGTAGTGTAGTGTAGTGTAGTGTAGTGTAGTGTAGTGTAGTGTAGTGTAGTGTAGTGTAGTGTAGTGTAGTGTAGTGTAGTGTAGTGTAGTGTAGTGTAGTGTAGTGTAGTGTAGTGTAGTGTAGTGCAGTGCAGTGCAGTGCAGTGTAGTGTAGTGTAGTGTAGTGTAGTGTAGTGTATTTATTATTATTTTGTTCATTTTACACAAGATTTTCATAAGATGTTTACTATTTCTGGTTCAACTTTGTGCTGGTTTGCTTTTATTGTGGATTTTCGATTTGATGCAAAGAGGACGCCATTCTCTTATAGAATGTCTTCTTGCTCGAGTTGGCATCCACTGGACAGTCAAATTGCAGGCCAATCATGCAAACTGATGAGATCTTCTCAAGATCGAAACAGCTGTCTTTGCATAAGGCACTGTCCCTCCCCCATTGGGAGAAAAAGTAAATCAGCACAATTTAGAATTTTTTTTTTTTTTTTTTTTTTTGGGGAACACCGAACATTACTCAAAATTAACGTTAACTGGTTTTGTTTCTGAGGTTCACAAATAAAGACACTGGGCACAGAAAAGTTTTATCAAAGCAAACTATATATAAAGATACATAAACATACAAGAATTGAAGAAGAAAAAACAACCACACCATTAAACTTTCCTCTTATATATATAGTTTGCTTTAATAAAACTTTGTTTGTGTCCAATGCATCAGTTTGTGAACCTAAGAAAGA
>CM065692.1:34806444-34808944 GCA_017654935.2 Phymorhynchus buccinoides
AGCACTGCACTTTGCACACTCAAGGAATGCTTTGGAAACAATATCATTGAAAGGACGATCGCGTAATTCCATTAGAGGAGGAGTAACCATTCCTCATTAATCTATCAATGAGAGAGGGGGTCAGAGAGAGACAAGGAGACTGGAGAAAGACAGACAGACAGATAGATAGAGAGAGAGAGGGGCGCACACACAGAGAGAAAGAGAGATGGGGAGAGAAAGAGAGAGAGAGAGAGAGAGAGAGAGAGAGAGAGAGAGAGAGAGAGAGAGAGAGAGAGAGAGAGAGAGAGAGAGGAGAGAGATGAGAGAAAGAGAGAGAGAGAAAGAGAGGGGTGAGAGAGAGAGAGGGAGAGACAGACAGAAAGAGAACTAGAGAGAGGCACAGAGAGAGAGAGAGAGAGAGAGAGAGAGAGAGAGAGAGAGAGAGGAGAGAGAGAGAGAGAAAGAGAGGGGTGAGAGAGAGAGAGGAGAGACAGACAGAAAGAGAACTAGAGAGAGGCACAGAGAGAGAGAGAGAGAGAGAGAGAGAGAGAGAGAGAGAGAGAGAGAGAGTAAGAGAGGGAGAGAGAGAGAGAGAGGGAGAGACAGACAGACACAGAGAGAGACATAACAGAGAGAGAGAGAGAGAGAGAGAGAGAGAGAGAGAGAGAGAGAGAGAGAGAGAGAGAGAGAGAGAGAGAGAGAGAGAGAGAGAGAGAGAGAGAGAGAGAGAGAGAGAGAGAGAGAGAGAGAGAGAGAGAGAGAGAGAGAGAGACACTGCACTTTGCACACTCAAGGAATGCTTTGGAAATAATATCATTGAAAGGACGATCGCGTAATTCCATTAGAGGAGGAGTAACCATTCCTCATTAATCTATCAATGAGAGAGGGGGTCAGAGAGAGACAAGGAGACTGGAGAAAGACAGACAGACAGATAGAGAGAGAGAGGGGCGCACACACAGAGAGAAAGAGAGATGGGGAGAGAAAGAGAGATGGGGAGAGAGAGAGAGAGAGAGAGAGAGAGAGAGAGAGAGAGAGAGAGAGAGAGAGAGAGAGAGAGAGAGAGAGAGAGAGAGAGAGAGAGAGAGAGAGAGAGAGAGAGAGAGAGAGAGAAATGCATATGCTTGTAAACGCATATGTTCGTGTTTTGTGTTCGTTTGAGTATACATACAAGAGAGCGAGGGAGAGAGACAGAGAGACAGGGAGACAGGAGAGGGAGTGGTGGGCTAGAATAGGGTCGTAAATGGGGACAGACATTTAGAGAGAAAATGCTAAATGCGCGGGAGTAGAGGACAGCGAGACAATCCGAGCTAGTAAATAAGCACAGTGGCCAGACCAACACTCAGACCATGTTGAGGGATAGTAACTCTTCCTAGTCGAATGTTTCGTCAACAAATGCATTTTCTTATTTCGTGAATGAAAATCCGTCTAACGTCCTCCGGTCTGGAACAGACACATGTATTTCTTATTTCGTACAAGGAATAGGGTTAGGGATAGGGTTAGGAACATGTCAGAGTTAATGTTAGTAGGTTTTTTTTAAAGACATTTGCGCAAATGTATGCGTCCCGTGGTTGAGCGCCGTACCCGTAGCCTGGAGAATGTGAGATACGGGCCCGTACCCCGCGCCTCTGCCTAAAAGGAAACAGTCATAGTGTATGCAGAGACGGAGAATATGACCAATTGGCCAAATGAAAAGGAGACAAAGACAGAAATCAGTGAGACGGGGTAAATAGTCCTATTGAATCACAAAACCGTCTCTCAAGTACGTTTTTATTAAGACAACTTTCATACCAAGAAACACACACGCACGCACGCACACGCGCACGCACACGCGCACGCACACGCACACACACACGCGCGCGCGCGCGCGTACACACACACACACACACATGCAAGCACACACGCATGCACATGTGTTATGCAACAAAATTAATATAAGTCAAACGGCAGACAGGAAGACAGACCGACCGACTGACAGACAGACTGACAGACACAGTAGTAAACAATAATCCCTTCGGCAACGGAGGTAATAAACTGCCGCAACCACTCAGCTGTGGACACAACTTAAAAGACGGGAGATCAAGAAACCATCATGTTTCCTTCGCGGAGAACAGGGGGGGGGGGGGGGGGGGGGGGGGGGGGATAGCGTGAAAGGGTGGATAGATGGGTGGTTGGGTGGATGGATGGATGGATGTTAGCGATTCCAAACAGAAGCCATCAAGGCTGCTGTAAGGGATGCCCCGTTAACATGCCGCCGCAAGCCTCTGGAACGAGAAGCGGAAAGAGGAGCAAATCCCTCTTTGAGAGGAAGGAAAGAACCTTCATTAAGATGTCAAAGAAGAAGGGAGGAACATTGGGAGGCATGGGATGAGGAGAAGGAAGGGAATGCATGCAAGGAGTTACGGCGCAACTATATCGGGGTGGGGGTGGGGTGGGGATCATGCTGCTATCATCAATGCACTGTAAACTCCTGGAAGAGGGGCGGCTGGATTCTGGTGGGGCTCAGTGGAGAATGAAATGGGTG
>CM065692.1:34813944-34821444 GCA_017654935.2 Phymorhynchus buccinoides
ATACATAGTTTTAAATGTTTTCCAAAAGATATAATAAAAAGTTACGAAATGGTGCAGAGATTGTGACGAGGTAATGGGTTAAAAGGCTAAGTCCCGCTAGGGTCCCGAGACTTTAGAAAATTTGCCTTTAGCCCACTTCTCTCAGGGTATGGGAAGATGGGATCCCCGGGTTTCCTTTTCTGGAGCCGGGGGGCCTCTTTCGCCCCGGGGCCCCTTTTTTTCATCTAATAAATTTATATTTGTGCCCGCAGGGTTCTGGCTCGTATGGTTGTAAGAAATACAAGTGGTTGAATTGCTCTAAATGGCAGACAGAGAGAAGTAGGGTTTTACATGAAATTACAAGACTCCCACTCATCCTCATCAGTCTGACCAAAGGGTTGCAGGATTATTTGACACTTGTATTAGGTTATTTACTCCCAAAATCTGCATAAGATTATGCAACAATAATAATAAAGCAGCTCTAATGGCGCCAAACAACAAAATGATGGGATAAAAAAACAATTGGTATATCCCGAAGAGGATTTTACAAGACTTTTGTGTCTTTAACTAGTAGTAGGGTTCGCCCCATGCCGCCGGAAGGGTTAACTAATTTATGCTTAAATTGTCCGTAGGAAAGCTTCAAGAAAAGGATTCGCGCAGTCCGGGGGACTTAGGCTGTGGTTGAGTTCCTCCGTAGGTGATTCGGCGAATGCTGTGTGTGGGAAAATGGTCGTGGCTGGGCTTGCGTCGTTCAGATGAGAGTACTAGCTCGTTTTACCGCCAGTCGTGTCCTATTCTGTATAGGCCGGCTTCGGCATGGGATGGGCAAAATGGCACGGTTCAAGCGTGGTCTCCTCACAGATTCTGCAAGGTGCGGGTCGTCTTGGCGACAGTTTCCATTCTGAGTGCGTGCTGCGGGGATCTGAGTGCGGGTCGTCTTCGGCTAACATGCAGTCTCTGCGTCTTGGTGCGTGTGGTAGTCCGGGATGATCGTCACAGGCCCACGTTGCCCTGGTGCTGATGATATGCAGCAGGAGAATGGTGGATGTTAGTAGATCTGGCTATGGCTTAGAGACAAGGGGCTGATAATCAGTCAGGCTAGGGAATTAAGTGAATCCGCAGAACTCGGCGCTTAGAAAGGGCTGTTATCCCTTGTAGCTAATACAGCACTTACATGTAGTTGAATTAAATGAGGAAACTGAATTTCAGTTAAAAACAAAACTGAGATCAGGTACAACATAAAAGGGTGATCAATTCCATCAATTCAACTCTCCATCCGAATCACTCTGGAAAGGTAATTGGTATCTATAAAGTGGCAAGATTGCTGACCCATAGGTTTCTCTACTATAATACGCTAGTGCGAGAGTATTGCGGGCCCTATAAGGTTTTCCTACTTTAAAAATAGACTAAAGAGGGTTAGTAGGGCAGTAAATACTCCGGATTCTGGTAAGCCTTAAAAAGTGTTCAAAGAGTCTAAAACGACACACACATCGAGCAAAAATGAATCATTGTGCAAGAAATAGAATAGTAATGTTTTACGCGGGATACGCACTTCATTTCTATACGACATAATTCTATTCTACTCTCCTTGTTCATCTAATTGGATAACATTAAGGATCTGAGATCAATAAAACTAGAGTCAAACAACACAACCATGTCTCATTAGTCAGATGGCTACTGGCATGCGCGTATAGGATAGTAGTCATCAATAAGACTTACTAGGTGGTGGCTATTGCTGGCATGGGAGAAGGTGTTGCTGGCTGGTCGGAGTTTGCAAGCGTCTTTGTGTGAAAAAAATTTTGCTCACTATGGGAATGACGCCCAATTCGATAGAAGCCTACACTTTCAAGACAATGAAAGCCATGTCTATTTGTTTTTAGCAGAGTTGTCGACGGGACGATCACATAGGAGATGGATGTTGCTAAATAGTAGCTGCTCGAACAATCACGCGCCTGTGATTACGGACTATTCCTTTATCATGCCAGTGCTTACGATGTGAGCAGCATGCCGGGACATCAAATATCCTCTCAGCGGTGATCTAAGAAAAAAAGGACAAAAAAAAACCCAGTCTCTTCTAAAGGGAAATAACCGTCGGTTTGTCAGCTTTTCTTAGTGATGGTGGGGGTAAGTGGAGCAAGGTGTGCTTACAAAGGAGAGAGATACAGCGCGTGTGGTTTCAACAGGGATAATTTTGGCCTTAGTGCGGAGACGTTGCGTTTTTTGAAGTTAGGCCTTGAAGTAGGACCGGGCAATTAACGTGGCGGGTTGGTCGAGGCATAGTATGAACCCCAGGGGTGTTGGGGGGGAGGAAGGGGGTGGTGTGGGGGAGGGGGGGGGAAGGGGGGGCTGGGGAGTGGGGTGCTAAAGAAAGTAAAGAGGAAAGAGAATTGGGGAATATGCCTGTGAAAAGGGGGTCTGCGGGCGGAACACTTACGGTCACAGAGAGATAACATTCTGGTTTACAAGATTAAAATTATTGAAAACGCCAGGGGAGGTAACTCATGATTGGAGTGGTAAAAAATAGACCGCGTGCCACAAACTATTGCGATTTTGCGCTTGTTTTCTCATGAGGCCATGCAAGCAGTATGATGATAATGCCGCCACACAATAGTTAAAGGCATTCTGTCCACTCGTTCATGAAATACAGCTGACACATGAGATATACAACATAAAGAAGAACAGTTCGGTTTTGTGAGTCTTCCTTGGCGGAGGTGTGCACTAGAAGTTCACAATTTAGTGCCTAAATAATATGTTGAGTAATGCTGATCAAGATAAGGGTCTATGGCCAACGGTTTGGCCTCAATCGCCCGGACAGAGAGACAGCCACACAGCCACACACACACACACACAGACACAGTCACACGCACACGCACACACACGCACACACGCACCACGCACACGCACACGCGCACGCACACGCACACACACACACACACACACACACACACACACACACACACACACACACACACACACACACACACACACACACAGTGCTCTTTGCAATAAACACACATATTATACACACACACAAACACACACACACACACACCACACACCACAACACAACACACACACACAACACAACCACACACACACCACACAAGACGATTATGGTAGTCATGATAAATCAATAATTTTTGTAAGAAAAAGAAAATCGACCTCCCAGATTTGATCGAAACATTGCTGGGATTTTGAAGTGTGGTTTAGACCCCAGTGTCGCAGTGCATTTAAAAACTGAAAACCGAACACATTAACGTACCTTACCCATTATGGCCATATGAAGAAGAAGAAGAAGAAGGTTAAAAGTGAGTATAAATCACATTTATAGGTGATTTTGAAGTTCTTGTGTTTTAGACAAAAATTACTCAAGCATTTAATAAACTATTTAACTCAGGTACGCCCTTGAGTACCATTCAGGATGGGGGTCACAATGACAAAACGGAGAATCAACGTTACAAAACCCCGATAGACACCAGATCACGTGTCAAAATCACGGGTTTCACGGGTTTTCCCTCTTATAGCTGGAAACAATCTTGTTTTGACTCAGGTCTCACCGACGCCATGGCAAATGCGCCCCCAAAATCAAAAGGCGATACATCATTTTAAAGAGCAGCCTCAATTTGAACATGGGGGCATTTCTATATGGGGTGCAGGCTTAGCTAGTCAGCTACCATAGCGCCAAACAAAACAAGGGACTTAATCGTGGCGCGTCTGTGTATCTTTAATTAATACCCATGTGAAAAAGAATTGAAAACGTTTATAAGCCCAATATCACTGTCCATTTCATGAAATGGGCAAGTGGCAATGTCACCTGTTGGGCGTAACACATCAGTAAAAACTGAAAAACTAAAAATTAAACTTGCTTTGAAAAATAAATCTTACATCCTTTGTTTTATGTCATTGCAAGTAGATTTTAATCAGATGTTTAAAAATAGATCTTGAAGTCTTTTTTAGTTTTTTGGTTTAGCTATGAAATGAAGAAAGAAAACTAAACAGAGCCGTGCGTGTTTGTATTGCGATGTGTGTGCGTGTGCATGAATTACGTTAGTTGTGTGTACGCGTGTGTGTACGTAAGGCCTATGTATGAGTGTGCATGCGTGTGTGGTATGTGCGCGCATTGTGATAACGTAATGTGACCGAGTGACGTGACGTAAGTCGTCAACTCGTCACTAATTATTCATAGCCTAGTCTACTGTCACAAGATCGTCCAAAGCAGACGGTCAGCATTTGCCTTTATTCAGTTTTCTACTAAAAAATGATCTTAATCAGCCTACTCTGATGTGTAGTCTATTTTTAGTAACACAGCATCTGATGATGTCAGTGTTACAATGCTTGGTTTGGGTTAACTCACATGAACTCAAATGTTTGTGTATGAGTTAAGCAATCATAGGGTCAGGTAAAACCGACCTATGTTATGTTTCCAAACCCCAGCTAGGCTTGGGTCAGTGTCAGTTTAATCATGCTATTTAAGTCATGCAGTGAGCTCCTTCCACTGCTGTGACTGTGTATCTCCTCATGTTGTTTAACATTGAGTGCTATGGCGCAAGGCCTACAATCATACATAATCATTGTTATTTCTTGTTTATATTTATGTATATATTTTGTATCGTTGCAGGATGTATTTGCAGCACTGTTTTTCCTAGCTATGTTTCCTAGTAAATAAACAAAGTCAAACAACTGTCTGGTTTTCCTCTATGTTCCTGGTCTGCGTGGTGTGCTCATCATCACCCCCATTTCCTCAACTCCTCCTTATCCCTAACCCTTACCCTTATCACCCCCATCATAGTAAAATAGGAAATATGGCTGTTTTTAACGACATGAAGAATGAAAAGTCAAGCCTTCTTAGATTTAGATTTATCGATGAGCGTTTGCAATATTAAACCAACTATGACAGGTAGTTAACTACTTTTTAGTTTATGCTTCAGCCAAACACAAACCATATCATATGAAAATGTTACAAATATTGACACAGTCTCTCTTCTCTCTCTCTCTCTCTCTCTCTCCTCTCTCGCTCTCTATCTCTCTCTCTCTCTCTCTCTCTCTCTCTCTCTCTCTCTCTCTCTCTCTCTCTCTCTCTCTCTCTCTCTCCTCTCTCTCTCTCTCTCTCTCTCTCTCTCTCTGCGATGGTTGTGTTTGGATTTTCAATGATGCATGATTTTGTTAGAACTGTTATTTTGATTCATTGTGTTGCCCTTCCCCACCCATCCATTATGATACGGGCAGAAAGGCCTATTCATTAAAAATTTCGACTTCGACTTCGACGACTTCGACTTCGACTTCTCTCTCTCTCCTCTCTCTCTCTCTCTCTCTCTCTCTCTCTCTCTCTCCTCTCTCCTCTCTCTTTCTCTCTCTCACTCTCCATCTCTCTCACTCTCTCTCTCCTTTTTCAATTTAATTATCAAGCGGGTCATTCGAGGTCTACTAGACAAGCTCCTGATGAACAGACACCAATGACCAGACTGTAAGGTCAGACAAGGTCGAGGAGAGAGAGAGAGACCGAGAGAGAGAGAGAGAGCGAAGAGAGAGAGAGAGAGAGAGAGAGAGAGAGAGAGAGAGCGAGACAGAGAGAGCGATACAGATGAGAGACTGAGAGAGAGATAGAAGAGAGACAGAGAGAGACCAGAGCGAGACAGAGAGATAGAGCGAGAGGTGCGTGTGGGGGGGGGGGGGTGGACACTCATAATATCGACGCATGACATCTCGAACGTGCGTGGGTATGTTGTGTGGGTGCACGTTTGTGTGTTATATATATATATATATATATAATATATATGGTGTGTGTGTGTGTGTGTGTGTGTGTGAGTGTTGTGGTTCCTGTGTGTGTGTTAGTGCTGTGTGCGTCGTGCGTGCGGCGTTCGTGTGTGTGTGTGTGTGTGTGTCTTTTGGTGTGTGTGTGTGTGTGTGTACGTGTGTTGCGTGCAGTGCGCGCGCGTAGGGGGTATTGGCGTGTGATATGAGGAGGGTAAGATTAACAGAGTGATGATGCGAAGAGTGATATTGCGAAGAGTGATACTGTGAAGCAGGGCAGAGAGTGACAAACCGAACAGTGTAGGGGAGGGAGGGGTGTGGGGCTCAGGAATGGCTGGGAGGTCAGAAGCACCCAAAATCAATGAAGGAGACATCAGAGGGTGATGTATGGAGAGGACAGCACGACGAGGGTTAATTGGCTATCGTCTGGACAAGGCCAATAAGGGAAGAAACAGTATAATATAGTAGGGGGAAGGGAAATGACACAGACGGGTCAAAGAAGACTGGGGTCAGCAGAGGTCGACTCAAGAACAGTATATTTGCTATAGCGTCATTGTATATATATAGCGTCATTGGTCGACTTAAAGAAAACGGGGTTGGAAGTAGGGATAAAGTGGATGCTGAGGTCAACAAGATCAGGGCCGGACCAAGTGATTCGCAAGGGGGGGGGGGGGTTGCCGGGGTCCAGGGAGCTGCATAGGTTCCGGTTTAAGTGGTAGTGCCCTTTTGGGGGCCCAGGGGGCGAAGCCTCCGGACATGTTTTCCATTTCGTGATTGTTATCGGCAAACACCCAGCCAGTTCCTTACTGTCCACCCCTGTGTAAGGTACATGCTTGGAGCAGGGGGAAGGGGGGGGCGGAAACCAGGACTCCCCCCCTCCCTAGATCCGGCCCTGAAGATGGAAGGGAAATAGGCAGTGCGTTCGTGATCTTTGTGTGTCTGTCACGCTACGATAGATCCTAATATGCTCTGTGAATGATTTCCCGATGAATGTAATATTATTTCCGTCGAGTATGTTCTGTGTTCATCCTCGTTCTTTTGACTAGTAGATCGAAGAATCGTGGCTTGCAACCTCACGAACAGATGATGATAACGTGTTGTTCCGAACGTACTTTAACCCTTTCACCGCCAAAGTCGCATTTTAGCACCACAGTGATTTAACACATATGTCACTAAAAGGCATCAAATTGGGGTCTATTATCCAAAGACCCTATTGTTTTAGTTTTGGGAAGTAAGGATAGACCTTATTTTATATATGTCACAGAACAATCCCCAATACTGCAGATGGATTTTGTTCTCTATCCAGGTAAATTTAATGGACATTTTTGGTTGAAATATGGTTGGCGGTGAAAGGGTTAAAAAGGCTATCGCCGATTCACAAGCGAGCATAATTGAAAATATTACGATAGTTATAGTATTTGTAATCTATGTTTTTTTATAACAATTTTAAGTGATTTGAATGAATACATAAATAGCCTATTAAATAAAGGAATGCAATGTGGCACCTAACACAGAAAAGGTATAATGATTGTTTTGATTTGAATTTGTTTTTAAATATAAGATAGAGAGAGACTTGCCAAAAACATTAGTGACACGAATTTCAGAAATAGACAGAACAGTTATTTATGTCATGCTTTTATGTATTTCTATTCCCAATAATACTATTCAATAATAAAGAAAACCCCCAGAAACATTGAACAGTGTCTTTTTGTAGTTAGTTGACTGAAAGAGAACCAGGATAGTTGAAGGAAGGTCTGTGCTTGTAACTTC
>CM065692.1:34828944-34831444 GCA_017654935.2 Phymorhynchus buccinoides
TTGAAAACCGAAAATCGTTAAGGGGCCATAACGTCCACACCGCAGGTCCTAGAGTCTTGACACTTGGCATGGATGTACTTTCGCTTATGGCCGTTCTGATGATGGCGTACCAATGAAGGTCAAGGTCAAGGTCAGGGAGATCAGTATGCCTTGAACGTGGTAGGGGTTTAAGATTGGGTTTTACTGTCCCTCGCATATCTCCCGAACTGCTTTATCGAATCGTTTCCAGTTTTGTGTGGTGGCGTGTCACCATGAGAGAAGGCATCCGCGCATAAATTATGCTTGACCGAATCGCTTCAAAGTTTGTGTGGTGGTGTGTCCCCATGAGAGGAAGGCATCTGTGCAAAACGTTTTGCCGTCCTGACCTTCACCTTGGCGTATGACCTTGAAAACCGAAAATCTTTAAGGGGCTATAACGTCCACACCGTTGTTCTTAGGGACTTCAAACTTGGCATGCAGGTACTTTGGCTTATGGTTGTTCTGATGATTGCATACCGATCAAGGTCAAGGTCAAGGTCATGGAGATCGGTAGGCCTTGAAAGTGATAGGGGTAAAAAAATTGTATTTTCAGCCACAAAAGTAAAAATATAATATTTTGCGGACCCGGCGAAACCGGTACTCAGCGGTACCGGTACTTGGCGTTACCTGTACTAGGCGTTACCGGTACTAGGCGTTACCGGTACGGGGCGTTGCGCTAGTATAATATACGGGCAGTTTAATTACTTTTGTTGAAACTTGTTTGTTGTGTTGTGCTGCCTTGTTGTTGACAGAAAAACGGACAGATACATATGCATACACACGCACGCACGTATTCAAACCCTCACATGCACACGCATGCACACACGCACACACACACACAAACACACACACGCACACACGCGCACGCACTCACACGTGCACGCACGCACGCACACACACATGCTCTCTCTCTCTCTCTCTCTCTCTCTCTCTCTCTCTCTCTCTCTCTCTCTCTCACACACACACACACACACACACACACACATATACACACCATCACCATGAAATCTGACATACCCAAGGGTGTGTCGCTGGCAGGATGACGTACAGCCAACGTCCGAACCAACCTTGGGCTTGAGCAAAGAGAAATAAAGGTGAGTGTGTACTGTAGGGGTGACTGAAAAGGGGGGAAATAGAGTATTGAGCAGGTACAAAGATGGGACATGATTGGGAAGAGGAAGGGAATGAAAGACAGAAGAGGTGGAAGGTAATGTCTAGTTCTTTCTTTTGGGAAGAGGAAGAGAATGAAAGACAGAAGAGGTGGAAGGTAATGTCTAGTTCTTTCTTTTGGGAAGAGGAAGAGAATGAAAGACAGAAGAGGTGGAAGGTAATGTCTAGTTCTTTCTTTTGGGAAGAGGAAGGGAATGAAAGAAAGAAGAGGTGGAAGGTAATGTCTAGTTCTTTCTTTTGGGAAGAGGAAGAGAATGAAAGACAGAAGAGGTGGAAGGTAATGTCTAGTTCTTTCTTTTGGGAAGAGGAAGGGAATGAAAGACAGAAGAGGTGGAAGGTAATGTCTAGTTCTTTCTTTTGGGAAGAGGAAGGGAATGAAAGACAGAAGAGGTGGAAGGTAATGTCTAGTTCTTTCTTTTGGGAAGAGGAAGGGAATGAAAGACAGAAGAGGTGGAAGGTAATGTCTAGTTCTTTCTTTTGGGAAGAGGAAGGGAATGAAAGACAGAAGAGGTGGAAGGTAATGTCTAGTTCTTTCTTTTGGGAAGAGGAAGGGAATGAAAGACAGAAGAGGTGGAAGGTAATGTCTAGTTCTTTCTTTTGGGAAGAGGAAGGGAATGAAAGAAAGAAGAGGTGGAAGGTAATGTCTAGTTCTTTCTTTTGGGAAGAGGAAGGGAATGAAAGAAAGAAGAGGTGGAAGGTAATGTCTAGTTCTTTCTTTTGGGAAGAGGAAGGGAATGAAAGAAAGAAGAGGTGGAAGGTAATGTCTAGTTCTTTCTTTTGGGAAGAGGAAGAGAATGAAAGACAGAAGAGGTGGAAGGTAATGTCTAGTTCTTTCTTTTGGGAAGAGGAAGAGAATGAAAGACAGAAGAGGTGGAAGGTAATGTCTAGTTCTTTCTTTTGGGAAGAGGAAGAGAATGAAAGACAGAAGAGGTGGAAGGTAATGTCTAGTTCTTTCTTTTGGGAAGAGGAAGGGAATGAAAGAAAGAAGAGGTGGAAGGTAATGTCTAGTTCTTTCTTTTGGGAAGAGGAAGGGAATGAAAGAAAGAAGAGGTGGAAGGTAATGTCTAGTTCTTTCTTTTGGGAAGAGGAAGAGAATGAAAGACAGAAGAGGTGGAAGGTAATGTCTAGTTCTTTCTTTTGGGAAGAGGAAGGGAATGAAAGAAAGAAGAGGTGGAAGGTAATGTCTAGTTCTTTCTTTTGGGAAGAGGAAGGGAATGAAAGAAAGAAGAGGTGGAAGGTAATGTCTAGTTCTTTCTTTTGGGAAGAGGAAGGGAATGAAAGAAAGAAGAGGTGGAAGGTAATGTCTAGTTCT
>CM065692.1:34836444-34846444 GCA_017654935.2 Phymorhynchus buccinoides
CACCGTCGTTTGGAGGCATAGCTCTTAGTCCTCGAGGCATAGCTCAAGTCCTGGTAAAAGAAAAAAAAATGATTTTTTTTTTTTACCAGGACTAAGAGCTATGCCTCCAAACGACGGTGTTTGTCATTGTGTTTTTGTTTTTAACTGGATTTCTCTAGCAACAATTTTATTTCTCAGTTTTATGTTACTTTGAAATCCTGCAGTGATGTTATTTGTATCGCAATACTTTACACAGTTTGTAATTTGTCAAACAGATTTTCATGTGATTAACAGTGTTTTGATATGCAACAAATCATACCCCTTTCCTGACAGGAGTTTCAAGTCGAAGTGAAGCCAAGAATTATTTATTATCTCTATGCAGAGAAATTGCATTCGGGGACAAAATTACAAAAAAATAGAACACATAATATATTAATTAAGGGTTTAAAAATAAAACAATCACAAATTAACAAATACGTCAACCACAAAGTTAGCAATGAGCTTTTCTTCTTCTTTTTTTTTCTTTCTTTTCTTTTCACGAAACCCTGGTTGATAAAGTATGGCTATCAAGATGAGTTTGCCTTGGTATAGTGTTATTAACTTACGTACAGTCTAACCTTGCCCCCACAGGTAATACCATTTCCTTGAATATTTTGTGTGAGTGTATGTGTTGGTTATCTTTTTCTTGTTTTTCTTTTGTTATTTTCCTTGTGTTTGCTAAATATTTTTGTTGCGCCAGGGCCGGATCCAAGTGGAGGGCGATACGTGGGTTCCGTACCCCCCCCCCCCCCCCCCCCCCCCCCCCCCCCCCCCCCCCCCCCCCCCCCCCCCCCCCCCCCCCCTTCACAAAAACAACAACGAAGAGACAGAGAAGAAACGAAAGACGGTCCTACTTTCTGTTTTGTTGTTCTAAGGTACACTGTAAAGGGAGTTTTGGCACTTGATTTTGTTGAAAATGCTTCAGCTTCAGGGGGCGTTGCCCACTGACCCCACCAAGGGAGCCCTACGCCCCCCCCCCCCCCCCCCCCCCCCCCCCCCCCCCCCCCCCCCGCCTTTGTTTGTAACCCCCCCCCCCCCCCCCCTCCTCCTCTAATGTGACCCAGGTCCGGCCCTGTGCAGTGCTGTTGCCGTCCATTGTCATTGTGGTGTTTATGGAAATGAATGGGCAGACAGAGTAGCTGGAAGAGGTGCACGACAAATAATTGGCTGTGAAATTCCTTTATCTATACAGGACTGTTATAATCTTTTAGAAAGAAAAACACACATCAAAACTCGCGTTTCTTCGTTAAACCATTTTCCAAGAGAAATGTCTAGTTTATGTTGCTTTTTAGTTCAATTGTACAGTGAGTGTAGCGTTTTGATGCTTTTTAGTTCAATTGTACAGTGAGTGTAGCGTGTTGATGCTTTTTAGTTCAATTGTACAGTGAGTGTAGCGTTTTGATGCTTTTTAGTTCAATTGTACAGTGAGTGTAGCGTTTTGATGCTTTTTAGTTCAATTGTACAGTGAGTGTATCGTTTTGATGCTTTTTACTTCAATTGTACAGTGAGTGTAGCGTTTTGATGCTTTTTAGTTCAATTGTACAGTGAGTGTAGCGTTTTGATGCTTTTTACTTCAATTGTACAGTGAGTGTCGCGTTTTGATGCTTTTTAGTTCAATAATTCTTTCAAATGTAAATATGTTAATACTGCAAGATGTTTATGTGGGGAGATTCTTTTGACATTCCATAGACTGTTTCATTGTCCCCTTATGAGGCAGTACCTACCCAGTTTCCAATAACCTGAAAATCCTTCAATCGATTATTTTAAAATCCTAATGTCAAATCACTTATGTTTGTGTAATGGATCAAAATATTTACTTCATAGTCCCATTACTATGATATTTTCATTTTGTTTTTAAACAGGGTTAGTTTTGGTTGTTCTTGCTAACTGAATTAAGTGTTATGTTTTAATTTATAAAATAATATCAATGTAATATTGCTATCAATCATTTACAATATCATTAGTTAGCTAAAACACTTTAAGTGAAAAGACCTTAAATTAAACAAAGCAAAACACATAAACACATACGGACATACACAGACACACACACATAGATACACAGACACACACAGACACACACACATACACACACACATTTTAATGTCCACCAATACAATTTTGACTTTCTCTCTCTCTCTCTCTCTCTCTCTCTCTCTCTCTCTCTCTCTCTCTCTCTCTCTCTCTCTCTCTCTCTCTCTCTCTCTCTCTCTCTCTCTCTCTCTCTCTCTCTCTCTCTCTCTCTCTCTCTCTCTCTCTCTCTCTCTCTCTCTCTCTCTCTCTCTCTCTCTCTCTCTCTCAAACACACACACACACACACACACACACACACACACACACACACACACACACACACACACACACACACACACACACACACACACACACACACACACACACACACACACACACACACACACACACACACACACACACACACACACACACACACACACACACACACACACATACACCTTTAACCTACATCCACTTTACCAAACAACAATCCACACCCCTAACTATTACCAATCCTATTTTCCCCTGTCATATCAACTTATGTATTATACGTCCCATCTTCTCTCACCCCTTAAATCCCCTCGTCCTCTTCCATCCTGTTCAGAAACGATAACGTTACTCGGTGCTTCAAAATATCAACTCGCAAACTATAACTGTCTGGAACGTATCCCTGACAACTGTCTAGCAGCATCATAATAATAATAATGGGAATTTATATAGCGCTCTTTCTCACATGAGCTCAGTGCGCTTTACATTGATAACAAGAACATTAAAGGCAAACAAACAATGAATCATTAGAAAGTAAAATAAACACGATGATTGCACGCAACGTTCTCTTACTTCCTCACACACACACACATACACACACACATATACACACACACACACACATACACACACACATATACACACACACACATACACACACACGCGCGCGCACACACACATACACACGCACACACGCACGTACGCACGCCTGCATGCATGAAACATATTTGGTAGAAAATGTTCTTCAATAATTCACTTAGTATCGCAAGCATAAGTAAAATTGTCCATGTGTGAAAATCGAGCATTTTTAGCTGAATAAAACTAATTGACGCACATACTACAACATATTCTTGACTATTATTTATGAAACGTTACTTATAGTAAACTAAAGTTGGCTTGAAAAAAGATCTGAAAATATAGATGAACTAAATGTTCCTCCCGAAACAGCTGTGAACAGTATCCCGGCGATCCCTTCCTCCCGCCACTATAGGCCAGTGCAACTAGGGTTATTAACGCCCTTGACAGCGAGAGTTACTCCCTTGTTGGTCAGTATCCAAAAGGGCATTCACTCTTGCGAATGGCAGCCATTTGGTGGCCTCAAATAGGGTTATTGGCGAGAGTTACCCCCTTGTTTGGTCAGTACTCAAGCATCTACCAAGGGCATTCACTCTTGCAAAAGGTGGTCGTTGCAGTGGCCAGTAGCAGGGTGATGGCTGTCTGGTCGGGCAGACGACAAATGAGACCGGTGGGAATTAGGAAAGCCCTTTCTGAATAAGACGCGCGGCGCGAGACATCGAGCCTGGTGCTCCGTTTATAAGATGACCAGACGATGTCGAGCTCCATCAGACAAATTAGATACTCTCTATACCCTTTCTCATCCCCTTACACTTAGCTCTCTGCCCATAGTCTAATCCAGCAGCCATGTTCCTTTTCTGCTCCTCCTCTCTCTCTCTCTCTCTCTCTCTCTCTCTCTCTCTCTCTCTCTCTCTCTCTCTCTCTCTCTCTCTCTCTCTCTCTCTCTCTCTCTCTCTCTCTCTCTCTCTCTCTCTCTCTCTCTCTCTCTCTCTCTCTCTTAACATAATAGTTTGGGTTTTCTAACCACTCTCTCTCTCTCTCTCTCTCTCTCTCTCTCTCTCTCTCTCTCTCTCTCTCTCTCTCTCTCTCTCTCTCTCTCTCTCTCTCTCTCTCTCTCTCTTAGTCCGGCACTGTTTTGAAACGCCTTTGGTCCTATTCTTCCAGCTTTGAGTCACTTTGTTGTATAATTATTTACTCTACTAATAGCAGCATTTTTCGTTTCTCTTACCTTTGATTCCGACTGTCCCAATCTGTTCTAATCTACCCAAGACAGTATACCTTCCCTCCCTGCCTACCACCCAAATGCCACACACACTCCTTTCTGTTCTATATAAGTTATTTCGCACTTTTTCTTATCTCCTTCGAACAGCCTAAATTCATGTTGATACCCGCTTCACCCAAACTGTTCCATTCATTGATAATTATCTCAACCAGGGCCTGTATTCACATTGAGATAGTATGATACTCATCATCATCATATCGTAGAAGTCCTTGTAAAGTCCTATTAAATTCCACTACTTTAGAAGGACTTCTAATATATCATGATGATAAGTGTCATACTATATCATTGTGAATGCAGGCCCTGGGTGTCATGCTTGTCATTCTGTCAGTATTGTCTATGTGTGTCTATCTGTCTTGTTTGTCTGTCTGCCAGTCCGTTTGTCTACCTATCTGTCTGTTTTCAACCTTACATTAAAAGAATGAAATAGTGAGGCCAAGAGAGGAGATGACGAAATTGAACAAAGGGTAATGACTCTCTTTTTCTAATTAACTCCCCTCCACCAAAGTAATGAACTTTGGTGGAGGGGAGTTAATTAGAAAAAGAGAGTCATTACCCTTTGTTCAACTTACATTAAAAGTTAATTAAATATATTTCAAAGAACTTGGTAGCACCCAAATAACTTCAGAGTTACTTTGCAAACAAGACTTTTCATCAATCAGGTGGTTTTTTTTATTAAGTATTATTCGGTGTAAATGGTATAAATGAATTTTGACGAATAATATGAACGTCAGAATATCAGGCTGGAAATAATGCATTTACCCCGGTACTCTATGAATAATTAATGTTAATTGATGTTAATGATGATGGGTGGTTTTTTTTCATTTTAAGCCTCTTTTGTTAATAACAAAAAACATCCTTCAATGATCAAATAAGCCAAGAAACTTTGGTTTTAATATTTTGGCATCTTAGTAATGCAATGTTTGCGTGTTGGCCATGACAACTAGAAGTAGACCCAACATATCGATAGTTTCGTTTGGTTATGAACTGTCTGTTTGGTTGGTTTCTTTATTACTCACTTGCACATTTACTTGCTTTTCTTTGTTTTGTATTTTAGAATTCTAATCCATGACAGCTTAATTCAGTTTAACAACACACGAGTTATCTTCTGTTTAAAGATCCCGCTCGTCACGTGTTAAAATCACGGTTTTTTTCGTGTTTTCCCTCTTATAGCTAGTAAGCAATCTTAAGAAATCTTCCTAGCATAGGAGGGAATGTGGCACGTGACGTGGGGGGTCTTTAAAATCCTTTCAACGCCAGCCATTTTTCAACCAAACTTTCCATGAAACTTATCTGGGTAGAAAAAAGATTCTGCCTGAAATATTGGGGATTCCTCTGTGACGTGCATAAAATAGGCCCAGTCCTTACCTCCCAAAATTAAAAACATATTAAGGTCACTGGATACCAGACCCTCACTTGATGCCTTTCAGTGACATGGGTGTTAAATCTTTGTGGTGCCAAGAGGCGACAGTGGCGATCAAAGGGTTAACACGGATTTCAGATTGTGAGGTTCACTCCAGGTTCTACCAGTAATAATATTCGTATTAGAGGTGAGGAGAAGGTTGGCTTTACGTCCTATTAGCAGATAGTTCTGCAGGACATGATGTCTGAAGACGAGGTCTTCCTGGGGTTTGGCCAATATGTTTGTATCTAGCATTAATCCATTCATTGTACACAATCGAAGCGCATTAGTTTGGGTAGTGTGACCACTGTCCGGCAGATGGTTTGCTGATGGTCACGTCTCTCCGTCAGTAGACTGCCTGTAGCTGCTGGCGTCTTACCCTGTCACCGTCAATGTCGCATTTATGCACCACAATGGTTTAAAGGGATACTCTGACGGATGCGTTTTTTGCAAGAGAAACACGTCGAGGTCACCAGAAAGACAGCCTTTTCAAGGATCGGAAAACTCACTTTGCTCTGGTTTCCTAGAAATCAAACCACCAAAATGCCGATTCCTCCTTGGCGGAGTTGCCGGAGAGAGAAGCCATTTTGGACGGGGTGGGTGGAGGCCACTCAGAGTGGTTGAAACTTGTTTCTTCTTTGTAGTGCAGTAACAAAAAAAAGGATCTGTTTCCTTTGTTGTGAAAGAAACTCCTGTTGGTAAACTGTAAATAAAAAGGCTTGTATTTTGGACATTTTGTGATTTGGTCTAAGCGACTAAGGCGGTCATTCTCAAAGAGAAGGCTTGTTCCTTTCGCTGAAAGAATTTGACTTCCAGCACCTCCGCCAAGGAGGAATCGCCGATTTGACGGTTTGATTTCTAGGAAACCAGAGCAAAGTGAGAGTTGTTATCTCTGTAAAGGGTGTTTTCCTGGTGATCTCGACGTGTTTCTTGCAAACACTCATCCGTCAGGGTGCCCCTTTAACACACATGTCACTAAAAGACATCAAGCCATGGCCTGTTATCCGAAGACCCCATTTTCTTAATTTTGGGAGGTAATAATAGGCCTAATATCATGCATGTCACAAAGGAATGCCCAATATTGCAAAACATATTTTCTCTATGTCCAGTTAAGCTTAATGCTGAACATGGCTGGCTGCGAGAGGGCATAGTGCTGCTAGCTCTATTAAAGGGTGTATCCCAAGATGCAGTACTGTATTGGCTTGCTAATGTTGTTGTCGATTGGCTGCCAGTGTTGATGTAGCATATAGTTCATAACGCTTCACGTGGTTTTCTATTTTGTTTGTCTACATTTAGTACATTGTTTATCACTCCACATTTACCAGTAGTAAATGACATACTGATGAATAACGGAAATACTGTGACAGCCAACGCCCGTCTCCTCAAAAAGGTAAGACGGGGTAAAAAGCCCATGGGAAATAAAGCAAATTTCAGTCACATATGGTAAGAAGCCAGTCACATGCCAATGTTAGCATTCGTCTCATGGGAACAAGCTGTTTCGGGAGGAACCTTTAGTTTATCTATATTTTCAAAGTTTTTTCAAACTTTAGTTAACTATAAGTAACTTTTCATAAATAACAGGCGAGACGTAGTATGCAAGATTACTTATAGTAAGATAAATTTTCTTTCAGTCACTTATTTATGCCCATGATTTCTACTAGATATGTTGATTGTGTTAATGTCTAGCATTCGTCTCATGGCCAAAATATCTTTGACTGTACAGTTTTTATCTAAATTCAGGCTTTTAACTAAATTTATTTTCATGGGACGGAACATAATTGACTGAATGGGCTTCTTTCCCGCCCATGGGCTTCTTACCCGCCCATGGGCGTTTTACCCCGTCTTCACCTAATACTAACATGTTGTACAAGAGCTTTGCGTGTTTTGCACTGACTGTTAAACAACGTTATTTTCACACACAAAAAGAGACACAGAACGAAGTAGACGGGCATAAATCGAAACGGAGAAGGACAGATGTCTCACCGACAGACAAGCAAAGCAAGGAAAAAGAAACAATCGAAATAATCAATAGAAGACAGTGAGAGAGTGATGGAAGAAACAACAACATCGCCAGGAAGCAGCACTACTTCCTCAGTCCGCACTTGTTTTAATTTGCCAGATGAGACCTTGCTCCCAAACTCCTTTCTTTTACTGGGGACAATTAGCCTTGTTGGCTGGACACTGACGGATGTGGTTGTTTTTGCAAGAAACACGTCGAGATCACCAGGAAAACACCCTTTACAGAGATCGCAACACTCACTGGTTTCCTAAAAATCAAACCGTCAAATCGGCGATTCCTCCTTGGCGGAGGTGCTGGAAGTCAAATTATTTCACTTAAAGAGAAGGCGTGTGCCGTCTCTTTTGTACTGGCCGCCTGAGTTTAGACCAAATTGTTTGCACGGAATTTTCGCAATACAAGCCTTTTTATTGTTTTAATTTTCTTAAATGTTATGCAGTTTATCTAAAGGAGTTTCGCTCACAACAACGGAAATAGCTTCTTTTTTTTTTACTGCACTACAAAAAAAGAAGAAGAAAAAGCTTCAACCACAATGGGATTGACCTCCACCCACCCCATCCAAAATGGCTTCTCTCTCCGGCATCTCCGCCAAGGAGGAATCGCCGTTTTTACGGTTTTATTTATAGGAAACGAGAGCAAAGTGAGTGTTCCGATCCTTGAAAAGGCTGTCTTTCTGGTGATCTCGACGTGTTCCTTGCAGAAACTCATCCGTCAGGGTTCACCTTTAAACAAACTGGTGATAAAGAGAGCAACGAATCTCCACATGAGCCATCACCAAAAGCCAGTTCCTTCGGGGCAACCCAATCAGTCACGTGTCTGGTGTGGACTAAATTGATGTTTGGAGTCCGCACATTTGATGGAACTTGCAGCGACAATGGACGAGTTGAATTAGCAGACCTCTGGAAACAAACTCACTGCAGCTGATGGGTGCCTGGCTCCGGAGCATTCGAAAAGCGCGACTTTTCGAAAAGCGCGATACGAAATGCGCGAACTACAAGATGCCGAAAGGAGCGAACAGTAATGACAAAAAGAGCGAATTTCAGAGAGTCGCATAAAACTCAGAAAGTTAGGGATAGGGTTAGGGATAGGGTTAGGGATAGGTTAGGGATAGGTTAGGGATAGTAAGAAAGTAACAGACATGTTTTCTTGTAAGGTAATTCTTGCCCCATCCCAATCATCAACGACCCTCTCGCTTTCTGTCAGTCACATTCGCTCTTTCTGTCAGTGACATTCGCTCTTTTCGTACGGTCGCGCAAATGGGAATATTCAGAGAGTCGCGCTGTTTGCATGCTGCCCCTGGCTCTGGTGTGTGAAACTAAGTATACTACTTAACACATACCATAATGGTTACAATGAGCGAAGAAAATAAATGGCACAAATTTAACAATATCAATTTTATTTTATTCACAAACATGCATAATTCTACAACAAGCGTGGGTACATGCACACAGATGCACACACACACACGCAAACACACAGAGAGAGGAAAGAGAGAGAGACAGAAAGGGTGGGTGAGAGAGATGGGGCAAGAGAGGAGGGGACAGGAGATATAAGAAAAATAGACCCACGCAAAGAGAAACGTAAAAAGGACAGGGAGTATGGCAGAGTCAGGCTGACAGAAAACAAATACAGAAAAACAACACAAAGAGAGAACATAACTTAACAAACTGTCCGTAAGGGAATCATGCTGCAACCACCCTGTTATTGCCCTTGTTAGCAGCCCAGACAAACTGGCCATAAGGGAATCATGCTGCAACCACCCTGTTATTGCCCTTGTTAGCAGCCCAGACAAACTGTCCGTAAGGGAATCATGCTGCAACCACCCTGTTATTGCCCTTGTTAGCAGCCCAGACAAACTGGCCATAAGGGAATCATGCTGCAACCACCCTGTTATTGCCCTTGTTAGCAGCCCAGACAAACTGGCCATAAGGGAATCATGCTGCAACCACCCTGTTATTGCCCTTGTTAGCAGCCCAGAGAAACTGGCCATAAGGGAATCATGCTGCAACCACCCTGTTATTGCCCTTGTTAGCAGCCCAGACAAACTGGCCATAAGGGAATCATGCTGCAACCACCCTGTTATTGCCCTTGTTAGCAGCCCAGACAAACTGGCCATAAGGGAATCATGCTGCAACCACCCTGTTATTGCCCTTGTTAGCAGCCCAGACAAACTGGCCATAAGGGAATCATGCTGCAACCACCCTGTTATTGCCCTTGTTAGCAGCCCAGACAAACTGGCCATAAGGGAATCATGCTGCAACCACCCTGTTATTGCCCTTGTTAGAAACTGGCCATAAGGGAATCATGCTGCCCACCCTGTTATTGCCCTTGTTAGTAGCCCAGACAAACTGGCCATAAGGGAATCATGCTGCAACCACCCTGTTAGCAGCCCAGAGAAACTGGCCATAAGGGAATGCTGCAACCACCC
>CM065692.1:34858944-34861444 GCA_017654935.2 Phymorhynchus buccinoides
CCTACCATATGAACTTCGTTCTGCTAACTCTTTCCAGTCTTTCAAAACCGCTCTTAAAACTCACCTCTTCCGGCAATAGGGGAAGACGGGGTAAAAAGCGCATGGGCGGGTAAGAAGCCCACCCCAATTATCTCATGAAATAAATGACATTAGAGCTCGTCTCATAGGCAAAATGAGACTGAAATTTGCTTCATTTCATGAGATAATTGGGGTGGGCTTCTTACCCGCCCATGCGCTTTTTACCCCGTCTTCCCCTACCTCTGATTTCTTCCTTGTCCTGTTTCCTGCCTTAAAATGATGTCCCCCACATTGTGGGTGGGTGGGTGTGCGCGCGTATGTGGGTGTGGGCGTGTGCGTGTGCGTGCGTGCGTGTTGTGGCTGTGTGCATGTTTGTGATAGTTGATATTGTAGTAGCTTATTTATGATTTATGTATTTATTTAAACAATTGTGAAGCGCCGTGAGCTCAAGAGAGAAAGGGCACTCTATAAATGTTATTTATTATTATTATTATTATGCTTCTATGTTTGTTTGTGCGAATCCTTCCTTCAAAATGATGCATGCTCTGCTTTCATCAAACAACAACAAAGTTAGCTAGCATAATTAAGATGATTACTTGATGCGGTGATGACAGCACGGCGTTAAAACAATTGTGAGGAGACAAGGGCAGATAATGAGCCATCCATTTTCATTATCTCCCCTCTCCTCCTTGCATGGAATGCCGAATGTGTGACAGATTTATGAATATTTCTTAATTATTTTGAGGCCAACATTTTCGTGATTAGAATTATGGAGCGTTCTTACATTGAGCAGCTCTTTCATATCAATGTAAAACTAATCTGTAATTTCTTGAACAGATCCAGTATCACGTAATAAATCAATGTCATTCTGGTAGCTTAAGGCCGTGTACACCCATATGCAGAGATTCCGTGCGGAAACCCGTGCGCAATACGCAAATAAGTAAAAGAAAGAAGGGAAAAGATTTGCGCACGTGTCCGAATTTCCCCTAATCCGTAAATTTTTACCCTTCTTTCTTCCACTTATTTACGGATTGCGCATGGGATTTCCGCACGAAATCTCCGCATATGTGTGTACACGGCCTAAATCTTCTCATTAAATTAAAGTCAGTGGGTAGTTTGCCATTTAGTTAAAACTAGAGATTGTTTATCAAAGAAGAGTGGGGGGTCTCACAGAGACAAAGACATGATTCACAGCTTCTGTCTCTCTTCTTCTTCTTCTTCTTCTTCTTCTTCTTCTTCTTCTTCTTCTTCTTCTTCTTCTTCCTCTCTTCTTCTTCTTCTTCTTCTTCTTCTTCTTCTTCTTCTTCTTCTTATTCTTCTTCTTCTTCTTTTTCTTCTTCTTCTTTTTCTTCTTCTTCTTCTTCTTCTTCTTCCTCCTTTTTTTTCTTTTTTTCTCTCCAAAATACAATACAGTCTCTGTTCTCTCTGTTCTCTCTGTTCGTGTCAGTTCCAGCCAATTCCGCACACCACTGTCACTATCAATGATTCACGGGCAGTTGAACAATGTAGCATTGGAAGGTTGTGAGGAAGTTCTTTTGATAAACCTCTGCCATGATTAGTTTTAATCGGGTGCGCTAACCTTACTCTCTTGTTCTAGTTAGTCCCCGAGCCGAAGATTCGGGGAACTATTGTTTGTGTCTGGTCCGTCCGTCCGTCCGCCGTCCGTCCGTCCGTCCGTCCGGCTGTTCGTCCGTTTTTCTCAAAATCTATTCAGTCTATCATCATCAAATTTGGTATACTAGTTTGCCAAGATGCAAGCTATCCACTGATGTATTTAGTTTTACATTACCCGCTGTGCCCTAGGCCCTTTGTGTCACAGGCCCGCTATGTCCCACTTCATTCCGGCCGTTCATCCGTCCGTGCGTGCGTCCTGTTTTCAGTTCTCAATGGTCTCCCCGCTGTGTGTACAGCCGACACATTCCGATTTCGGAGTAGCTCGGCGATGCTGCGAGGGGACTTTGCAGCCGCTCGGCGTTGCACTTGTTTTCTTTGCTTTTGTTTTTGTGTGTGTGTGTGTGTTTTCTCACAATGTTGATAAACAGAAGATGAGCGTGGAAGGCATTTTGTATTTGTGAAAACTCACACGTACAGTTGTAAATGTAAGACATCACAATAAGGCCGTGTACACACATAAGCGGATATCCCATGCGGAAACCCGTGCGCAATCCATAAATAAGTGAAACAAAGAAGGGAAAAGATTTGCGCACGTGTCCGAATTCCCCCTATATGCGTAAGCATTTATCCTTCTTTCTTCCACTTATTTAGGGTTTTCCGTACAGAACTTACTTACGCGTCTAATGTGAACCCAGCCTTAAGGGAAAAACAACAACCTGACAATGCCACAGTCCACCTGAAATGATCCTACGGTTTATTGTACAGCTTTAAAAATAAGCGAAGTGAATAATATTATCGTTTCCTTTCCAATGTTTTGTTCATGCTCATACAAGCACATACAGAGAGGCACATGGAGCATTCTTTAGCA
>CM065692.1:34866444-34878944 GCA_017654935.2 Phymorhynchus buccinoides
ATTGCATAGATATATCGGCATATGTCAAAGTGTGCGTGTGTACGAGAATACGAACACAAACACATGGTCGGCAAACTGAAACCTGAAGTCTTGAGCACTGACGTGACATATTACGCTCTTAATTAAAGATCCACCAGATCACGTGTCAAAATCACTGGTTTCACGTGTTTTCCCTCTTTATTAGCTGGTAGGAAATTTTGTTTGACCAGGTTTAACTCCCATACAAATGCCCCCAAATTGAAAACGAATCATTTTAAAGAGCAGCCTCAATTTCGAGTTGGGGGCATTTGTATATGGGTCACAGCTAAAAAAAAAAAAAAAATGAAACAGACTGCAACGTCACTGGAACATACAGCAAACAAACAACTACACGACAAGTGCAAAGTGACGTTATTTTATTCACAAGAGACAAAACAAAACTACTGGATATTTCGGCGAATGCGCCTTTATCAACACAGACAAGCAATTAAACAGCAAACATCAAATATAGCAAAAGGAGCAAAAAGTAGGCAACAGAAGGAGCAAAAAATAAAAACACACACATCAAGATCAAAATAAAAACAATACTTCCCCTCTACAGTCCACAGCTACCCAGAGAAAAACAAGGGACTTAATCGTGGTGGGTCAGTGGGTCTTTAAAAAAGTCTGCAGCACATGAAGCATTCCGTGCACGCAGCAGGACGATCTAATGCACCACTGACACCCCAGAAAATGAAGACTGATACTTGATTAGCAGAAGTTGTCCCGATTTGTTTTCCTCTCAATTGTTTTAACACTGTGCCGTCGGACTCCCATCACAATTATTGATCATGCTAATCATGTTCTCTGCGGAGGGAATGAGAAATCGCGCTCTTGCCTTGACGATGGATGGATCAACATTAAAAGAAACAAAAAGGGCTATTATTTGAAAGAATGTACCAGATTGGTAAGCCTACATATTACGTAGACGCACAAAAACAGTTAAAGATCCACCAGATCACTTGTCAAATCACGGGTTTCACGGGTTTTTCCTCTTATAGCTGATAGGAAATCTTGTTTTGACCAGGTTTTACTCCCATGCGAATGCCCCCAAATTGAAAACGAGAAATCATTTTAAAGAGCAGCCTCAATTTCAAGTTGGGGGCATTTGTATATGGGTCACAGCTACCCAGAAAAAAACCCACCAACGGACTTAATCGTGGTGGGTCAGTGTATCTTGAAAATCCCAAGCTGGGGTAAAAGTCCTCTACCAATTATCTCATGAACTGAAGCAAATTTCAGTCACATTTTGCACGTGCAAATTGTGTAAGTCTTTTTTATTGTTTTAAACTCATACTGAAGTTTCATGATGTTGTGGTCAAATATTTTATGATTAGATCATTTATCAATTTTCTTTCTCTTTCTTATAATTTTCTGCACTTACATTCATAATTTTTGTGACGTCAACTCTGGCCCCTTAAGAGGCCAGATGGCAAATTGCGCGTTTGGGCAATGTCTTTGGATTTACTTCACGCGCAAATGATAAGGGTGAGAATATAAATGAAGTTGTAGCTTTATTCACTAGTCATGACTGTGTGAACACTGTTGTGCTTTACATTTTATTGGCACGGTGTGCAAATGCATCCCATTGGATCATTTAAAGATCCACCCGATCACGTGTCAAAATCACGGGTTTCACGTGTTTTCCCTCTTATAGCTGGTAGGAAATCTTGTTTGACCAGGTTAGACTCCCATACAAATGCCCCCAAATTAAAAAACGAAAATCATTTTAAAGAGCAGCCTCAATTTCAAGTTTGGGGCATTTGTATGTGGGTCACAGCTACCCAGAAAAAAACAAGGGACTTAATCGTGGTGGGTCAGTGTGTCTTTAAGGTACCATCTAACTTTTAAACGGTCTCCCATCGGCGCATTTGTAATGTTGTGCAGGATATTTTTTACATTGCATAAGAGTTCGAACCTTGGGCTGTGATATCACTGCATAACAAAGTTTATAAATGCCGGTTTAAGCACTCAAAATGGTGTCTAAAATGTTCGCAGCAAGTAGGCCTAGTTAGTCCTTAACGTTTTTTAGCAGTATATTTTAAACAAGAGAAAAGAATTTCAAAATACCAAAATTCGTTTGTTTGTATGTTTTAGCTACAAGGGTTTTGCATCAAGATCAAAGTCATTGGTTTTTAATTTTGGTTTGTGTATGTGTATATTTTGGGTGTGTAAAGCCGGGCGCCTCACGGCGTGTAGAATCGTATGGGGATGCGATGCGATTGTGTCAGGTGGGTCATGGTTCACATGAAATACGTCTGAAATAATTCTACCATTTTCTCTCACTATACTCAGGTAGACCAATACATGAATTTCACGTGTATCATGACTCACGTCGTCAAACTCGCATCGCATTCAGATGCGATTCGTGTGTCGTGTGGCTGGCCCATAAGAATTAATTAAGTTTTGATTTGACATATTAGGTATTTGGCGTATTAGGTAGGCTCCATTACTTTATTGGAATAAACTGTATTGGTACGGTTTCTTCTCCTATGAGAGCATGACCTGTTTTTCTTTTCTTTTTTTAATTTGCAAGACCTAGGCGGTGATGCATCTGTGCCCTCCATCTCACCAAATCTCATGTTGTATGCTTGAATGCATAACATACACACACACACGCGCGCGCGCGAGCATCTCATGCACAAATTAACGCGCATAAAAAGCCTTCAAACACAAACGATAGGTCTACGAAGAATACAAACATACAGACATGCACGCATACATGCCAACCAACGGACACACGCTCTCTCCTCTTCCTTCTTCTTCTACTGCTCCCCCCCTCTCTCCCTTTTCCCTCCCGTCTATTGAAGAATACACACACACACACGCATACACACACACGCGCGCGCACGCACACATACACACACACAGACGCGCACAGGCGCACATTTGCACGCGCAGCAATATGGAAGAGGGACAAGAAATAAACAGCAAATCATACAAAATGTCAAAACAGCCCTGAACAGAAAATGAAG
Organism: Phymorhynchus buccinoides; assembly: GCA_017654935.2. Taxonomy (NCBI): domain Eukaryota; kingdom Metazoa; phylum Mollusca; class Gastropoda; order Neogastropoda; family Raphitomidae; genus Phymorhynchus; species Phymorhynchus buccinoides. Next base: position 34,869,438 of record CM065692.1, read on the forward strand.
AGCTAACGAGAACGGATGATGAATTATTAGCATAGCATGGCCACTTTGGTCCCTCTGTTCTCTATCAATCCGTTCCATTCCAATTAGGAGCTGATCATCGTCAATAATTAATGAAGCAATTCTCATCGGCTCGCTAAGCCATTTGCAGAACCCTTTAGACATCGTGGGTGGCAACATGGAAGCGAAAACGTTTTTCGTATTTTTGCCTGCATGCTGTGAGACTGATTTCGTCTGAAATAACACGAATGGATCCTAGCTTAAACATTCGCAGACATGTTGTTTATCTCTATTCCTATTTTTAGTGGTCTGGGTTTGGGCGACATGACATGGTAAATTTAACTTGTAGATGCCTTCGGCCTAGTTGAAATTGGGGTTTTAAAGATTCTGTTTGCAGTTTAGATAAAACCTCACATGTTAATGCACACATTTGAAGCGATATTAAATTGGTTCTTATAAATGTGTTCTTATGGTTGGTTGATTGGTTGGTTGGTTGGTTGGTTGGTTGGTCGGTCGGTCGGTCGGTCGGTCGGTCGGTTGGTTGGTTGTTTGGTTGGTTGTTGGTTGGTTCTCTTCTCTTTTTGGCTAGATTTACTTCGTTTCAACAACGAACAGATTTACACGCGTACGCAATTCACATACGCAAGCATACCCATGTCTGTATGCAAAGAAACGACAACCTACAGACAAGACAGATGCACACAGCGAACATAAACATAAGAAACGACAACCTACAGACAAGACAGATGCACACAGCGAACATAAACATAAGAAACGACAACCTACAGACAAGACAGATGCACACAGCGAACAGAAACACAAGCGACAAGAAACTGGCAAATGTCATCCAAACTGCATTAGGCTTTAACACAAACTCGCCGTGGGCGCAAGGGTGGGTTGGACATTTGCACCTAGGATCCTCGAGCCGCTTAAAATTAAAATCTACTATGCGCAAACATTAAGCAAGGCAGTAATACAACAAAAATTATATGTACCTGTGACGAGGTAATGGGTTAAAAGGCTAAGTCTCTAGGGAAGACTTTAGAAAATTTGCCTTTAGCCCACTTCTCTAGGGTATGGGAGATGAGCAACTTTCCCGGCCCCTTTTCATCTAATAAATTTATATTTGTGCCCGGGTTCTGGCTCGTCAGATGGTTGTAAGAAATACAAGTGGTTGAATTGCTCTAAATGGCAGACAGAGAGAAGTAGGGTTTTACATGAAATTACAAGACTCCCACTCTCATCAGTCTGACCAAAGGGTTCAGGATTATTTGACACTTGTATTTTATTTACTCCCAAAAGTCTGCATAAGATTATGCAACAATAATAATAAAGCAGCTCAATGGCGCCAAAACAAAATATGGTTAAAACACAATGAAATCCGAAAGGATTCACAAGACTTTTGTCTTTCTATAAGGTTCGCCCCATGCCGGAAGGGTTACTAATTATATTCGGTGTCCGTAGGAAAGTTCAAATGATTGGCGCAGTCAGGTAGACTTAGCTGTTTGAAGTTCTGGGCTTGCTCGTCAGGTGAGAGTAGCTCCCAGTCGTTCCTATTACGGCTTCGCGGGATGGCACGGTTCAGGCGTGGTCTCCTCGCGGATTCTGGGTGCGGGTCGTCTTGGCGGCGATCCCGTCTTGGTGCTTGGTGGAGTCCGGGATGATCGTCCGGCCCACGATGCCCTGCTGATAATCACAGGAGAAGGTGGATGTAGATCTCTATGGCTTAGAGACAAGGGGCTTCAGTCGGCAGGGAATTAGTGAATCCCAACCGGCTTGAAGGCTTCCCTTGTACAATAGCACTACATGTAGTTAATAAATAAACTGAATTTCAGTTAACAAACTGAGATCAGTAAAACATAAAAGGTGATCAAGACAACATCATTCTCCATCCAACACCTGGAAAGGAATGGTATCATAAAGTGCAAGATTGCGGCCCATAGGTTTCCTACTAAAAATAGTGCAAGATTGCGGCCCATAGGTTTCCTACTAAAAATAGACAAAAGGGTTAGTAGGCATAAACTCCGGTTCTGGTACCAAAAGTGTTCAAGTCAAAAACACACACACACAAATAATCAGTGCACATAAATAGAATAGAATGTTTACCACTTCTTTTCTATAACATATCTATCTACTCCTTATTCATCATTGAACATAGGATCTAGATCAAAACTAGAGTCAAACAAACCAGATCTCAATCACCTGCCATCAATAATACTTACTAGTGGGCTTATGATGACTGGTTGTGAGTGTTGCTCTAGCTACGTTTCAGCATCTTGTGTGACAACTTTTTCTCACCACTCCAATTATAGCCTTCACTTTCAAACAATGAAAGCCTGCTATTGGTGTATTACAGTCCACACGTCACAAGATTGCTGTTCTAAATGTACCGAACAATCACGCGCCTATTCCATCCTTAGCACATTCCTGACATTCCTAACCTTGTGATTGGAACAGCAAAACCATCTTCAAAGGGAGATAACCGTGGTTGTCACTTTCTTGTGATGAGACGGTAGAAAGGGGGGGGGGGGTGAAGGGAGATAACCTCGGTAGGTGGTACGTGCCGACCGGGGAGACAATTCGAACTTGAAACAGACAACGCCCTTACTCGGCGTTCTCTTTGAACGCGGGATGGCAATTAACGTGGCGGCCGGACAGAGAAATGAAAAGGAGAGGGGGGGGGGGGGTGTAGATAAGGAATAAAGAAAGCGGGTCGCGCGGGACACTTACGTCACAGTACCCTTAAACATTTTCAGCACTGTAAAGTAATAAGATTATTTAATTAATAACAATAATAATAATGGGCATTTCTAGCGCTTAGTATTAAATAAGCCATAAGCGTATACAATAATAAATAAGTTATTTAATAAATTAATAAACCATCAACAGAAACAAATGAACGTCAAAAATGTTAAGCACACACACACGCACACGCACACGCACACACACACACACACACACACACACACACACACACACACACACATACACACACACACACACACACACACACACACACACACACACACACACACACACATTCACTCACACACACACACACACACACACACACACACACACACACACACATACACACACACACACACACACATATCTATATATATAACCGAGCTGAGGGGGGGGGGGGGGTCGGGATAAAACCATATTTAGCGTGGTTTTATCGCCGCCAAACTTTCACAGTATCCAGATGGATGATCCCGGGGTAACATAGGGTACATTACATTTTGCAACACGCTCCGTAATTAGCGTAATTAGTCAAAGTCAAGAAAGCGATCGAGGTCAGTGGTTCTACCCACTGCTTTTTACAACTATAAGGCAACATTTTCAACAGACAGCAGCAAGATACAATGGCCTAATGGTTAAGTCGTCGCATACTCACACAAACGTTCCGGGTTCGAACCTGGCTCCGTCCAATTAAAAAAAAAATTTTTTAAGCAATCAACCCAACAGGCACTTTTAAAAAAAATTATTGTAAAAGATATCCCCCCTCCCCCCCCCCCTTTTTTTCCCCCCCCCCCCCCCCCCCCCCTCCCCCCCCCCGCCCCCCCCCCTCCCCCCCCCCCCCCCCCCCACCCACACCTCATTTGCACCCCCACCTTCACCCCACCCATGCCGTGGAAACAGACTTCAAGGCAGTATCTCGGGAGTTGTCAAAAAGCGCGAATAGATCAATTTGCGCGACTTTTCCTCCATACAATTTGCGCGAACATGAGGCATTGTGGCAGCGCAAAATGTTACAACGCGGCAAAATGTTACAATAGTAACAAATTGCGTGAGGTGCCCGGGGCTCCTCGCGCAAAATGTTACAATTGTAACATTTTGCCGCGTTGTAGCATTTTGCACGGAAAGCCTGCGGCAAAATGTTACAATTTTGTTAGAATTGTAACATTTTGCGCGAGGTGCCCCGGGCTAAATGTTGCAACGCGTCAAAATGCTACAATTGAAAACTTTCAATCAAAAGTGGGCGCCTCGCGCAAAATGTTAGAATTGTAACAAACTGCGCTTGGCGCCCCGGGCGCCTCGCACAAAATGTTACAATTCTAACAAAATTGTAACATTTTGCCGCAGGCTTTCCGTGGAAAATGTTACAACGCGGCAAAATGTTACAATTGTAACATTTTGCCGCAGGACTTTCTGCGCAAAATGTTACAAGGCGTCAAAATGTTACAACTGTAACATTTTGACACGTTGTAGCATTTTGCGCTGCCACAGGCATACAATTTGAGCGACTATCCAACACAGAGAGACAGAAAGAGACAGAGAGAGAACGACACACAAACGACACACACAGACACACACACACACACACACACACACACACACACACACACACACACACACACACACACACACACACACACACACACACACACACAAAGATTCAAAGATTGTTTAAGATTCAAAGATTGTTTAATCCTTTGACCCCTTTTGGGGCATGGAGGACTTGAAGCAAATCAAGTAAATACTAAATTAATGCAACAATTGAAAACGGTTACACACACACACACACACACACACACACACACACACACACACACACACACACACACACACACACACACACACACACACACACACACACACACACACACACACACACACACACACACACACACACAAGCACGCACGTACACACGCACGCACGCACACACGCATGCAGTTTGCGTAGCTTGCGTTGCTTGCGCAGCTTGCGCAGCTTGCGTGAATTTTACTAATAGTCCGTTCCTTGCTGTCCAAACTCTGAGGTTGTTTTCTGTCTGCCCCTGTGGTGGATTCGCGCTTTTTGACTATCAGACATTCGCGCATTTTGTATACGGAAAGTATTCGCGCTTTTAGTATGGTCGCTCAAATTGACGGTTGCCAACATATCAACCATTCAAGTTGAAGCTCAAGTTCAAGCGTACTTTAATATCTCTCAAAGAGAAATTCAGGTTAGGTGCTACAACATGACAGAGATACAACATAACTGAAAGAACATTAATCAAACGTGTGAAACAAAATTATACCAACCAAATAATTATTAAAATTCATTACATCAACTTAGAAATGTGCACATTTAAAACAGAGAGAGAGAAAGAGACTGACAGACATACAATGAGAGAGAGAGCGTGAGAGAGAGAGAGAGAGAGAGAGAGAGAGAGAGAGAGAGAGAGAGAGAGAGAGAGAGAGAGAGAGAGAGAGAGAGAGAGAGAGAGAGAGAGAGAGAGAGAGAGAGAGAGAGAGAGAGAGAGAGAGAGAGAGAGAGAGAGAGAGAGAGAGAATCATTAACCATTATTAACTTATAGCAGTCAATCCAATAACAACATTTGGAATGCTTCTCGTCATCAACAATCAATACACACACGATAATAGTATCTCTACACATTAACATTTAACAATTACTGCAGTCAGAAGACAGAAGAGGAAGTAGCTGTTTCAATCAGCAGAACAAGACAGAATAAGGACTGAGAGAGAGAGAGAGAGAGAGAGAGAGAGAGAGAGAGAGAGAGAGAGAGAGAGAGAGAGAGAGAGAGAGAGAGAGAGAGAGAGAGAGAGAGAGAGAGAGAGAGAGAGAGAGAGAGAGAGAGAGAGTAAAATGAATCATGAATTTAAGAGATGGATAGACTTCTCCATCCCTCTCTCCGCCCATCCACGTGTTTAGCTGTCTGAGCCACTGTCTCTCTAAATACAGCCAAGGACAATGCTTCCTTTCAATTCCATTTTATAGCCCCACTCCCGAGACACGTCTGTCTGCCTGTTGCGTGTCTGTCTGTCTGTCTGTCTGCCTGTTGCGTGTCTGTCTGTCTGTCTGTCTGTTGTGTGTCTGTCTGTCTGTCTGTCTGTCTGTCTGTCTGTTGTGTGTCTGTCTGTCTGTCTGTCTGTCTGTCTGTTGTGTGTCTGTCTGCCTGTCTGTTGTGTGTGTGTCTGTCTGTCTGTCTGTCTGTTGTGTGTCTGTCTGTCTGTCTGTCTGTTGTGTGTCTGTCTGTCTGCCTGTTGTGTGTTTGTCTGTCTGTCTGTCTGTCTGTCTGCCTGTTGTGTGTTTGTCTGTCTGTCTGTCTGTTGTGTGTCTGTCTGTCTGTCTGTCTGCCTGTTGTGTGTCTGTCTGTCTGTCTGTCTGCATGTTGTGTGTTTGTCTGTCTCTCTGCCTGTTGCGTGTCTGTCTGTCTGTCTGCCTGTTGTGTGTCTGTCTGTCTGTCTGCCTGTTGTCTGTCTGTCTGCCTGTTGCGTGTCTGTCTGTCTGTCTGTCTGTCTGTCTGCCTGCCTGCCATGCTCTGGCACCACAGTGAGAAAAAGAGACAACGAACTGAAGAATGGGCATCAAAATAGACCAAAATGTTCAGAGAAATCGATACTATATATTAAATAAGGTATTCAGTGTTAATAAATGCGCCTGCCTGTCTGCCTGTCTGTTCACCTTGCGAGCAACTCAGGAGTAGGTACTGGTAGCGCGCTGCATGCCAGCTAGTGGTAATGGAAAACTATGTGCAGGGGGTGGGGAGGAGGGCGGGGTGTCTGTACGTGGCCTAAGCATGCGTTGGTGAACGCTTGCACCAACGAAGCGAAGCGAGAGAGCGTGGCGCTAGCAATTATATTTTGGAAGAAAGCAGAGAAGATCCAATGGGCAGTTTCTATGCTTAGTAGCCTTAGTTCAGTCATAAGGGGATTCACGCGTGCGTGAGTGTGTGTGTGTGTGTGTGTGTGTGTGTGTGTGTGTGTGTGTGTGTGTGTGTGTGTGTGTGTGTGTGTGTGTGTGTGTGTCTATCTGTCTGTCTGTGTCTGTGTGTGTATGTGTATGTGTGTGTGAGGCAAGTCAAGTCAGTTCAAAATGATCCGTTTATTGACGATAAAAGAATAAGCTTGATAAAGCTTTTTTTACATCTTGAGTGCGTGCGTGCGTGCGTGCGTGCGTGCGTGCGTGCGTGTGTGTGCGCGTGCGCGTGCGCGTGTGCGCGCGCGCGTGCGCGCGCGTGTGTGTGTGTGTTGTGTGTGTGTGTGTGTGTGTGTGTGTGCATGGTGTCTGTGTGTGCGTGCGTGGGTGCGCGCGCGAGCGTGTGTGCGTGCGTGCGCGTGCGTGCGTGCACGTGTGTGCGCGTGTGTGCGCGTGTGTGTGTGTGCGCGCGTGTGTGCGCGCGTGCGCGTGTGCGCGTGCGTATGCGTGTGCGCGCGCGCGCGCGCTCGCGTGTGGGTTCATTCACGAAAAATGCGTGACCTAATGGGAGCAAGAATGGAATAAGATACGTATAAACAGACCTAATTGAAAGTAGGGGAAGACGGGGTCAAAAGCGCATGGGCGGGTAAGAAGCCCACCCCAATTATCTCAAGAAATGAAGCAAATTTCAGTCTCATTTTGCCCATGAGACGAGCGTTAATGTCTAGCATTCGTCTCATGGGCAAATTTGACGGAAATGTTCTTTATTTCATGAGATAATTGGGGTGGGCTTCTTACCCGGGGTGGGCTTCTTACCCGCCCATGCGCTTTTTACCCCGTCTTCCCCTAGCAAAGAAAGTCCGAGTGCAGTCTGGCGTGGTGACCCTGGTCCGTCTTTACAAAGGATTCCAGGGTGTTCTTTGATCAGTGGTTCTAAATTGGCAGATACCAAAATAGACGTAGAAATCAACACACAAGTCGGAAAAAGGGGGTGGGGAGCAGGGGGTGGGGACTGGGGAGTTCTAATACTTGTGTACCTTTTTTTAGTTTTTAAGGCTTTGCAAAAGTGTCCATTCATTGATAGTCGCCATAGTTTGTGGAAAGCGTCCTGAAATGGGCGGCTGAAGGCTTGACTTCCGATTTGGACAAGAACGAAACGTGAAAATAATGTGATGTCTATGTGTGTTCTTGTTTCTTGTACGAGAAAATCATATTTAAAAGTGTTTAAAAGTACCAGTGGAACTTGGGTGGGGGTTTCTTCTGTGTCGCTTGCACGTCTGTCTGGTGAAGGAAAAATGCGGTCTAATTGTGAGCTTTACTTTCTAGTTGTTTTAAATACAATGTATGAACCAGGGCCTGTATTCACATTGAGATAGTTTGAGACTTATCATCATGATATATTATAAGTCCTTCTAAACTAGTAGGATTTAATAGGGCTTTAGAAGGACTTCTATGATATAATGATGATGTCTCCTACAATCTCAATGTGAATACAGGCCCAGCATGGTAGCTAATTAGTCCCCGAGCCGAAGGTTCGGGGAGCTATTGTTTTTGTCTGGTCCGTCCGTCCGTCCGGTGTCCGTCCGTACGTCAGTCCGTCCGGCGTGCCTCCATCCGTCCGGCTATTCGTCCGTTTTTCTCAAAAACTATTCAGTCTATCATCATCAAATTTGGCATACTAGTTTGCCAAGATGCAAGCTATCCACTGATGTATTTAGTTTTACATTAAGGTCAAGGTCGCGCCAGTTACGGGGTTCAAACCCCGAAACACATAATCGCTAATATCTCGCGAAGTTTTGCATGTATTTTATGCAGTTTTTTTTCAAAACATTCCTTGATGAATGGTCTATAACACAGTTGTCATGAATTGTTCTGTGCGCGCGTGTGCGCATGATCGCGCGCGCTCAAATCACGGGTCCGAACCCCAAGGCTATTCAGTTACGTGCGTTTTGATGCCTTTTTATGTAGTTACGTGCTGTTTTGATGCGTTTTCATGTATGTGTACAGCCGACACATTCCGATTTCGGAGTACCTCGGCGATGCTGCGAGGGGACTTTGCAGCCGCTCGGCGTTGCACTTGTTTTTTGTTTTTACTGTTCTTTCTCCACCGCACATCATCTTTACCCACACGATCACCATACTGTTTCCTCATAAACATCGAGATGCAAAATATGAACATTGGTGTAGGAAGAGTTCATCACAGAATAAGTTTACTATTTTCCCTCCTTGCGATTGTTGTATTTACCTAGACTATGCTTCTCCCAAGACAGTTGATCAAATGTTCATTACCATATTAAATGTGCACGTCACTTTGTTTTCATGTGTCCTATCTAGCCAGCACATCAATCTGTTACAATAATATTCGGATTCTTGTGCTTATCCTTTTAAACACCCACCAGATCACGTGTCAAAATCAAGGGTTTCGCGTGTTTTCCCTCTTATAGCTGGAAACAATTCTTGTTTTGACCAGGTCTCACTACCATACAAATGCCCCAAAATTCAAAGCCAAACACCATTTTGAAGAGCAGCCTCAATTTGAACATGGGGACATTTCTATGTGAGTCACAGCTACCCAGAAAAAACCAAGGGACTTAATCGTGGGCCTTAATGATTAACCATGCGCAAGTTCTGTCTTCAGTCATTCTATGCACGTGTGTGTTAGTAGCATTTGGTTGAAAATATCACGTATGAACAAAAATAAGATACCTTTTTTTTTTTTTAAACAGGTTATATGACAGGGACTTCAAGGTTAACACATTGAACGTCAGTCTGACGTTTATCTCATTGGTCAGCCGCGCATACACTGCAGCTGAACAGACTAACATGGGTAACATTATCACCAAGCGTAGGCATCGCTATCT
>CM065692.1:34881444-34921444 GCA_017654935.2 Phymorhynchus buccinoides
CGAAGGTTCGGGAACTATTGTTTTTTCTGGTCCGTTTCCGGCGTGCCTCCGTCCGTCCCGTCCGTCCGTCCGTCCGTTTTTCTCAAAAACTATTCAGTCTATCATCATCAAATTCGGTATACTAGTTTGCCAAGATGCAAGCTATCCACTGATGTATTTAGTTTTACATTAAGGTCAAGGTCGCGCCAGTTACGGGGGTTCAAACCCCAAAACACATAATCGCTAATATCTCGCGAAGTTTTGCATGTATTTCAATGCAATTTTTTTCCCAACATTTCTTGATGAATGGTCTATAACACAGTTGTCATGAATTTTTCTGTGCGCTCGTGTGCGCATGATCGCGCGCGCTCAAATCACGGGTCCGAACCCCAGGGCTATATATAAAAAAAAACTATTCAGTTACGTGCTGTTTTGATGCGTTTTTATGTATGTGTACAGCCCACACATTCGGATTTCGGAGTAGCTCGGCGATGCGGCGAGGGGACTTTGCAGCCACTCGGCGTTGCACTTGTTTGGTTTGTGTTTGTTTATTTGTTCCCAAGCGAAGTGGCGAGAACTATGTATTGTTGTTGTTTGTGTGTGTGTCCTGCGTGGCAGTCCATGCGCCACTTTGACCACGAGGGAACTTTGAACCTTTCCCAGGTTCGGCCTTGTTGTTTTGTTTTTTATTTATTTGTGTGCGTATGTGGGGGTGGGGGGGGGGGGGGTGGTAGTGATGTTAACGACGGATGACAGGCAAAAAAACCTATCGTTCATGTCCTTAATTAGCAACACACAAAACGAACCACGGAAGAACAAAACACGTAAACATCTAGCAAGAAATTTAAATCTTTAAATCTTTGCATTTAAACTAAGACCACCATCTATGCAGCCTCACACCCCATTTTTAGTCCCCGAGCCGAAGGTTCGGGGAACTATTGTTTTTCGTCTGGTCCGTCCGTCCGTCCGGTGTCCGTCCGTCCGGCTATTCGTCCGTTTTTCTCAAAAACTATTCAGTCTATCATCATCAAATTTGGTATACTAGTTTGCCAAGATGCAAGCTATCCACTGATGTATTTAGTTTTACATTAAGGTCAAGGTCGCGCCAGTTACGGGGTTCACACCCCGAAACACATAATCGCTAATATCTCGCGAAGTTTTGCATGTATTTTAATGCAGTTTTTTTCACAACATTTCTTGATGAATGGTCTATAACACAGTTGTCATGAATTTTTCTGTGCGCGCGTGTGCGCATGATCGCGCGCGCTCAAATCACGGGTCCGAACCCCAAGGCTATATATAAAAAAAACTATTCAGTCAGGTGCTGTTTTGATTCGTTTTTATGTATGTGCACAGCCGACACATTCCGATTTCCGAGTAGCTCGGCCACACTTTGCTACCGCTCGGCGTTGCACTTGTCTCCTGTTGTTTTCCTCTCTCTCTCTCTCTCTCTCTCTCTCTCTCTCTCCTCTCTCTCTCTCTCTCTCTCTCTCTCTCTCTCTCTCTCTCTCTCTCTCTCTCTCTCTCTCTCTCTCTCTCTCTCTCTCTCTCTCTCTCTCTCTCTCTCTCTCTCTCTCTCTCTCTCTCTCTCTCTCTCTCTCTCTCTCTCTCTCTCTCTCTCTCTCTCTCTCTCTCTCAAATCCTTAATGTTTCTTGGGATTTTATTGAAGTAGGCGTGGAATGCCCTTCAGTAGCTGAAGGGTAATCCGAGAGATTATAAAGGCTTCCCAGAAGGGTCAGCTGCTTCATTTCCCAAACGTGCAGTGCACCACTGCATAGAATGATGCACGAGAGAGAGAGAGAGAGAGAGAGAGAGAGAGAGAGAGAGAGAGAGAGAGAGAGAGAGAGAGAGAGAGAGAGAGAGAGAGAGAGATTCAAAATTCAATTCAAACAATTTTAATGACTAGGCCTTCTGCCCGTATCATGGGGAGGCTGGGGGAGGGGGTTGTAAAGACACGTGACATTTGTATCGAAAACTAGAAAATAACACAAATTCTTGTGAGAGAGAGAGAGAGAGAGAGAGAGAGAGAGAGAGAGAGAGAGAGAGAGAGAGAGAGAGAGAGAGAGAGAGAGAGAGAGAGAGAGAGAGAGCAAGGGAGAGGATGAGGATAAAACAAATTAGCTTAGAGAGAGATTGAGAGAAATGAGAAGAAGAAATAAAGAGAGAAATAGAAATAGCGGGTGGCATGGCCATGGATCTAGCCCAAATCAAAATAGCATTTAAATAAACAATAAGCTTACGTCCTATTGGCCACTGCAACTAGGGTTATTAACGCCCTTGATGGCAAGAGTTAAGCCCTTGTTCACTATCCAAAAGGGCATTCACTTTTGCAAAAGGCAGCCATTCAGTGGCCTCAAATAGGGTTATTGGCGAGAGGTATTCCCTTGTTTGGTCAGTACTCAAGCATCTTCCCCCACCCACCAAGGGCATTCACTCTTGCAAAATGTGGTCGTTGCAGTGGCCAATAGAAAGCGCACATACTCTGCAAAACATGAACCCCCACAACATTCCAACGAAGACCTAACTAAACCATTAGCTCGCATCCCGTGAAGCAGAGTACACATCCCGTAGATGTACACATCCCCATGTATGATTTAACCGCCGGTCACGAGACCTTACTCTGAGTTCACTTCCTGTCACTGTCACGCAGGTTCACGTCTTTCAGTTAGGTACATTAAGTGCACGGGAGACACGTTCTGAACAGTGTGTAAACTGCTAATAAACAAATCGGTCGTATATATAACTTGATTTACTAAAAAAAACAAAAAAAAAACGTTTTGAAGATTACCGACTGTGTGCAGTTCTTTTTGTTGTTGAAGTTGTCTGTTAATTGTTTGTGTGTTTGTTGTTTTATTAACAAGTTATATAGCTTTGCTAAAACAGGAAAAAAATGTGATAACTTTGGCCAAACCTTCAACAAGAAAGAAAACTGAACGTAAATCACCGATAGTGTATGACGTATAAGTCTGGGCGTGTACTCATGAGTGCGTCTTGGACAGCCAACACGTGTAGTAGCCAATCGTTTTGGGAGTTTAGTCTAATTTGCATACTACTACCCGTGTTGACTGTCTAAGGCGCACTCATGATTACACGCCCTGTTGGTGAATGTGACGAGGGAATGGGTTAAAAGGCTAAGTCTCTAGGGAAGACTTTTAGTGTGTTAAATTTTCAAGTAGAAAATTTGCCTTTAGCCCACCTCTCTAGGGTATGGGAGGTGAGCAACTTTCCCGGCCCCTTTTCATCTAATAAATTTATATTTGTGCCCGGGTTCTGGCTCGTATGATTGAATGAAATACAAGTGGTAGTTTGCTCTAAATGGCAGACAGAGAGAAGTAGGGTTTTACATGAAATTACAAGACTCCCACTCTCATCAGTCTGACCAAAGGGTTCAGAATTATTTGACACTTGTATTTTATTTACTCACAAAATCTGCATAAGATTATGCAACAATAATAATAAAGCAGCTCAAAGGCGCCAAAACAAATATGAATGAAAAAACAATGAAATCCGAAAGGATTTACAAGACTTTTGTCTTTCTAGAAGGTTAGCCCCAAGCGGGAAGGGTCACTAAGTGTCCTGGTTTCCAGTTATGGTTCTTGGCACTGTCTTAGGGACTTAGCTCATAGCTGTGTTGAAGTTCCTCTGTAGGGATCGGCGAGTGCTGGGTTGACTTGGCTTGCTCAGGTGTAGAGTAGCTCCCAGTCGTTCCGGTTGCGGCGTCGCGGGATGGCACGGTTCAGGCGTGGTCTCCTCGCGGATTCTGAGTGCAGGGCGTCTTTGCGGCGGTCCCGTCTTGTTTCCTTGTGTGTCAGGGATTGAGCTTCCTGACCACGATGCCCTGCTGATAATCACAGGAGAAGGTGGATGTAGATCTCTATGGCTTAGAGACAAGGGGCTTCAGCCGGCAGGCAATTAGTGGATCCCAACCGGCTAGAAGGCTGCCCTTGTACAATAGCACTAAGAACACATAATCTGAATTTCAGTTACCAAACTGAGATCAGTAAAACATAAAAGGTGTACGGGAATCAACTGGTATGATTCAGTACCCGGCTAGATCAAAGTCTATGATCAAGCCAACATCACTCTCCATCCAACACCTGGAAAGGAATGTTATCATAGTTAGCAAGGTTGCAACCCACAGGCTTCCTACTAAAAATATACAAAAGGGTTAGTAGGCATAAAATCCGGTTCTTGTACCAAAAGAGTTAAAGTCAAAAACACACACACAAATAATCAGTGCACATAATTAGAACAGCATGTTTACCAATTCTTTTCACTGACACATCTACTCCTTATTCATCATTGAACATAGGATCTAGATCAAAAATAGAATCAAACAAAACAAATCTCAATCACTTAGGTTACATCTCAGCCATCAATAATACTCACTAGTTGGGCTATTAGGACTGGCTGGGAGAGAGGTTGATTCTACAATGTTGCTCAGCCAGGTTTTGGTGGTCTAGTGAGAGAGAATGTTTAGGTGGGGACTTTCCTCACTAGTCAAATTCCCCCTCCAATTTTAAACACCCGAGGGCCTATGATTGGTTCATAGCAGTCGACAAGTCACAAGATGACGCTATAATATTATGCATATTAGTACAGAACGATCACACGCCGGTTACATCACTGGCACGTGTCACATTCCTCTCCCTCTCGTGATCGGGAAAGGAGATACGGGGAACAAAGGGAGACCGCCAATGTGGGGGTCACAAGCTGACAGGGAAGGTAAAACGGGCTTCAAAGAGATCGCGCTTCGGAATCGGCGACCTGTTTGATGTTGAATTGTAATTAAAGTGGCGGCCCCAATAAAGAAAGGGGAGGGGGGGGGGGATTAGAGAGGGGGGGGGTGTAGATAAAGAAAGTGGGGTTGCGCATGACACATTGTCACAGTGAAGTTCTACAAACAAGTGGTTTCATGAGTTCAGCCGATCGTATACGTGCATAAAAATGTTTCTTTTGCCACGGATACCTAATCAATCCTTTCTACCCTGCCAATAAGACACCATCCTGTTGTCGTCCAGGGTCGGACACGGGTTCTTGTGTTGGTAGGGCAGGTGGGTCTCTATGTCCCATTGTCACCTTCGGATGTTTCTTTCTCGTTGGTTGGCTAAAGTGTATCGCCTAGCGGGATATTAGATGACAATGGAAACGTAAACGATCAGTTTTAGAGAACAGGGTGAAAAGAGAAAGTTTTAAGAAAGAAAAGACATTTTAAAACAGCATGGACAGGATGATAGTAGAATCAAGTGTTTTTTTTAAATCAATTTTTAAAAAAATACACAATCTGTATACACGTATTGTATTAACATTTTATCATTTCTGCTTGATTGTCTTGGTAATCAATCTATTTGACTTTCTAAAAAGAAACAATATGAGAAACATCAAAAACTGGGGGGAAAGACAATATCAACAAAATCTGTACGAAAACGAAAAATCTATCACAAAACCCAGGGTTCTCTAGAGACAAAATAATGTGTGAACAAAAGTCAAAGGAGGTGGTAGGCTTCATGTGACGCTGGTTTGCTGCTAGTCCGTTTTTATTGGGGGTTTTCCATCTTGATGAATTAGCACGCTGATCACATGCAACGCTCACATCATTAATACTATATTAATAATAGGTTGCAAAACAAACTAGGTCACTCTGCTCAAGAAAACGTCTTTAGTCTGCTGGGACCAATTCATTTAAAATTCCATTTCATATACGCTAAGATTTGACTTGCATATATTTCTGCAATCCCTTATAAAGTTGAAAGAAGAGATAGACATTTCTTTTTTCTCCAAATGTTCGTTGAGAGAGGTTAGCCCTTTCAACACAATCCTTCTTGCTGCTCCGTATTCCCTCAGGACAGTCAAGGAGTAGAACTTCCTTCAAGAGACCCGATTTGCTGCTAGTTTTTTGTTATTAATGTTGTTTGTTGTTGTTGTTTTGGTCGTTGACTTGTTGCTGTTGTTGGGGTTATTTTTGGTTGTTGTTAGGCCGTGTACACATTAGACGCTTAAGTTCCGTACGAGGTTCAAGGTTCAAGGTTTTTATTTCCAAAAGAGCCCCTTGGGGGTACATGGAGAAATATATATATATATATATACATAAACAATGAAAAAAGAAAAAGTAAAAAAGAACAAACAATAAACGGACAAACAAACCTTTGACGACAACAACATACAAAACCAAAAACAACCAAACGAAAAAACAGAAAATATACATCAATATCCAGTCACATTGAAGGGTTGCGGCAAGAACTGTTGTGAATACGTACATCAATCAATGTAACAAAGCACAACATAAAATAATTACTGCAACAAACATCGTCCTTTCAAACCTGTTAATCAACTTACAATGGTGCGGTTCACATAATTATGCACCTCATCCAACTAAACCACGACATACCAAATTGTCATATCACACATATCACTACAATCAAACCTTTTACTTATCAGTTACATATCAGTATGACTCTCTCTCTCTCTCTCTCTTTCTCTCTCTTTCTCTCTCTCTCTCTCTCCCCCCTCTCTCTCTCCCCCTCTCTCTCCCCTTCTCTCCTCTCTCTCTCTCTCTCTCTCTCTCTCTCTCCTTCCTAATACACATGTATACCCACATGTGCGCACAGATACACACGCATACTCATACACATACGCACACATACGTACACACACGCACAAGCACATCCATAATGATACAATAGACAAAAAGCAATGACATGTGAACAATCAGTGGCTATGCATAATAACTTTAACAAATTTTGCTACATTTTGCAGAGTTTTCTTATTACGTGTTAAACAGTTTCTTGAACTTAATAATATTAGGGTGTTTGTAATAAAAAGGCTTCAACAACAGTTTTCTGCTATTGCTAAAGAAATTACAATTGAAAACAAAATGAAATTCATCTCCCAAATCATTTGATTCACACTTATTGCACATTCTCTCTCCATGAACAATACCCTGAAAACGTTCTTGCTGAATAGGTAACCTGTGATTTAATACTCTAAATTTGAGAATACATTTGGCTTAATATTCAGGGAGAATGGTCAAGTATTCTTCTAGCACAAAATTTTCTTTAAATATCCTGTAGTTCGTGTAAAGTTTGTTTGTGTTCAACTCAGCCTGCCAGGTCTGGACAAACTGGTCACGCAGACGCCGATTTATTTGTTTTTTGAAATAATGTTGACTGAAATTAATATTATACTGGCCAAGCCAAAGATCACTGAAACCCAAAGAATTTAACGTATTATGTACTGTTTGAAGAAAATTAGCTTTATGCTCACCAGAAATATATAACTTCAAAATAAATCTATACATGATACTAGAAAGATTATCAGCATTAGAAGCATCTCTAAGTTTAAACCAAAAATTCAACATACGACTTTTTGCAGAGATCTCTCTCTATAGGATAACGACCTAACTCGCCTAGAACCATATACGTAGGCGTAGCCGGATTTGTTTAAGCTCAGCACTAATTTATAATACTTTAATTGCATTTTAGCTGCCAAGTCGCATAATTGGGGACACCAAACTTCTCAACCAAACAATAAAATAGGGGCTATCATTTTATCAAATAAATAAATATATACGTCAACAGGTAACATTAGCTTCCTGCACTTACGCAGTACTGAAAACATTGCTCTAGAAGCTTTATCGTACAACTTCCTCTGAGCTAACTTAAATTTATTGTTATAATTAAATGTTAATCCAAGGTACTGAAAATTGAAAGTGACTTATAATTTACAATTGCTACGGAAACCCAGAAGTAAGTGAAAGAAAGAAGGGTAAACATTTACGGAAATACGGACACGTGCGCAAATCTGTCCCCTACTTCCTTTTACTTATATTTACGGATTCGCACGGGTTTCCGCACGGAATCTTCGCATATAAAGTGTACACGGCCTAACTGTTGCTACGTGGCTAGTTTTTATCTGTTTCTCATTTCTGTGGCTGAAGATCCTGGCAAGTCACATCATCTCCAAAGCACTCCACATGCTCTGCCTGTTTGGTGCAGCTTGTCCTGGATGTTTGCTTGTGCATCCTCCACCCCCAACCAACTCCCACCCACCCACCTACCCACCCATCCACCCCCTCCCTACCATACTGGCTGGCATGAGACCCGTGAAAGTCAAAGCTCCTGCTTGTTCGACTTGGGAGTCAAACGGGATCAGCCCTAACTGGCTAAGTCCGACGATGTAATCACTCGCTCTTTCGCAAGTGTGTTCACCCATTCTCAGAGCATGACAGAGCTGCCAGGTACAATGCGAGAGGAAGCATCGTCGGACAAGGCCTTAAAATAACCGCAATCCATTTCACAAATTGTCCGAGTCGAGTTTCCTCTGTCTGGTGTGTATCCCTTTGGAGTCTTGTTCGGAGAGTATTGTTATGGCATTGCCATGATTGAATTTCCTTTTACAAAAATGAGTATTTCAGGTATACTCTCATAGTGAGGAGATGGGAATTGTAAAAGCAATGATATCTTCTTCTTCTTCTTCTTCTTCTTCTTCTTCTTCTTCTTCTTCTTCGATCGCTCAGACAGTTGCCTGTCAATTATGAGCGCAGATGCGTCATGCTGCCGTTATGCGCCTAACTAAGAAATAGTTAGGCCCAGCAAGTCCGAAGTTCGGCTGGAGGAAATCTATTTGAAAGTGGTTCGTGAAAAAAAGGCAAGAGAATGGACCCGGTAAGGCAGAAAGATAGCAGATGATAGTAAGCAAAAAAAGGGAAAATGCAGAGTGAAAGAGAGTGATAGATTAGAGGAAGTTACAAGCACAGAACTTCCGGAAGGTGGGGAACTATTTATGCAAAAGACCCCCGGTATCCCCACAGGGGGAGGCAATGATATATGTGAGCTTTGTTGTCTTTCCTTTTTTTTTTTTTTCTTTCTTTCTCCACTCCTCTTTATTCGTTAGGTAGTCTTCCTCCCCTTTTGCAGTCTATTTTATTTTCACGTACTCTAAGAGACACGGAGAGCCATTGAAAAGGTAGACTATGCATTGTGAACACACAAGAGACAATGACATATCATCAGAGAGGGGTCGTATTCATGAAAACTTAACAAACCATTTTTTGCAATTTATACCATATTTTATTCATAATGCTTGTCTGCATACGTCGGCTGTATTGTTTCCGGGTGTGTTTTTTTGGGGGGTTAACGGAATGAGTTACCTCACTGTATAATCTTTCACTGATATGTCTTTTTTCAAAGTGAAGCTTCAACAATGGTTCGGTTTTTCTCTGTGATCTTATTTTATGGATGTCAAAACTCCTGATAGCACCTTCCCCCCACTTATTCCGTTTTACCTTCTTTTATCTAGCTCTTCTCTTATCCCTATTCACAATATTTCCATGTTGTTATTTATTTCTGTTTTATCCTCTCATCTTCCTGCACCTCTTGACCTAGCCTCCTTCTTTTTTGTTTTTTTTTGCCTATTGTGTTTCCTTTTGTTTCCTTGTCTGCGTTTATCGTGTGGTTGGAAGGAAATCACTGGAGTTGAAGTCTTTGAAAATACAACAACAAAAACAGAACCCCACGAAGATCTGGGTTATAAATAAGATGCTACGAGTTGTCATTTTGGTAAATGAAGCTTCAAATGGAAATACGATATCAAAGCAGTTCTATATGCTTAGCTTTTTCTCCAACAAATGTAAATGTGTTTAATATGTTGAACAAACACTACTGATCCAGGCAGAACTCCTGAGATTATACCGCTTAGTTGTATCATATTCCCATTCTGTTTATTTGCTCCCCAGTTCTCGACACGTTTCAAAATCGTCAAACATTGTTATTTATACACGTTTTCAAACAATGGATTTATTTTACTTTTCTTTTCTTTGTTTTGTGTATTCATGATGTTCCAGACATTGTCTGTTTTGTTTAGCGCTTCATCTTTTTAATTAGGTTTACGAAAAGAAAGAGACATCAACATTGACATTAGGAATGAACGCTGGACATGTTTAAGAAAGTCAGTGACACCCAGAATTCAACCATTATTAGGGCCTACTGTGAATTATTATGAAGCCAAACGATTGTTACTCAAAATTACTTATGAGAGTGGAGTTCAAAACAAAATTATACTATTCATTTCTCTCTCTCTCTCTCTCTCTCTCTCTCTCTCTCTCTCTCTCTCTCTCTCTCTCTCTCTCTCTCTCTCTCTCTCCCCCTCTCTCTCTCATTTGACAATAATGTATGACGCGTGTGCTCATGTATATGTGTTAAGACATGTGTGTGCATGTGTACATGGGTGTGCGAATATGTGTTTATGTATGTGTGTGTTGTTGTTGTTCTTTAATTTAACGTCTTTTCACTTAAAAGTGATATTAGACATGAAAGTGTGTGACTGAGTGTGCGCGCGCGGGTATGTGCATGTGTATCTGCGTGTGCTTAAAGTGCATATTTATATGTAACATTAGAGGATATATGATAAATTAAAACAGTTTAAAAAAATAATTTAAAAAAATATAAAAAAACAATTGAACTAAAATCAAAATGCAAACATTCTTAAAAAAAACAGCAATCATAGAAACGAGCCAACTGGACTTAACATTAAAGTTTGTACAAAATTCAAAAGAGATACGGCATCTTGGAATATACATTTAGATTCGTCTTTTCTGAATTATGATAGGGCCGATTGAAAATAAGGGCAATAATATAGAATGTGTGTTGTTGTACAATTATCAATAGCACCGCATACACATTGAAGAGTTTTTATGAATTTAATTTTAAAAGCATTTAGCTTAAGTCTATAAAGTAGTGAAACAAACGTTTTACGGCGTCTTGGATGTTTGTTTACATTTCTATTAAGAAATACATCATTTACTAAGGAATCTCTTTTCTGAGACTTCCATGATCGGGAGTTTAAACAACACACGTGTGTGTGTGTGTGTGTGTGTGTGTGTGTGTGTGTGTGTGTGTGTGTGTGTGTGTGTGTGTGTGTGTGTGTGTGTGTGCGTGCGTGTGTGTGCGTGCGTGTGTGTGTGTGTGTGTGTGTGTGTGTGTGTGTGTGTGTGTGTGTGTGTGTGTGTGTGTGTGTGTGTGTGTGTGTGTGTGTGTGTGTGTGTGTGTGTGTGTGTGTGTTAGTGTGTGTTTGTGTTCATGTATTATGTGTTTGAGTGTGTGTGTGTGTGTGCGGGCATATGCCTGCATGTCTTTAATTTAGCATGTATGTGTTCGATATGTTCGTGTTGCAGTGACCATGTTTCTAACAAGCACGTGTTTACACCGATAAGGCTACAACTACGTGTTTCGCTCTCGTATGCTAATGCAGCCAGCATGTCCTTTGTTACAGAACGCACTTATGATATTCAGTTCAACCGACAATCTAAAAGCTTTAACAGACAAAAATAAAGCCCTTGCATATGACCAGCTCCTGTTTCCTCCACCCCCAATACAGACAACGGGTTTACATTTCCCCTATGTCAACACGTAGACCATTGTTTCGCTGTAAAAACCACACCCGTGGATTATATTCATCAGCACACCATCATAATCGACGCCTCTCTTTGTCTTCAACATAAAGGAACTTCACAGTATCTAAAAACAAATCTTTCTTCTTGCAGACAATGGTGTACGAAGCACAGTTCGTTTTCGGCATTAAGGGTGTATGCGTTGTCACGATTGTGAACTTTAGATGAAAACAATATTCCCGAGGATACTGTCATTTAACACCAACAGCTGTTCATCTGATACCAGCTAAACACTTGGTTAATGCAACTGTGCGCCATGTTTCAATGGTGTCTTTATTAGCGGTGTGTGGCCCTCGCTTCCGGCACTTCTGGGGCTCCAGTGTCGCGTTGCTATCAAGGCTGTTTGTTGCTAACAGGAATTTTTTTTAAAAACCCACATAAACTGAGCTAATATTTCATTATAACGATGACGTCCAATGACATCTAAACAATCTGAGATATGCGTGATACTCATTCATATTTCATTATAACGATGACGTCCAATGACATCTAAACAATCTGAGATATGCGTGATACTCATTCATATTTCATTATAACGATGACGTCCAATGACATCTAAACAATCTGAGATATGCGTGATACTCATTCATATTTCATTATAACGATGACGTCCAATGACATCTAAACAATCTGAGATATGCGTGATACTCATTCATATTTCATTATAACGATGACGTCCAATGACATCTAAACAATCTGAGATATGCGTGATACTCATTCATATTTCATTATAACGATGACGTCCAATGACATCTAAACAATCTGAGATATGCGTGATACTCATTCATATTTCATTATAACGATGACGTCCAATGACATCTAAACAATCTGAGATATGCGTGATACTCATTCATATTTCATTATAACGATGACGTCCAATGACATCTAAACAATCTGAGATATGCGTGACACTCATTCATTTGGGATTTTTTAAAAATCAAAAACGGATGTAAGTGCTTATGACTCACACATCAGTACATGTCATTGTAGGCCCTACTTCAAAATGCCACCCATAGCTTTTTTGTACACAACAACACAACGTTTTATTTAATGGCCTCCATTTCGTAACTTTCGATCCCTTTGACATCGCTTTTTAAAAGCAAGACGATGTGTCAATCATCTTTAAACAAGTCTCTATTCACGTTAATATCAACATCCTTAAAGAGACAAGATTACTGATAACAGTACGCCATGCGAGCGGTCGTGATGAGAACAGGAAGCAATGCTTGCCGCCATGCCGGCAGGTGGGTCACGTGTGCTTCAAGCTCTTCCGGTTCTCGTGAGTCGCTCCGGGATGAACTGCGAGGAAGTCACATTGCATAGAATGGTCTTTTAGCGGTATTTAAAGACCCGCCAGATCACGTGTCAAAACACGGGTTCCACATGTTTTCCCTCTTATAGCTGGACAGAAATCTTGTTTTGACCAGGTCTGACTCCAATATAAATGCCCCCAAATTCAAACCAAAACAATTTTAAAGAGCAGCCTCAATTTGAAGTTGGGGACATTTGCATGCTGGGCACAGCTACCCAGAAAAAAACCAAGGGACATAATCGTGGTGCGTCAGTGTGTCTTTAAGCGGGAATGAAAAATTAAAATAAATGTGTGTATGTGTGTGTGTGCGTGTATATGCGTGTGTATGAGTGTCTGTGTGCGTATTGTGTCTGTGTGCGTATAGTGTGTGTGTGTGTGTGTGTGTGTGTGTGTGTGTGTGTGTGTGTGTGTGTGTGTGTGTGTGTGTGTGTGTGTGTGTGTCTGTCTGTCTGTGTGTGTGCGCGTGTCTGTCTGTGTGTGTGCGTGCGCGTGTGCGTGCGTGTATATGCGTATGTATGCGTGTCTGTGTGCGTATAGTGTGTGTGTATGTGTGTGTGCGTGCATTTGCGTGTGTATGCGTGTCTGTGTGCGTATAGTGTGTGTGTGTGTGTGTGTGCGCATAGTGTGTGTGTGTGTGTGTGTGTGTGTGTGTGTGTGTGTGTGTGTGTGTGTGTGTGTGTGTGTGTGTGTGTGTGTGTGTGTGTGTGTACGTGTGTGCGCGTGTGCGTGTGCGTGTGTGTGTGTGTGTGTGTGTGTTGTTTTGTGTTGTATTGTGTTGTGTTGTGTTTGAACGAATATCCGTATTTCAAATTACTAAATCAATACCTATCATATAAAAATAACTTTTAGACATTGATTTCTACTTTAATTGAAAAACATATATAATAGGGTTTTTGTGTGTTTTTAGTGCCGGTTTTCAATGTTCTTACTGGGCTTAGAGCCACATTTGGAGAAACCCTTATCACACATTAATATAATATCATCTATTAATCCAATGTACTATTATCATTATTGTTATTAATATTCTTTTTATTATTATTATTATTATGACAATCTTATTGCATGACGCAGATGGAGGTAGTAAACATGAGGGTAATGTTTAGAAGCAAATTAATTATGAATTCGGTTCTTTTCTACTGTATTACTATACTAACAACAAATATTCATTACCATTGCCCATTTCGAACATTATAATCATAACCACATGTAAATACATGTTGGCATTGGTATGGGACCTGCATGACTAATGTACCCAATCATATCGTAATAATTATTAGTCCCCGAACCTTCGTTAGTTCCCGAGCCGAAGGTTCGGGGAGCTATTGTTTTTGTCTGGTCCGTCCGTCCGGTGTCCCCGTCCGGTGTCCGTCCGGTGTCCGTCCGTCCGGCGTGCCTCCTTCCGGCTATTCGTCCGTTTTTCTCAAAAACTATTCAGTCTATCATCATCAAATTTGGTATACTAGTTGGCCAAGATGCAAGCTATCCACTGATGTAGTTTTACATTAAGGTCAAGGTCGCGCCAGTTACGGGGTTCAAACCCCGAAACACATAATCGCTAATATCTCGCGAAGTTTTGCATGTATTTTAATGCAGTTTTTTTCACAACATTTCTTGATGAATGGTCTATAACACAGTTGTCATGAATGTTTCTGTGCGCGCGTGTGCTCAAATCACGGGTCCGAACCCCAAGGCTATATATAAAAAAAATATTCAGTTACGTGCTGTTTTTATGCGTTGTTATGTAGTTACGTGCTGTTTTTTATGCGTTTGTATGTATGTGTACAGCCGACACATTCCGATTTCGGAGTACCTCGGCGATGCTGCGAGGGTTTTTTGCAGCCGCTCGGCGCTGCACTTGTTATGTTTTGAATTTGTACTTGCCTTTAATAAAACACAAAAAGTTACCCTTGATGAATACGAATCTTTACAACACACTGAGATTCCCTTTTATTACCATGAAAACAAATGCTATTTTCGCTGTAAAAATTCGATTTACACTCAAGTCTAGGGAGTAATCAAGTGAGGAAGCTACAATTTTCAAAGGAAGGCAAAAAGCGCGCAAAAAGATTTACGCGTGCGCAACATATTTCGCAAAAGATAAATAACAACCCTCTGAAGAAGCTCATCATGTCTTGTCACATCAAAACGACTTCCTGTAAGCCTTTTATCCTTCAACGGGGATTTCGGATCTTAACACGCGCTCGTCAACATTCACTTCAATCTCGGGTGCATTAAAGCGCCTTCAATTGTTTTTAGCAGGACATTGTTCCTGTGGACAATAGAGATATCAGACACGATGCATGGCTTTGGAGAGGGGGTGGGGAGAGATTAGATAGACACGGATCGATTGAATATCAATAAAGTCTAGGACAATGAACTCTTTGACAGTTAGAAAACTAAAGATGAAGAAAGAAAAGAAAGACGAAAACAAATCAAAGTTATCTCTGCTGCGATGGTGGTCTACTCATCTGATCAAAGTAACATAGATCAAGAGAAAGGAAATACTGTCTCATATCTCCTTCACCTTACAGTATTATTGGAGGGGTGGGGGGGGGATTAAGCATTTATTATATCTTCTTGACGGTCACGTTCTATTTTGTAAGACGTTTCGACACCTCGTGTCATCTGGTATTGCAAAGAAGATTGTCTCACAACCTTATTAAGAAAATCCTCTTTACTCTAACTAAGTAAATAGCAAATCTACAACACTCAAATGTTGTTGTTGTCGTACCCTGGTTAAAAGACTCCAAGGATCACCCCAATAGCAGAAGCATTTGAACACTATGGTACAAGTGCATCAGTTACGGATGAGAACATTACGTGTGTGACCGTTTTTTTATTACCCCGACACGCGTGCAGCCACACTCCGACTTTGGGGGATTTTGGAGACTGAAGATGTTATGCTAGGAGCTTGTCATGGCTTAAGATAATCCCCACAAAACCATGCAAAGCAAAGCACTAAAGAAAATACGAAAGTCTTGACATGTTGTAGGTCTGTGAGGCTGGCAGTAGCTACAAGAAGGCCTTAACGTTTGCTAGGTTCTGCAGGCTTACGACAAATCGGACCTGAAAGAACAATATGCTTTGGTGTTATGCGATCATTTCTGTCTTTATCAGAAAAAGGGTGTAAGATAAAAACTCAAGAGGCACATAGATAGATACACATACAATCACAAGAAAGAAAAGTAAATAATAGTAGAAACTCAGTGGAAAGAATGAACAAAACAGAAACAAAACAGTTAGGAATGTTGATGCGGTTGATCACCGATGAAGATGGCTCACAGACAATTGCAAACAAACAAACTCAACAACAATAACAAATACTTGCTGATTGTTTTTCAAACTGCTCTGATAAAATCTGATGAAGTTCCACAAAAATGTTGAAGCAGGCTGCAGTTGCACAGACGTATTTGTATGGATTCTTTCTCTCGCTTGAGATGCAGCATAGAGGTAAACCAAGGCACCCCTTTGTCTTTGTCTTCAGTGTATGACCCTGTCTCTGTCTTCGTCTCTATATTTGTATCTCTCTCTCTCTCTCTCTCTCTCTCTCTCTCTCTCTCTCTCTCTCTCTCTCTCTCTCTCTCTGTCTCTCTCTCTCTCTCTCTCTCTCTCTCTCTCTCTCTCTCTCTCTCTCTCTCTCTCTCTCTCTCTCTCAATTTCAATTATTATGGTGTCTACCTAGCTGTATCTCTTTTTTGTCTGTCTGACTGTCTGTCTATCTATCTGTCTGTCTGTCTGTCTGTGTGTATGTGTGTATGTATGTATGTATGCATGTCTCTCTCTCTCTCCCCTCTCTCTCTCTCTCTCTCTCTCTCTCTCTCTCTCTCTCTCTCTCTCTCTCTCTCTCTCTCTCTCTCTCTTTCTATCACCTAACTAACTAGAGACGAAGACTTAGCATGTCCATTCCGTGAGTCCCAAACAGAAACAGAAGTCCATTTTGTGCTACGATGTCCCATGTATGATAACCTAAGGCAACAATGATTATATCCCCGCTAAATATTACAATAGTCCATCTCTCTTTAGACTGACTTTATTGTTAGCCTGTGAAAACAAATCTGTAGTTTTACGTTTGGCTGTGTATTTAGACAAAGCATTCAAGGTACGTTATTTGAATATGCTTGAGTGAATCATGTTTCCATGTGTATCAAATGCGCGAGCCTGTTTGAGTAATTGTTTGCATATATTTGTGCATGTACATGTACTTTGAAATCAATAATAGTTAACCCACATTTTTTTGTGACCATCCCCAGTGACATGGGCCAAAAGCCTATTCATTAAAATCGTTCCGTGTTCAGTGTTCTGTGTTCTCTCTCTTTCTATCTCTCCCTCTTTCCTTCTCCTTCCTTTCCTCCCTCTCTTTCACATATACCCACTATATCTTATCCTTTTCCCTTCACCCTACCTGTCACAACTGATTGTCACTACCAATTGTAATCTCTGCTCCCCAGTGAGAGAGAGAGAGAGAGAGAGAGGAGAGAGAGAGAGAGAGAGAGAGAGAGAGAGAGAGAGAGAGAGAGAGAGAGAGAGAGAGAGAGAGAGAGAGAGAGAGAGAGAGAGAGAGGAGAGAGAGAGAGAGAGAGAGAGAGAGAGAGAGAGAGAGAGAGAGAGAGAGAGAGAGAGAGAGAGAGAGAGAGAGAGAGAGAGAGAGAGAGAGAGAGAGAGAATCACACTAACGGTGAACGTCGTCTGACACTCCACCCTGGGCGTCTGAAACAAGCCCCCACCCCACCCCACTGTGACGAGGTAATGGGTTAAAAGGCTAAGTCCCTAGGGAAGACTTTAGAAAATTTGCCTTTAGCCCACTTCTCTAGGGTATGGGAGATGAGCAACTTTCCCGGCCCCTTTTCATCTAATAAATTTATATTTGTGCCCGGGTTCTGGCTCGTATGGTTGTAAGAAATACAAGTGGTTGAATTGCTCTAAATGGCAGACAGAGAGAAGTAGGGTTTTACATGAAATTACAAGACTCCCACTCTCATCAGTCTGACCAAAGGGTTCAGGATTATTTGACACTTGTATTTTATTTACTCCCAAAATCTGCATAAGATTATGCAACAATAATAATAAAGCAGCTCAATGGCGCCAAAACAAAATATGGATAAAAAACAATGAAATCCGAAAGGATTCACAAGACTTTTGTCTTTCTATAAGGTTCGCCCCATGCCGGAAGGGTTACTAATTATCTTCAGTGTCCGTAGGAAAGTTCCAGTGATTGGCGCGGTTTTATAAACTTAGCTCTTGGCAAGTTCCTCCGTAATGATCGGCGAGTGCTGGGGTGGCTGGGCTGGCTCATCAGGTGAGAGTAGCTCCCAGTCGTTCCGGTTACGGCTTCGCGGGATGGCACGGTTCAGGCGTGGTCTCCTCACGGATTCTGGGTGCGGGGCGTCTTTCCCGTCTTGGTGCTTGTGAGGCAGGGGTAATCTTCCTGCCCACGATGCCCTGCTGATAATCACAGGAGAAGGTGGATGTAGATCTCTATGGCTTAGAGACAAGGGGCTTCAGTCGGCAGGGAATTAGTGAATCCCAACCGGCTAGAAGGCTTCCCTTGTACAATAGCACTAGTTAATCAATAAACTGAATTTCAGTTAACAAACTGAGATCAGTAAAACATAAAAGGTGATCAATCCAACATCACTCTCCATCCAACACCTGGAAAGGAATGGTATCATAAAGTGCAAGATTGCGGCCCATAGGTTTCCTACTAAAAATAGACAAAAGGGTTAGTAGGCATAAACTCCGGTTCTGGTACCAAAAGTGTTCAAGTCAAAAACACACACACACACAAATAATCAGTGCACATAAATAGAATAGAATGTTTACCACTTCTTTTCAATAACATCTCTATCTACTCCTTATTCATCATTGAACATAGGATCTAGATCAAAACTAGGGTCAAACAAACAACCAGTCTCAATCACCAGTCATCAATAAGACTTACTAGGTGGGCTATTCTGGCTGGGAGAGGTGTTGCTCTAGTCAGTTTCAGCGTCTTGTGTGAAAAACTTTTTCTCACTACGCCAATTATAGCCTTCACTTTCAAACAATGAAAGCCTGTCATTGGTTTATAGCAGTCGACACGTCACAAGATGATGTTCAAAATGTACCGAACAATCACGCGCCGATTACATCCTTATCACGTGCCGACATTCAAATCCTTCTCGTGATTAGAAAGGACGAGTTGTCTTACAAAGGGAGCCGACTGTGGTTGTCACTGTCTCGTGATGAGACGGTAGATAAGAGGGGGGGGGGTGGTGAAGGGAGATAACCTCGGTAGGGGTTACATGCCGACCGGGGAGACAAATCAACCTTCAAAGGGACCAATCCCTTAATCGGCATTCTTTAGATGGTGGGTGGCAATTAACGTGGCGGCCGGACAGAGAAATGAAAAGGAGAGGGGGGGGGGGGTGTAGATAAAGAAAGAGGGGTCGCGCGGGACACTTACGTCACAGAGGCCCCCCGAAGAAAAGATTCTGGTACCGGAATCTTCCTGTGGAACGCCGACTCCACTTTCGACTTGGGCGACAGGGACAAATTAGTGGGGAGACTGGGTCGGCTGGAATGGTGGAACATCTGGTCGCAACACAGAGTTCAAAGGAGCAGGTGGGTTAGAGATCAGTGGAATGGATTCCGACTGAGGTTGGTGCGGCAATCCTGTGTTGAGTTGTCCCAAGGTTGATTGCAGAATAGCAAACACCTCTTGCCTGAGTTTCCCCTTTAGCCTGGATTCATCATTGCTGATGATGTGGTTTGGTAGGCCGATTCGGGCGAAAATGGCTTTGAGTGCCGCGGCTACCTGACTAGCATCAAGTGAGGAGATTGGGGCGGCATCGCACTGCATGGTACATATGTCGACCACGGTGACTATATACCGGAATTTCTTCTTCCGTTGAGGTAGAGGCCCGACCAAGTCGACTGCCACTCGCTGAAAGGGAGGGGTAGGTGACGGCTGTACGTGCGGCGGCCTGTCCCGATAGTACCTTCGGTGGGTGTTTGCGGGTACAGTGCTGCCTTTCACCTGAGGTACCTGTGGCGAGTGGTCTTGGGTCGTTAGGCGGACATTCCTTGGGAAGGATTTTCCAAGTTGTGGCGGACTTGGGGACTTGGGACAATCTGGATTGGCTTGCGCGGCAATTTGGTTTGCCGCGTTGAGAGGTTTCTTCCCTGCTGAGGGAGATTTGCTCTTTGGGAAGGAGGGAGGGAGTTGGTTTGTGGTTTGGGGAGAAGGGAATGCTGCTGAAACTAGGGCAGGTTGAGAGGGGTGCCCTAAAAACACATACTGTGATCCCAGTATGAGGTCATAGACAGGACTGTCCATGAGCACTGCCTTGATGGGTCCCTTAACATATCTGGTGTCGACATTGATTATGGCGACTGGCAAAGTGGATGGGGGGATTGCAGCATCAGGGCCCTGCAGAGAGATGAAGTCTCCCGTGTATGCTGACGCGGGGACTAAGGATCCGCAGACAATGGCGTCGCATGACAGTCCAGTGTCATAGAGACACTGAACAGGGATGTTGTTGACAGTC
Organism: Phymorhynchus buccinoides; assembly: GCA_017654935.2. Classification (NCBI taxonomy): domain Eukaryota; kingdom Metazoa; phylum Mollusca; class Gastropoda; order Neogastropoda; family Raphitomidae; genus Phymorhynchus; species Phymorhynchus buccinoides. The sequence continues at coordinate 34,901,709 of CM065692.1, forward strand.
GCCTGTCCAACGACTGACGGTGTGCCTGGACACTGGATTGGGGAGGGGTTTGTGCAATTCTGCGAAGTCGAGACGACTTGCATAGTTGCAACATTTTGCCGCTTGTAAGCAAGTTTCCTGCAGTCATCCCGATTGTGGGTGTTCGACTTGCAGTATGAGCAGAATAAGGGTTGTCCCAGTGGTTGTCGTTCATGGGTAGAACTGTTTGACCCACTGTTGGAGTTGGGGTTACCCCTGCTCTGCTGTGAACCAGTGGACCCAACAACTTGCTGCAGTTTTGGCCTTTTAGGGGCGCTAGGTTCATCATGGGCTAGAGTGTACCTATCACTTAGCTGGATGAGGTCAGCCAGAGTTGTGGCACCTTGTTCGGCAGTAAAGGTGCGTAACTCTGGGGACATGGTTTCGCGCAGTTGCTCGCCAACCATCAGTTCCCGGAGATCCTCATAGGACTCTGATTTGGCAGAAAGGGACACCCATTTTGTCAGATAGTTCCCCAGTCTATCTGAAAATTGGGCATAGGACTCTCCCCTACCTTTTCTGGTTGACCGGAACTTTTTCCGGTAGGCGTCCGCTGTCAACTGGTATCTGTTGAGCAGGGCTTCTTTCAAAGCTGGGTAGTCGGTAATTTGGCTTGACGGAAGTTTGCTGTATACCTCATAAGCCACACCCCTGAGACTTTGGGCAAGCTTGAGGTTGAATTTTTCCGGAGCAAGCTCAAATTCCTGGGCCAGTCTTTCAAATCTATCAAGGAATGCATCGATAGACTCGGTTGCCTCATTGAATGCCTCCAATGTGAAGGTCATGGCTGAGGTATGAATGGGAGGGTGAAAATTTTGAGGGGTAGCAGTCTCAGAGTCTGCTGAGTTTTCTAGCTGCTTCATAGCTAGCTCATGATCTCGTGCCTTTTCTCGCTCAGTGGCATCAAGTTCGAGTTCTTTATTTTTGGCATCCTGCACTAGTTGCCTCTGCCTTAACTCATGGGTACGGATGTTCTCTTGCTCCTGAGTGTCGCGAGCTTTATCAGCCTCTTGCGCCTCATGAGCTCTCTGTTTGTCTTTCTTAGCTTCCTCCCAAGCTTTATCAGCCTCTTGAGCCTCATGAGCTCTCTGTTTGTCTTTCTCGGCCTCCTCACGGACTTTGTCAGCCTCTTGAGCCTCCCGATCTTTATCTTTGTCATATTCAGATATGACAAAATTTGCTAACTCTTGGCCGGACAATCCTAGAGACTCTCCCCATTCTTTAAGTTCCCTCCTAAGTTTAACAATCTCAGCCATGGTTGTAAATACAACTATTCAAAATCAAAACAAAGTTGCTGAGTTGAATGTATCAAACAACACTTAACTATTTCAACATAAACAGAAATAGCATGCACATCAAAATAAAGTCATAAATAGCATTCAAACAAATCAAATCAAAACACAGTGAACCAAATCACAATAACTTTCCCAGTGGACACAAGATAAGTTTTTGAAAAGGAACTACAGTTTGAATTGAAATTTGTTAGACTTTATGAAAAAAAATATCCCGGACGCGAGCCCCCAATTAGATGTGACGAGGTAATGGGTTAAAAGGCTAAGTCCCTAGGGAAGACTTTAGAAAATTTGCCTTTAGCCCACTTCTCTAGGGTATGGGAGATGAGCAACTTTCCCGGCCCCTTTTCATCTAATAAATTTATATTTGTGCCCGGGTTCTGGCTCGTATGGTTGTAAGAAATACAAGTGGTTGAATTGCTCTAAATGGCAGACAGAGAGAAGTAGGGTTTTACATGAAATTACAAGACTCCCACTCTCATCAGTCTGACCAAAGGGTTCAGGATTATTTGACACTTGTATTTTATTTACTCCCAAAATCTGCATAAGATTATGCAACAATAATAATAAAGCAGCTCAATGGCGCCAAAACAAAATATGGATAAAAAAACAATGAAATCCGAAAGGATTCACAAGACTTTTGTCTTTCTATAAGGTTCGCCCCATGCCGGAAGGGTTACTAATTATCTTCAGTGTCCGTAGGAAAGTTCCAGTGATTGGCGCGGTTTTATAAACTTAGCTCTTGGCAAGTTCCTCCGTAATGATCGGCGAGTGCTGGGGTGGCTGGGCTGGCTCATCAGGTGAGAGTAGCTCCCAGTCGTTCCGGTTACGGCTTCGCGGGATGGCACGGTTCAGGCGTGGTCTCCTCGCGGATTCTGGGTGCGGGGCGTCTTTCCCGTCTTGGTGCTTGTGAGTCAGGGGTAATCTTCCTGCCCACGATGCCCTGCTGATAATCACAGGAGAAGGTGGATGTAGATCTCTATGGCTTAGAGACAAGGGGCTTCAGTCGGCAGGGCATTAGTGAATCCCAACCGGCTAGAAGGCTTCCCTTGTACAATAGCACTAGTTAATAAATAAACTGAATTTCAGTTAACAAACTGAGATCAGTAAAACATAAAAGGTGATCAATCCAACATCACTCTCCATCCAACACCTGGAAAGGAATGGTATCATAAAGTGCAAGATTGCGGCCCATAGGTTTCCTACTAAAAATAGACAAAAGGGTTAGTAGGCATAAACTCCGGTTCTGGTACCAAAAGTGTTCAAGTCAAAAACACACACACACACAAATAATCAGTGCACATAAATAGAATAGAATGTTTACCACTTCTTTTCAATAACATCTCTATCTACTCCTTATTCATCATTGAACATAGGATCTAGATCAAAACTAGGGTCAAACAAACAACCAGTCTCAATCACCAGTCATCAATAAGACTTACTAGGTGGGCTATTCTGGCTGGGAGAGGTGTTGCTCTAGTCAGTTTCAGCGTCTTGTGTGAAAAACTTTTTCTCACTACGCCAATTATAGCCTTCACTTTCAAACAATGAAAGCCTGTCATTGGTTTATAGCAGTCGACACATCACAAGATGATGTTCAAAATGTACCGAACAATCACGTGCCGATTACATCCTTATCACGTGCCGACATTCAAATCCTTCTCGTGATTAGAAAGGACGAGTTGTCTTACAAAGGGAGCCGACTGTGGTTGTCACTGTCTCGTGATGAGACGGTAGATAAGAGGGGGGGGGGTGAAGGGAGATAACCTCGGTAGGGGTTACATGCCGACCGGGGAGACAAATCAACCTTCAAAGGGACCAATCCCTTAATCGGCATTCTTTAGATGGTGGGTGGCAATTAACGTGGCGGCCGGACAGAGAAATGAAAAGGAGAGGGGGGGGGGGGGGTGTAGATAAAGAAAGAGGGGTCGCGCGGGACACTTACGTCACACCCACCCCCCAGCGGAATTCAGGACTCAAGTCTTGGAATTGTAGAATCGTTTATTTGTGTGTGCGTGTGTGCGTGTGTGTGGTGATTGTAATTCATGCACATATATGTATGTGGTTTTTAAAAAACCAAAAGTGAGTGAGTGAGTAAGTTACTGTATGAGTGCTCGAGTGAGTCATTGAGTGAATGAGTGACTGACTGACTGACTGAGTCGATCACTCGATCAATCTATACGCCGTTTCCGATCATGACTTCCAGATCGCAGAAAAGGATAAAATGTGTATACAGTGGGATGTGCCTTGCCCAAGGTATATCCCGACTCTCTCAGCCAAGGGGATTTGCATGCATTTGGCGTTGGGGAAACTCCCCAAAGGTCAACCAATCCCAAAGGCTGTTACACTTGGAGCCAGTGCAAGCATACCGTAGTTTGAGAAACATGGTCATTTGCGAAAGAATAAGCTGCACAATGATTCGTTTGTTTCATTTCAATTTAGTTAAGTTACACATTGTACATAATCTGTATTGTCAAAAATTCGGGACTTTACTGGTGTTGCATTGCCTCTGGGCATTGCCTCCAGGATCGTTCCCATCATCTGTATATCTACTAATGTCCCATATATGTGTCTGTTCCAGACCGGAGGACGTTAAACAAATGTTCCTTGTTTCATTTCTGCGGAAATAAGGCTAGGACAGTAAGCGTTGGAGAAAGTCCCCAAAGGCCAACCAATCTCACTAAAACCACTAACACCAGTGTAAAAGCCTCCTAGTTCTAAAGTTGTAGTCATTCGCAAAACAAAAGGCTGTCCATTGTTTTTCGTTTCTGAACAAAGAACATCAGTTCCTGTACGTCTTCCATTCTCCCTTTAGTATTGGTGCCGATTGCAGGCTAATGTCGACCAATGATATGAAAAAACATTTTGAGCACTTTCAAGCCTCATCCACTCTCCCATCCACACCCCTACTTTTTCTGCCTGATCACGCGTGCACCTGATTCCCCTCTCTTTCTCCCTGCCTGTCTGTCTGTCTGTCTGTCTGTCTATCAGAACCAAAAGGTATCAGTGTCACCGTTCACTCCTAACCCTTCACGAAGGACAATGACTCAGCTAAACGTTCAACCATTATTAGGGACATGTTCCAGTCAGACTCAGTACAGGAATCTTCCCGCCTGATAGGAGCTGGCTGGGGATCTCCTGGCATGGTGTTCTGACCTTTCTTGTCTCTCCTTTCCATTTCCGTTTGACTTGTCTTGTAATGATCAGGTCAGGAGAGATCTGCATTTCGTCCTGGACACAATAGTTGGGTGATTTTCTTCTCAAAAGTTTTTCTGTTCTTTTCTATTGATGACTTGTGTTGTTGTTGTTGTTGTTGTTGTTGTTTTTCTTCTTCTCTTACTTCTCCTCTTCCCCTTCCTCCTTCTCGTTCTTTCTTTAGCTTTATATGTTATTCTTCTTCTTTACGTTATTGTCATTGTTCTTCCTTCCTTTCTTAACCGTCTTATTTGCTCTGTGCTTCTTCTCTTCCTTCCTTTTTGTTGTAATTTCTGCATCGGGTAGTGGTGGTGGTGGTCTTCTTCTTCTTCTTCTTCTTCTTCTTCTTTTTCTTCTTCTTCTTCTTTTTCTTCTTCTTCTTCTTCTTCTTCTTCTTCTTCTTCTTCTTCTTCTTCTTCTTTTTCTTCTTCTTCTTCTTCTTCTTCTTCTTCTTCTTCTTCTTCTTCTTCTTCTTCTTCTTCTTCTTCTTCTTCTTCTTCTTCAGCAGCAGCAGCAACAGCAGAAACAGCATCGCCGTCGTCATCTTCTTCTTCTTCTTCTTCTTCTTCAGCAGCAGCAGCAGCAACAGCAGAAACAGCATCGCCGTCGTCATCTTCTTCTTCTTCTTCTTCTTCTTCTTCTTCTTCTTCTTCTTCTTTCTTCTTCTTCTTCTTCTTCTTCAGCAGCAGCAGCAGCAGCAACAGCAGAAACAGCATCGCCATCGTCATCTTCTTCTTCTTCTTCTTCTTCTTCTTCTTCTTCTTCTTCTTCTTCTTCTTCTTCTCCAGCAGCAGCAACAGCAGCAGAAACAGCATCGCCCTCGTCTTCTTCTTCGTCGTCTTCTTTTTCTTCGTCTGCGTTCCCAGGCCATATGGCCATAATGGGTAAGGTATGTATGTGTCCGGTTTTCAGTTTTCACCGGTCTCCCCGCTGCGTACAGCCGACACATTCCGATTTTGGAGGAGCTCAAAGGAGAACATTGTTTTGGAAGATTTTTTTTAAGGCAGGAGAATGGGCCAATAAGTCAGAACGATAGTAGATTGTAGAAAGCAAAGGGAAAATGCAGAGTCAAAGAGAGTGGCATAATAGATTAGAGCAATTTACAAGCGCAGAACTTCAAGAAGGTGGGGGAACTATTTTTACGAAAGACCCCCCTGCATACCCACGGGGAGAGACTCCTTGAGGGGACGGGGTCGTCCAGCTCCCCGTATGTAGGCACGAGGCATCCACCACTGCCCCGGTCATCATCACCATCATCATCATCATCATCATCATCATTGGTATATTTTGATTAATGAAAAAAAATATATTAGAAGGTAAGTCACCATATCAGTAAACCAGCCAAAGAAATACTGCTCTGAAATGCACACGACAACATTGTGTATAAAGAAAGAACAAACAAGAGTAAACAAACTAAAACAAAATGGAAAGCAAAGAACAATAACACAATACCACCAAGCAAAAAACTCTCTGCTGGATAAATGAACTGGAAATGACATTGATAAGTGGACTGGTGATCCTTTTTATAGAGAGATGTTGTTTATCTTACCCACCTTCGCACCTTCCCCCCTGTCCCCCTCTCTCTCTCTCTCTCTCTCTCTCTCTCTCTCTCTCTCTCTCTCTCTCTCTCTCTCTCTCTCTCTCTCTCCTCTCACTCACTCTGTCTTCCCTTGACGTTCGTAAACAAGAAGGAAAACACACAAGCAAACAAACAAACAAAACCCAATTGTTTTTTGCGCTCACCATCACATTAGGCAAGCAATACAATCCGAGTCCATTCTGCGTATGTTAGGACATAATATGTGCATGCGCGCGAGTGTGTGTGTGTCTGTGCGTGTGCGTGTGTGTGTGTGTGTGTGTGTCTGTCTGTCTGTCTGTCTGTCTGTCTGTATGTCTTACTGTCTGTCTATGCGAGTGCGTGCGTGCGAGCGAGCATACTTGTGTGTAAGAGAGACAAGGACGGCAAAAGAAGAGTGGGGCAAAAGAAAAGTCGGGGCTATGCAACACGAGGTGTTAAAGGGTTTAGAAAAAGAAAGACACACACAGAAAGGGATAAAGAAAGAAAAAATATATATATAGACACATCGATAGACACAGAGACCAAAAATGGAAAAAATCATGACGATGAGATCCGTAATTAAGCTAAAATCTTAACAACGTTTTAAGCATGCTACATTGCCTATACGCAAATTGTTCATGATATACTTTTGATATTTGTAACACTAAACCTACCGAATAGTTTTGTGGGTTTTTGTTTGTGGCTCAAAAAGCCACAAACCTATAACTCACTTTGTCGGTCTGTCGGTCCAAAATTGTCGCGCATTTTGACAAAATTGTCGCACTTCAAATCGAGGCTACATGAATGAATTTTGGTGTTTTACGTCCTCTCGACCCGGGTAGGCACATATGGGACATGATCGAGGCTACATTTCGAAATTAATTGAGGCCGCTCTTAAAATGATGTATTTTAAAAGCGTACAAAATAATAAACATACGTAATACAGACACTACAACAGACACGACGAGTATGCGGTGCTTCTTTTGATGAGTATAAGTAGGATACATAGTTTTAAATGTTTTCCAAAAGATATAAAAAGTTACGAAATGGTGCAGAGATAACATTCTGGTTTACAGATTAAAATTATTGAAAAGCCAGGGGAGGTAACTCATGATTGGAGTGGTAAAAATAGACCGCGTGCCACAAACTATTGCGATTTCGCGCTTGTTTTAACATATCAGCAAATGACCTGTTCTGAAATGACAACTATATGGACTGCATGAAGTTTATCAGGTAAAAAAGCGCAAAACAGCGCGCGCGCACACGCATACAGACCGTCACGCAATCACACACACAAATACACACGGCCGCACGCGGGCCCGCGCGCGCACGCGCGCACGCACGCACATACAGAGAGAGAGAGAGAGAGAGAGAGAGAGAGAGAGAGAGAGAGAGAGAGAGAGAGAGAGAGAGAGAGAGAGAGAGAGAGAGAGAGAGAGAGAGAGAGAGAGAGAGAGAGAGAGAGAGAGAGAGACACTGGACACTGGACTGGACAACTTTATTTGACAAGGATAAAGAGAGAGAGAGAGAGAGAGAGAGAGAGAGAGAGAGAGAGAGAGAGAGAGAGAGAGAGAGAGAGAGAGAGAGAGAGAGAGAGAGAGAGAGAGAGAGAGAGAGAGAGAGAGAGAGAGAGAGAGAGAGAGAGAGAGAGCAATATAAGATGCATAAACGTAATAATACATCAAACCAAAAGCACGAGTGCTTTGAATTTAACCTTACGTGGGTGAGTTTTGTTTTTTAACAAAACAAAAATCAAAATACAGTAAACAAAATGCTATTTGTGGGCTTAATGAACTAAAAATAGCAATGGCGTGCAGACTGGTCATCGTTTCAGCTCTCTCTCTCTCTCTCTCTCTCTCTCTCTCTCTCTCTCTCTCTCTCTCTCTCTCTCTCTCTCTCTCTCTCTCTCTCTCTCTCTCTCTCTCTCTCTCTCTCTCTCTCTCTCTCTCTCTCTCTCTCTCTCTCTCTCTCTCTCTCTCTCTCTCTCTCTCTCTCTCTCTCTCTCTCTCTCTCGTTTGTACTATTGCCGTTAATCAGTTGTTGTTTTTCTTAACCCTTTCACCGCCAAAGTCGCATTTTAGCACCACAGTGATTTAACCCCCATGTCACTAAAAGGCATCAAATTGGGGTCTATTATCCAAAGTCTATTATTGTCTTAGTTTTGGGAAGGAAGGATAGACCTTATTTTATATATGTCACAGAGCAATCCCCAATACTGCAGATGGATTTTGTTCTCTACCCAGGTAAATTTAATGGAAATGTAGGGCTGAAGTATGGATGGCAGTGAAAGGGTTAAGCATCTGTTAACCTGTTCCTTCTTTTTTTATTAGTCCCCGAGCCGAAGGTTCGGGAACTATTGTTTTTGGTCTGGTCCGTCCGGCGTCCGGTGTGCCTCCGTCCGTCCGTCCGTCCGGCCGGCTATTCGTCCGTTTTTCTCAAAAACTATTCAGTCTATCATCATCAAATTTGGTATACTAGTTTGCCAAGATGCAAGCTATCCACTGATGTATTTAGTTTTACATTAAGGTCAAGGTCGCGCCAGTTACGGGGTTCAAACCCCAAAACACATAATCGCTAATATCTCGCGAAGTTTTGCATGTATTTTAATGCAGTTTTTTTCACAACATTTCTTGATGAATGGTCTATAATACAGTTGTCATTAATTTTTCTGTGCGCACGTGTGCGCATGATCACGCGCGCTCAAATCACGGGTCCGAACCCCAAGGCTATATATAAAAACACTTCTTGATGAATGGTCTATAATACAGTTGTCATTAATTTTTCTGTGCGCACGTGTGCGCATGATCACGCGCGCTCAAATCACGGGTCCGAACCCCAAGGCTATATATAAAAACACTATTCAGTTACGTGCTGTTTTTATGTAGTTACGTGCTGTTTTGATGCGTTTTTATGTCTGTGTACAGCCGACACATTCCGATTTCGGAGTAGCTCGGCGATGCTGCGAGAGGACTTTGCAGCCGCTCGGCGTTGCACTTGTTGTTGTTTTTATTAATATCCACTCTGACTTGCTTAGCACTTGCTCCTTCAACGGCTCCAGTAATTATGAACATAAAAAAAAAATCATTATTTTTTTTATAATATTTCTTTATTCATTCTTTATTTTCAATTGTTCCGGCTTATTTATTACTTTATTTAGCCAAAGTCATACCCAGCTTAAATGTTTTGTTTTCTTGGAAATTGTTTTCAAGCCAAGACATTTTGTCATTTCTTCTCACTGTCAGTATACTTCAGCCACATACACAGCCGCGCAGTTTTCGTTTTAAAGAAAAGTTATCTTTACCCGGCCAGAGGCCGAGGTATTGCGATCGGTTTGTGTGTGTATGTGTGTCTGTGTATCGATTATCTTAAAAACTACTGTTTGGATTTTGTTTAAAATTGGCAGATGGGTAGACACCTTGAAAAGGAAGCTTCCCTTCGTTAATCAACACCGTGCTGACCTTGACCTTGAAGTTTGACCTTGAAAAACGAAAATCTTTACGGGGCCATAACTCCCACACCGTTGGTGTTAGAGTCTTCCAATTTGGCATGTAGGTACTTTGGCTTATGCCCTTTCTGATGGTGGCATACCGATCAAGGTCAATGTCACGGTCCGGGAGATCGGTAGGCCTTGAAAGTGGTAGGGTCTACAAATTGTTTTTTTTTCCACATTTGTGCTTAACAGAAGCGCTTCAGATTGTGTGTGGTACTGTATACCCTAGAGTAGAAAACATCCGAGCATAAATTATTGCCATGATGATCTTGACCTTGAAGTGTGACCTTGAAAACCGAAATTTCCTTCTTTGCGCTATATATTATTTGTCCAAGCTGTATCTCGTGAACTAGAAGACATAAGCTCTTCAAATGTTGTGTCAGGATTGTGACGAGGTAATGGGTTAAAAGGCTAAGTCCCTAGGGAAGACTTTAGAAAATTTGCCTTTAGCCCACTTCTCTAGGGTATGGGAGATGAGCAACTTTCCCGGCCCCTTTTCATCTAATAAATTTATATTTGTGCCCGGGTTCTGGCTCGTATGGTTGTAAGAAATACAAGTGGTTGAATTGCTCTAAATGGCAGACAGAGAGAAGTAGGGTTTTACATGAAATTACAAGACTCCCACTCTCATCAGTCTGACCAAAGGGTTCAGGATTATTTGACACTTGTATTTTATTTACTCCCAAAATCTGCATAAGATTATGCAACACTAATAATAAAGCAGCTCAATGGCGCCAAAACAAAATGTGAATGAAAAACAATGGAATCCGAAAGGATTTACAAGACTTTTGTCTTTCTAGAAGGTTAGCCCCAAGCAGGAAGGGTTACTAATTCTCTTCATTGTCCGGAGGAAAGTTCAAATGATTGGCGCAGTCCGGGGGACTTAGCTGTGGTTGAGTTCCTCCGTAGTGATCGGCGAGTGCTGGGTTGGCTGGGCTTGCTCGTCAGATGAGAGTAGCTCCCAGTCGTTCCGGTTACGGCTTCACGGGATGGCACGGTTCAGGCGTGGTCTCCTCGCGGATTCTGGGTGCGGGGCGTCTTTCCCGTCTTGGTGCTTGTGAGTCAGGGATAATCTTCCTGCCCACGATGCCCTGCTGATAATCACAGGAGAAGGTGGATGTAGATCTCTATGGCTTAGAGACAAGGGGCTTCAGTCGGCAGGGAATTAGTGAATCCCAACCGGCTAGAAGGCTTCCCTTGTACAATAGCACTAGTTAATAAATAAACTGAATTTCAGTTAACAAACTGAGATCAGTAAAACATAAAAGGTGATCAAGACAACATCACTCTCCATCCAACACCTGGAAAGGAATGGTATCATAAAGTGCAAGATTGCGGCCCATAGGTTTCCTACTAAAAATAGACAAAAGGGTTAGTAGGCATAAAATCCGGTTCTGGTACCAAAAGTGTTCAAGTCAAAAACACACACACACAAATAATCAGTGCACATAAATAGAATAGAATGTTTACCACTTCTTTTCAATAACATATCTATCTACTCCTTATTCATCATTGAACATAGGATCTAGATCAAAACTAGGGTCAAACAAACCAGATCTCAATCACCTGCCATCAATAATACTTACTAGTGGGCTTATTATGACAGGCTGGGAGTGTTGCTCTAGCTACGTTTCAGCGTCTTGTGTGAAAAACTTTTTCTCACTACGCCAATTATAGCCTTCACTTTCAAACAATGAAAGCCTGTCATTGGTTTATAGCAGTCGACACATCACAAGATGATGTTCAAAATGTACAGAACAATCACGCGCCGATTACAGCATTATCACATGCCGGACATTCCTAACCTTGCTCATGATAGGAAAGGCAAAACCGTCTTCAAAGGGAATTGACCGTGGTTGTCACTTTCTCATGGTGAGGAGGGTAGATAAGAGGGGGGGGGGGTGAAGGGAGATAACCTCGGTAGGGGTTACATGCCGACCGGGGAGACAAATCGAACTTCAAACAGACAACGGCCTTAATCGGCGTTCTCTTTGATGGTGGATGGCAATTAAACGTGGCGGTTTGGTCGAGAAATGAAAAGGAGAGAGGGTGAGAAGGGGGGGGGGGGTCGGGTGTAGATAAGAAACGGAAATAATAAAGATTAAAATAGGTGGTCGCGCGGGACACTTACGTCACAAGGATGTGACACTAACAGTATAAAAAACAGACAAAAAAAAAATAAATTATCCCTCGGAACTACAAGGGGGACTTGTCCGCTCGGCCATACAGAAATTTGTGGGTCGGCCTACTACTTTGACACGAATGTCGTCTAACTATGAAAAGCGAAAGAGAAAGAGAGAGAGGAGAGTAATGGGAGCGGTACATGGGATCCGAGAGTACTTTTGAATGATGAGGAGAGAAGAGAGGAGAGAGAGAGAGGAGTAAAGATGAGTAGAGATGAGAGAAGGAGAGAGAGAGAGAGAGATAGAAGAGTGTGAGACAGAGAGATGAGACAAAGAGAGAGAGGAGGAGCGGGAGAGAGAGGGAAGAGAGAGAGACAGAGATAGATATATTGTTTATTGGGGGGTGTGGGGGGGGAGAGGACATAACTCTGGCCGGGTTTGCATTGTCACAATGCCTTGCTGCTGCTCGGCGATGCACTTACAATGCGTTCGTTGCTGCCGCTCGCGATGCCCTTGTTGCTTTTAAAACTGGCCAGTTTTTCTTTCTCTTTTCATTGATTAACCTTGGCTTGATTCAATGCATAAACTTTTCTGTCAATATTCCAGAACATCTAGGCTATGTCAGCTTCTCAAAGATACCCACTTAAACTAAGCAAAGTCAGCCTTGCTTTCTGTATGTGTGGTTGAGAAAATGCAATGTGAGGTTTGTGCATTTGTGCGTGTGTTGGGTTTTGAGGTGCGGTGTGTGTGTGGGGAGGGGGGAGGTGCGCACGTGTGTGTGTGGATAGTTCGACTATGTTGGTGTGTGTGTGTGTGTGTGTGTGTTACCAGGTGTGTGTTGCATATTATACATGTGTATTGATATGAAGTGTGTGAGTATCCATGTATGCTTGTGTGTTGGCGTGCAAGAACAAAATAACATATATGCGCGTTAACAGCTGCATTGATGTTCTTGGTGGGTGCACACTCACTGTTGTCGAAAAGTTTGCATACCAAATACACAACGTCTTTTTTTTATCTATTTATTACGTCTTATATTAGTTACAATGTCGATGGCTTCTGGGCAAAGCGAGTGGGCTTAACTGTCAATAGCTTGAGGCGTTTCCTCTGATGACAGTGACAGAGAGAATCGAACTATCGACCGAAAACTTCACGTAAGAAACACTTAGTCAACCTTTAGATCTTGACAGCTACTTGGCTTTTTTGTTTGTTTGTGTGTGTTTTTCCAAGGATAAATCATACAAACTAATTTTGTTTTAAGTTCCAAATTCTTGTGCAAAACCAAAACGATTTCCTTTGTATTACGATGCATTGGCTGATTAAAGAATCTTGAATCTTGAATCTTGATAATCCAATATTACATTGAAAAGCAGTTCTACTTTTCAGACTTTAGTCTCCATAATTTGGTTGGCAATTGAAATCCCATGGCACGATTTCGGAAAGTGATAATTTCGCAATAAGCAAAACAAGTGGGTTGTTGTTGGTTGGTTGATGTTATTATGGGATCCTTTATCAAATATCATGCAGAAAGAAAAATATCAATGAGTCGAGATTGTTTGATTTTTTTTATCCCCGCATGTTTTAGGGAGGAGTGTCTTTGATATAGAGCAGCAACTGCCCACAGACTTACAAAAATAGCAAATTTCGCAAGACGTGGGACTCTATTTTTAGTCCCCGAGCCGAAGGTTCGAGGAGCTATTGTTTTTGTCTGGTCCGTCCGTCCGGTGTCCGTCCGGTGTCCGTCCGTCCGTCCGGCGTGCCTCCGTCCGTCCGGCTATTCGTCCGTTTTTCTCAAAAACTACTCATCATCAAATTTGGCATACTAGTTTGCCAAGATGCAATCTATCCACTGATGTATTTAGTTTTACATTAAGGTCAAGGTCGCGCCAGTTACGGGGTTCAAACCCCGAAACACATAATCGCTAATAACTCGCGAAGTTTTGCATGTATTTTAATGCAGGTTTTTTTCACATTTCTTGATGAATGGTCTATAACACAGTTGTCATGAATTTTTCATGTTTTGCTGTTTTGAGGCGTGTGCGCATGATCGCGCGCGCTCAAATTACGGGTCCGAACCCCAAGGCTATATATAAAAAAAACTATTCAGTTACGTGCTGTTTTGATGCGTTTGTATGTAGTTACGTGCTGTTTTGATGCGTTTTTATGTATGTGTACAGCCGACACATTCCGATTTCGGAGTACCTCGGCGATGCTGCGACCCCTCGCGACGCGCCCGGCGTTGCACTTGTTTTGGCTTAAAATTGAATTGATGCAAGTGATTAAGCCTGCCCGTTTATGCGCTTCTCATAGACCCACTGACCCACCACGATTAAGTCCCTTGGTTTTTTTTCTGGGTAGCTGTGACCAATATACAAATGCGTCCAACTCCAAATTGAGGCTGCTCTTTAAAATGATGTTTCGCTTTGGATTCAATTCAAATTAATTCAATTCAAAAACTTTTATTGACCATTAAAAAACAAGTTTAAAATGGAAAAATGTTCTTTTGGCAACATTTGCAGCAGATTATAAAGGAATAGGGGAAGACGGGGTAAAAAGCGCATGGGCGGGTAAGAAGCCCACCCCAATTATCTCATGAAATGAAGCAAATTTCAGTCACATTTTACCCATGAGACGAGCGTTAATGTCTAGCATTCGTCTCATGCGCAAATTTGACTGAAATTTTCTTTATTTCATGAGATAATTGGGGTGGGCTTCTTACCCGCCCATGCGCTTTTTACCCCGTCTTCCCCTACAAACATATGCTTGCGCGCGCGCGCGCGTGTGTGTGTGTGTGTGTGTGTGTGTGTGTTTGTGTGTGTGTGTGCGTGCGTGCTTGTGTGCGTGCGTGCGTGCGTGCGTCGTGTGCGTGCATGCGTGCGCGCGCGTGTGTGTGTGTGTGTGTGTGTTTTGCTTTGGGAGTTTTGAGGGGTGGGGGTGTAAAAAAGTTTTACCAGCTGGGTGTGTGAAACGTGCCCAAGAACAAAGTAATGCGCACGAACCAAGCGAGTGTTTCGCAACAATACCATCATTATTGAAGATAGGTTTATATTATGTGGGTCGCGTTCTCACGCAACAGCCAGTTCACGTTTTTGTCAATGGAGCTATGTAATTACAGCTCGATGTCTGGGCGCGTTGCACTCTACTACCGCTGCTAAGTAAGTGCTCAGTGTAAAGGCCATCGCGTTGGTGCGGACTGCGTCACGAGTGACGTCAGAGTCGTAGTAGGCTATAACTTAAGTAGGAGAGATCTACTCTATATACTAGTCAAGATATCAGTACACGCCATTCATTGATTAGTAAAAGCACTACCCCCTCTCATATCACTGGTAGGTGTATTTCTGCAACAATGTTTGCACGTGATAGGGGGACTCTGCTATTTGTTTGGGGGGCTGGGGGTTGGGGTTTTTGCTCATCTCTCTCTCTCTCTCTCTCTCTCTCTCTCTCTCTCTCTCTCTCTCTCTCTCTCTCTCTCTCTCTCTCTCTTCTCTCTCTCTCTCTCTCCTCTCTCTCTCTCTCTCCCCCCTCATCTCTCTCTCTCTCTCTCTCTGTCTACCTCTGTCCCCCCGTGAAAAATAAAGTTCAAGTTTTTCAACGTTTTCAAGTGTCTCTCTCTCTCTTCTCTCTCTCTCTCTCTCTCTCTCTCTCTTCTCTCTCTCTCTCTCTCCTCTCTCTCTCTCTCTCACCTCTCTCTCTCTCTCGCACGCAGCCGCGCGCGCGCATTTGTGTGTTGTACACTTAACCCTATTATTTTATTTCTTTGTTTGCTAAATGATAGAAAAGGCACACACAAATAAACAACACCGTCGCTTCAAAACAAAATAATCCTCTTTTTGGGGGGTGTCTGTATCACATCTGGCGAGAACATAACTATGTGCAACGTATGCCTACTTACATTCAAATCAATCCAAATAATATTTCATATTATTTCAAATCTATTAAAGGTCGAGATTCTGTCTTGATCAACAGCACAGAACAAGGACAACATTTGAAAAGAAAGATTTTATGCAGCATACAAGATGGCCTTAATGTCCAAACACTCCATGCACTTCCTACCCCCCCACCCCCACCCCACCAAACCAACCTACCCCCCCCCCCCCCCAGCCCTCTCATACGTTTACCCCCCTATACCCCCCCCCCCCCTGCCCCCCACCTCCCCAGAAGTTTTTCCATACCCACCGCTTTCCCCCCCCATGTTTTAGTGAACCCCTAGATTTCCCTTATGTACGCATGCCCCCCCAATAGTAAATATCCCCCCCCCCTGATAATGTCCTACGGTCCCCACCCCCCCCCCCCCCCCCCCCCCCCCTACCCTTTGCCCCCTTCCTTTCCCAAACAAGAAGTTTAAAGAAGTTTCAAAAGCTTAGGCTATGGCCTGTTAGTGAACTTTGTGAAGATTCCTCTTATGTAAGACATGACATTACGAAATCATAATAAGACTTGCCAATAGTAACTATCAAGTATGTATCCGACTTCTCTAGCATTGAATGTCATAGTTGTCTAGGGCCTGGCAATAAAGATTTAGTGCAATCTGATGTGATTTCACCATGACGACAAACTACGTTTTTTGTTGCTCTATGTTTCTGAACCCATCCGTTCGAGAGAGAGAGAGAGAGAGAGAGAGAGAGAGAGAGAGAGAGAGAGAGAGAGAGAGAGAGAGAGAGAGAGAGAGAGAGAGAGAGAGAGAGAGAGAGAGAGAGAGAGAGAGAGAGAGAGAGAGAGAGAGAGAAACAGATAGAGACACAGAGAGAGACATAGACACAGAGAGAGACAGTCATACCACAGACTATATAGTTTCTGGTCAGACCAAAGAGATTGGTCAGACAGCAGACGGACAAGCAGAAACATTGAGAGACAGAGAGAGACAGACAAGACACGGAGGAACAGAAACAGATCAAGACAATGCCAAGAACAGTCGGGGACACAGACTGGCAGACAGTAGGCCTACTAATATCAGCAATCGAAACACCGGCTGGACAGAAACAGACAGACAGACAGTAGGCCTACTGATATCAGCAATCAACACTACCTGCTGGACAGAAACAGACTGGCAGACAGGCCGATTTAATCAAAAGAGACAGACAAAAAGTTTCTATCAGTGGGAACGATCAGACTCATTTCGCAGAAGGGTGGCTCTGAAACGTAGGTGTGAATGAGTATGTCAAAGCCTACTTCATTGTTATTGAGACATAAGACACGGGGCCCACATTTCTCAATGGTGTCCATTGACTCCTTGCCTTGACGTCAGAGCTCCTTCTCCCCCCCCCCCACCCATCCCCCCCCACACACACCCCACACCCCTCTGTGCCTCTATCTCCTTTCTCGCCCCCACCCATTCTTTACCTTCTACCTACACGCTACTCTCTTATCCCACGTTTGTCTCACCCCTTTTTATATAAAGTTGATCTTACATGCTGCTTTTATTCCGCTCCATAGTTTCTAGTCAACCACGCCGACAGTCCTTGCTGAGCCTTCCTATTGGCAGGCTAAAACATGTTTTCTTGGTTATCGTGGTGT
The DNA here is from genome assembly GCA_017654935.2 of Phymorhynchus buccinoides. Classification (NCBI taxonomy): domain Eukaryota; kingdom Metazoa; phylum Mollusca; class Gastropoda; order Neogastropoda; family Raphitomidae; genus Phymorhynchus; species Phymorhynchus buccinoides. The sequence continues at coordinate 34,918,899 of CM065692.1, forward strand.
TTTCTGCGCGTACGAATATTGATCAATCAAGACAGAATATCGACCGATATTAGCTGCGCGATCGCTCGATCCATCGTGTGCGCAAAATCGGTCGATGTTTGCGCCATCGATGGATAATCTTCTGTGGCTTTGAAATGCTTTCCTCTCAGACTGTCTGTCTCTGCCTATGTCTCTCTCTCTCTGTCTCTGTCTCTGTCTCTGTCTCTCTCTCTCTCTCTCTCTCTCTCTCTCTCTCTCTCTCTCTCTTTCTCTCTTTCGCATTGTCTCTCTCTTTGTGTCTCTATCTCTCTGCTTCTGCCTTTCTCTCTCTCTCTCTCTCTCTCTCTCTCCTCTCTCTCTCTCTCTCTCTCTCTCTCTCTCTCTCTCTCTCTCTCTCACTCTCTTTTCATGTCTATGTTTCTCTTTTACTGTCCGTCTCTCATTATCTGTCTCTCTGTCTGTCTCTCTAATTGTCTCTTTCACTGTCTCTCATTAGTTCTGTCTCTTTCTACTTTTCTCTCTTTATTACTGTCATTCTGACTGTCTTTCTCTGTCTCTCTGTCTATGTCTGTCTCACTGTCTTTTTACTGTCTCTCTCATCGTCTCTCTGTATAGAGAGGCAGAGACAGAGAGACAGATGCAGTCTGAGAGGGAAACATTACAAAACCACAGAAGATTATCCATCGATGGCGCAAACATCGACCGATTTTGCGCACACGATGGATCGGCAGATCGCGCAGCTAATATCGGTCGAGATTCTGTCTTGATCGTCCGTTCAGAACAAGGACAAAACTTGAAAAGAAAGATTTTATGCAGCATACAAGATGGCCTTAATGTCCAAACACTCCATGCGCTTCCTACACCCCCACCCCCATCCAGCCCTCCCATACGTTTACCTTCCCTCCACCTTCCCTTCCTTTCCCAAACACTGCCTTCATTGACTTCGGTGTGATTTGCGTCATCTCTGTAGTCGTTGATTACATTGTAAATGAGGGCAATGTATTAGAGTTTTATTATTGGTTTTCCTATCGTTTCTTTTTGTATGCATCTCTCTCTCTCCTCTCTCTCTCTCTCTCTCTCTCTCTCTCTCTCTCTCTCTCTCTCTCTCTCTCTCTCTCTCTCTCTCTCTCTCTCTCTCTCTTTCTCACTCTCTCTCTCATTATTATTATTATTATTATGGTTATTTATGTATTAATGTCAATATGCACTGTATTACTTCACATCCCTTCAGTGAGGGGCCGAGGCTTTAACTGAATAAAATATTCGCATTCGCATTCTCTCCCTCTCTCTCTCTCTCTCTCTCTCTCTCTCTCTCTCTCTCTTCTCTCTCTCTCTCTGTCTCTCTCTCTCACTCTCTCTCATTATATTATTCTATTATGGTTATTTATGTATTAATGTCAATATGCACTGTATTACTTCACATCCCTTCAGTGAGGGGCCGAGGCTTTAACTGAATAAAATATTCGCATTCGCATTCGCATTCTCCCTCTCTCTATCTCCTCTCTCTCTCTCTCTCTCTCTCTCTCTCTCTCTCTCTCTCTCTCTCTCTCTCTCTCTCTCGCGCCGATCTGGTATATGGGCTAATAGCTTAAATGGCAATACAATTTAATTCATTTCTCTCTCTCTCTCTCTCTCTCTCTCTCTCTCTCTCTCTCTCTCTCTCTCTCTCTCTCTCTCTCTCATGCATGCTTATATCTGTTTTGCCTAATTGTTTTGTATTAGAAGATTGGAAGAATGGGTCCGGCCCAAAATCTTAATTATGTCATAAAGTTTTTCAGTCTTCAGTCTCCAGTCTCCAGTCTTCAGTCTCTCTCTCTCTCTCTCTCTCTCTCTCTCTCTCTCGCCTCGACTCTTTTATATTTTCTCTTATGCACTCGCCCTCAAGTCCAAGACATGCCAGCACAACCCCCACGATTACCAGTCTCCAGAGACTCTCCACTTTCACACAATGTGCTGTGCGGCGATGTCGGTTTTGTGAGTGTTTCTGTCAAATCACGCTATTAAGAAATAAATAATAATATTCTGGAAACATTTCGCGAAGATGAAAGTATCCAATTACTTCTTCTGAATGTGTGTATGTGCGTGCGTGGGGTTTTGTTTGGTTGGTTGGGGTTTGGTTGGGGGTTTTTTTTTGGGGGGGGGGGATTTGGTTCGTTTGATTTGCATATTAGATCTTGCACTTTTCAGTTTTTGTTGTTTTGGTGTGTGCGTTTTCAGTCCCTGTAACGTAAAATGAATAATACTTGCCGTCAAGCGTATGTGGGCTTTTTGTCTTTAAAGCAATTCTTGGAGAGGAATCAAATGTAGTGCATTGCTGCACGTTATAATGAAAATAACCGTATTTTGACAACTGTCTATTGAAAGTGTGTTTTAACCCTTTCACCGCCAGCCATATTTCAGTCAAAACGTTCCATTAAATTTACTTGGGTAGAGAACAAAATCCATCTGCAGTATTGGGGATTCTTCTGTGACATACATAAAATGAGGTCTGTCCTTACTTCCCAAAACTAAGACAAAGGGGTCTTTGGATAATAGAGCCCAATTTGATGTCTTTTAGTGACATAGGT
>CM065692.1:34931444-34948944 GCA_017654935.2 Phymorhynchus buccinoides
AACTGGTTAGTTGATTGCAAAGCTGTGTAGTAGTAGACCTCCTTCAGTGATTTACTATGTCTGGAGGTGCGAGCCGAACAGATACCTGACTTCATAAACATGTTGGGGGGGGGGGGGACTTTACCCCCACCCCACCCCCCACCAACCCTTGGAAATACTTAGTTACTCTCTTAAACAATGAAGATTGATTTATTGGGAAGCGTGACGCGTGTTTGCACTCTCTTTTCTAACCGTAAATTAGCCTTAAGCTCACCCCCCACAGTGCTTTAAAGTCATGCGGATTATTTTTCATTTCTTTTCTTACAAACTCCCTTTTTTTTTCTCAAGGCTGAATTATTAATAGCCAGGTGGGGATATGGAGCGGGAAGGCGGGGGGGGGGGGGGGGGGGGGGGCAGATGTGTCGCGCGTAAAATATGATTTTAAAGGGGCACCCTGACGGATAAGTTTTTTGCAAGTAACACGTCGAGATCACCAGGAAAACACCCTTTACAGAGATCGCAACACTCGCTTTGCTCTGGTTTCCTAGAAATCAAACCGTCAAATCGGCGAGTCCTCCTTGGCGGAAGTGCTGGAAGTCAAATTATTTCAGTGAGAGTGCCTTCTCTTTTCTAATGGCCGCCTGAGTTAGGCCAAATCGTTTGCACGAAATGTCCACAATACAACCTTTTTTTTACACAGTTTTTATACAGTTTACCAACAGGAGTTTCGCTCACAACAAAGGAAATAGCTCCAATTTTTTGCTACTGCACTACAAAGAATAAAAAGCTTCGACCACTGTCAGTGGCCTCCACCTACCCCGTCCAAAATGGCTTCTCTCTCCCCGCAACTCCGCCAAGGAGGAATCGCCGTTTTGACGGTTGGATTTCTAGGACACCAGAGCAAAGTGAGTGTTCCGATCCTTGATAAGGCTGTCTTTCTGGTGACCTCGACGTGTTTCTTGCAAAAACTCATCCGTCAGGGTGCCCCTTTAAGGATTGTACGCCAGAAGATGCTATCGTTCTTCTCTTGTAAAAGCCAGAAGGTGCTATCGTTCTTCTCTTGTAAAAGCCAGAAGGTGCTATCGTTCTTCTCTTGTAAAAGCCAGAAGGTGCTATCGTTCTTCTCTTGTAAAAGCCAGAAGGTGCTATCGTTCTTCTCTTGTAAAGGCCAGAAGGTGCTATCGTTCTTCTCTTGTAAAGGCCAGAAGGTGCTATCGTTCTTCTCTTGTAAAAGCCAGAAGGTGCTATCGTTCTTCTCTTGTAAAAGCCAGAAGATGCCATCGTTCTTCTCTTGTAAAAGCCAGAAGATGCTATCGTTCTTCTCTTGTAAAAGCCAGAAGATGCTATCGTTCTTCTCTTGTAAAAGCCAGAAGGTGCTATCGTTCTTCTCTTGTAAAGGCCAGAAGATGCTGTCGTTCTTCTCTTGTAAAAGCCAGAAGGTGCTATCGTTCTTCTCTTGTAAAAGCCAGAAGATGCTGTCGTTCTTCTCTTGTAAAAGCCAGAAGATGCTATCGTTCTTCTCTTGTAAAAGCCAGAAGGTGCTATCGTTCTTCTCTTGTAAAAGCCAGAAGATGCTATCGTTCTTCTCTTGTAAAGGCCAGAAGGTGCTATCGTTCTTCTCTTGTAAAAGCCAGAAGGTGCTATCGTTCTTCTCTTGTAAAGACCAGAAGATGCTGTCGTTCTTCTCTTGTAAAAGCCAGAAGATGCTATCGTTCTTCTCTTGTAAAGGACAGAAGATGCTATCGTTCTTCTCTTGTAAAAGCCAGAAGATGCTATCGTTCTTCTCTTGTAAAAGCCAGAAGATGCTATCGTTCTTCTCTTGTAAAAGCCAGAAGATGCTATCGTTCTTCTCTTGTAAAAGCCAGAAGATGCTGTCGTTCTTCTCTTGTAAAAGCCAGAAGATGCTATCGTTCTTCTCTTGTAAAAGCCAGAAGATGCTATCGTTCTTCTCTTGTAAAAGCCAGAAGGTGCTATCGTTCTTCTCTTGTAAAGGCCAGAAGGTGCTATCGTTCTTCTCTTGTAAAAGCCAGAAGATGCCATCGTTCTTCTCTTGTAAAAGACAGAAGATGTTATCGTTCTTCTCTTGTAAAAGCCAGAAGATGCTATCGTTCTTCTCTTGTAAAGGCCAGAAGATGCTGTCGTTCTTCTCTTGTAAAAGCCAGAAGGTGCTATCGTTCTTCTCTTGTAAAGGCCAGAAGGTGCTATCGTTCTTCTCTTGTAAAAGCCAGAAGATGCTATCGTTCTTCTCTTGTAAAAGCCAGAAGATGCTGTCGTTCTTCTCTTGTAAAAGCCAGAAGGTGCTATCGTTCTTCTCTTGTAAAGACCAGAAGATGCTGTCGTTCTTCTCTTGTAAAAGCCAGAAGATGCTATCGTTCTTCTCTTGTAAAAGCCAGAAGATGCTATCGTTCTTCTCTTGTAAAAGCCAGAAGGTGCTATCGTTCTTCTCTTGTAAAGGCCAGAAGGTGCTATCGTTCTTCTCTTGTAAATGCCAGAAGGTGCTATCGTTCTTCTCTTGTAAATGCCAGAAGATGCTATCGTTCTTCTCTTGTAAATGCCAGAAGGTGCTATCGTTCTTCTCTTGTAAATGCCAGAAGGTGCTATCGTTCTTCTCTTGTAAATGCCAGAAGGTGCTATCGTTCTTCTCTTGTAAAAGCCAGAAGGTGCTATCGTTCTTCTCTTGTAAAAGCCAGAAGATGCTATCGTTCTTCTCTTGTAAAAGCCAGAAGATGCTATCGTTCTTCTCTTGTAAAGGCCAGAAGGTGCTATCGTTCTTCTCTTGTAAAAGCCAGAAGGTGCTATCGTTCTTCTCTTGTAAATGCCAGAAGGTGCTATCGTTCTTCTCTTGTAAAAGCCAGAAGGTGCTATCGTTCTTCTCTTGTAAAAGCCAGAAGATGCTATCGTTCTTCTCTTGTAAAAGCCAGAAGATGCTATCGTTCTTCTCTTGTAAAAGCCAGAAGATGCTATCGTTCTTCTCTTGTAAAAGCCAGAAGGTGCTATCGTTCTTCTCTTGTAAAGGCCAGAAGATGCTGTCGTTCTTCTCTTGTAAAAGCCAGAAGGTGCTATCGTTCTTCTCTTGTAAAAGCCAGAAGATGCTGTCGTTCTTCTCTTGTAAAAGCCAGAAGATGCTATCGTTCTTCTCTTGTAAAAGCCAGAAGATGCTATCGTTCTTCTCTTGTAAAAGCCAGAAGGTGCTATCGTTCTTCTCTTGTAAAAGCCAGAAGGTGCTATCGTTCTTCTCTTGTAAAAGCCAGAAGGTGCTATCGTTCTTCTCTTGTAAAAGCCAGAAGGTGCTGTCGTTCTTCTCTTGTAAAGGCCAGAAGGTGCTATCGTTCTTCTCTTGTAAAGGCCAGAAGATGCTGTAGTTCTTCTCTTGTAAAGGCCAGAAGATACTGTTAGCCTTCTGTACTCCTTTTATGGCAGCTCCTTTCAACTGAAATGAATTATCACATCTTCCGGCACATGCACTTCGAATTTTACTGCAGTTATTTGCGTTTTTAATAAGATCCCCAAATAGCTGTTGTAGTTATGATTACGCACGCACACACGCACGAACGCAAGCACGCACGCACGCACGTACACACACACACGCGCGCGCGCGCACACGCACGTACGCACTCACGCGCGCACGCACGCACGTACGTACGTACGCACGCACGCACGCACACACGTACGCACACACGCACACGCACGCACACACACACACACACACACACACACACGCACGCACGCACGCACACACACACACACACACACACACACGCACACGCACGCACGCGCACACGCACGCACGCACGCACACGCGCACGCACGCACACGCACGCACACACACGCACGCACGCACACACACACACACACACACACACACACACACACCAACTCTGGCTGTCGGAGATTCAAGCTACCAAGCGATCATGATGGATCATTCATGACACCCAAACTCATTGTGAACAGCTTCTTCTCTGGTCAACTCTACAAGGAAACCGAACCCACTATATTATACATCACGGCAAAATGTCCCATACACATCTTCCATTGACCAGGCAGTTGAAAAGTTCGACAGTTTCACGTCCATGTCTGGTTAAATTATTAAAAGAGAAGGCAGATGAAGCGTCAAATAATGGGGTCAAGCTTTGCGCAGGCATGACTTGAATTGAAGTTTCCCTTCCTTTCTCATTCCATTTCAGCCTGCCTCTGACCTCTTGCCCTACTGAGGCAGCCGAGGGGGGTTAAAAGAAGATCACATCAACAATGACATCACTTAATTCGGCGCTACAATGGAACAAGTCTGTCAACGTTTAGCCAAGAATCCTGCAGAAACAGTTGGGGTTTTTTCCACTGCAGACACTTTTTTTAGTCCCCGAGCCGAAGGTTCGGGGAGCTATTGTTTTTGTCTGGTCCGTTCGGTGTCCGTCCGTCCAGCGTGCCTCCGTCCGTCCGGTTATTCGTCCGTTTTTCTCAAAACCTATTCAGTGTATCATCATCAAATTTGGTATACTAGTTTGCCAAGATGCAAGCTATCCACTGATGTATTTAATTTTACATTAAGGTCAAGGTCGCGCCAGTTACGGGGTTTAAACCCCGAAACACATAATCGCTAATATCTCGCGAAGTTTTGCATGTATTTCAATGCAGTTTTTTTCACAACATTTCTTGATGAATGGTCTATAACACAGTTGTCATGAATTTTTCTGTGCGCTCGTGTGCGCATGATCGCGCGCGCTCAAATCACGGGTCCGAACCCCAAGGCTATATATTTTAAAAAAAACTATTCAGTTACGTGCTGTTTGCATGCCTTTTTATGTAGTTACGTGCTGCTTTGATGCGTTTTTATGTATGTGTACAACCGACACATTCCGATTTCGGAGTAGCTCGGCAATGCTGCAGCCGCTCGGCGTTGCACTTGTTTTTTTAAAAAATATGGCTGTTATTTTATTTTTCTTTCGCTTTCGTAGTTTGCTGATTGGATTTAAATGCATTGATTAAAGGGCAGAACAGAGGAGAGCAGTTGCTCGTATTAGCAGGCGGACGTAATAGGCGCATGTCAGTATTTCAGTATTTTTTGCCGATTGACCGAAGACATGCTTCTACGCTTGCGAAATCGTATAGGGTGTAGAATCGAAGTGATTCAGTACCCGTTTCGAATTGGTACTTGCGAAAGTCTGCTCCCATGCATACCTAATTCGCCGTGACGCCATCAAATTTAAACACACTCGTCCTATCGTAGTACAGTGGAACCTCCATTATAAGACCTCCCATTATAAGACTCCCTCCCATATAAGACCTACTTCTTTGAGACATTACCCTTCTTTGTAAGTATTAAACTTACCTCCCCTTGCAAGACCCCTCCCTTATAAGACCTAATTTTGGATGCTTTTTGAAGGTCTTATAAGGGAGGTTCTACTGTACTTCGGTTTTTATGCACACACTCTCTGCACTTTGTGTCATATTATTAATATCTAACCTACATAAACTTCTGTGTCTCTATTTTACTATTTTGTGTGTATATAAATCATGCTGAGGCAACCCAGAAATCATACAAACTTTCGTTACTTTGCAAGTCCATTTTACAACATTACCATGCATCAGATGAAAGAAACACGCATGTGCCATAGACGAAGCCATAGATTGCATCGACACAATTCTGTTTATCTCGCTATTAATATTCAACAAACCATATCAACGCAAGCCATCAAGTAATCAAAGCTAAAAGAGCACACCCAAACAGAGAGACAAGTAACAGGAGAAACAAGTGCAACGCCGAGCGGCTGCAAAGTCCCCTCGCAGCATCGCCGAGGCTACTCCGAAATCGGAATGTGTCGGCTGTACACACAGCGGGGAGACCATTGAGAACTGAAAACAGGACGCACGCACGGACGGATGGACGGCCGGAAAGAAGTGGGACATATCGGGCCTGTGACACAAAGGGCCTAGGGCACAGCGGGCTTATCCCATGTTTAGCGACTCGGGAACTTATCTGCCGCTTGGCGATGCGCGTGTTGCTTTTTTTTTACTACACACTAATCATTAAAAACGCATCAAAACAGCACGTAACTGAATAGTTTTGTATATATAGCCTTGGGGTTCGGACCCGTGATTTGAGCGCGCGCACAGACAAATTCATGACAACTGTGTTATAGACCATTCATCAAGAAATGTTGTGAAAAAAACTGCATTAAAATACATGCAAAACTTCGCGAGATATTAGCGATTATGTGTTTCGGGGTTTGAACCCCGTAACTGGCGCGACCTTGACCTTAATGTAAAACTAAATACATCAGTGGATAGCGTGCATCTTGGCAAACTAGTATACCAAATTTGATGATGATAGACTGAATAGTTTTTGAGAAAAACGGATGAGTAGCCGGACGGACGGCACGCCGGACGGACGCTGGACGGACCACACAAAAACAATAGTTCCCCGAACCTTCGGCTCGGGGACTAATAAGACAGAGAACGTTGTCAGGATGCCTTTAGTTGCAATGGACAAGTCTCAAACGATGGTGCACACTGCACGGACGGACAGAAGGAAAGGAAGAGAGAGGCGGGAGTGGGGGAAGGACGGAAACAGAGACGTATAAAAAAGGATGAATAAGACAGACGGACAGAATAATAAACATTGTGTTGTTATATTATAACCTTACATCTGTATTGTAACAAAATCGGGACTTTCCTGGTGTTGCACTGCCTCCGGGCATTGCCTCCAGGATCGTTCCCACCATCTTTATATCTGCTAATGTCCCATATGTGTCTGTTCCAGACCAGAGGACGTTAAGGAGAATTTCGTCATCAGACAGATAGAGAATTACTTCAATCAATCAATCAATCCATCAATCAATATTTTTATTGTCTATTTTACAGGCAATTCTTGTTGCAGCAATAAAACAATCAACAACTCAACACAATAAAGACAGAGGCATAGTATATAGAAAAGACAAAAACATCAAATATGCAACTGTTTTAAACACTGTGCGCACATACAATTCTTGGTCACACACACACACACACACACACACACACACACACACACACACACACACACACACACACACACACACACACACACACACACACACACACACACACACACACACACACACACACACACACACACACACACATACAAACGCACACATATACACACACACACAACACACACATCATGCGCACGCATACAACCATTTAACTACCCATCCATCTAACTTATACATTATATGCACATATGTTTACACATACATACAAACATACAACTTGCATTCACAAATTATATATCATACAAATATCTTAGTCTATATGCATACATTCGTAATACAACATTACATATCTACATGCATACACAAACATACACAGATAGGCCTGCATAGATACATATATAGATAGATAGATAGATAGATAGATAGATAGATAGATAGATAGATAGATAGATAGATAGATAGATAGATAGATAGATAGATAGATACATACATACATACATACATACATACATACATGCATACACATCACATACATACATACATTTGGGATAAATTCATAATGTGTTGGCAAAACACATATGAACACCACCATTGCACCAACGTTAGTCCAACACTGCCCCCCCCTCCCCCTCCCTTCCCCACCCCTATTCCATATATTCATCAGTAAAAGAAAGAACAGATTTAAAACAAAATTGAAAGCAAAAGTACATTAAGAACTACAGAATTGTCACACATGCACGCACATATGCACGCACACACACACACACACACACACACACACACACACACACACACACACACACACACACACACACACACACACACACACACACACACACTACTTATCTGTATTGTTAAACATTCGGGACTTTCCTGGTGTTGCACTGCCTCCGGGCAGTGCCTCCAGGATCGTTCCCACCATCTGTACATCTACTAATGTCCCATATGTGTCTGTTCCAGACCGGAGGACGTTAATTAAACAGATTTGCATTCAGACAGACAGAGAAATAATTTTGGCTGGTGAAAGTTCAAAGCAATCATGATGGATCACGACAGCTGAACTCATTGTGAGCAGCGTCTTCTCTTGGCAATTCTGCAAGGAAACAAAACACGCTAATACATCAGGGGGGATTTGTTCTCTCTCACAAATATTTCATTGACCAGGCAGTTGAAAAGTTCAATATCTGCATATTTATATCAACGAAAGAACAAAGAAAGGAGATGAAATGCTTAATGACAGGTCAAACTTTTTTGTGGCGCTCGCTCATATGCATGCATAAACAAACGCGCGTGCGAGCATGCAACGCAAACACACACACACACACACACATACACGCACACACCACACACACACACACACACACACACACACACACACACACACACACACACACACACACACACACACATGCGCACACGCACACGCGCACACACACACACACACACACACACACATACACATACACACACACACACACACACACACACACACACACACACACACACACACACACACACACACACTTCTTCTTTCATAGTTTCTTGCTACCTGTAACCCTTTACCTTGCTAAAGACCAACATCATTGACTGTTTACTTTAGTCAAAAGAAAGAGGTCGTGAGTTTTACTCCAGGTTTATCGAGCACTGAATCAGAAGACCAATTAATTTAAAATCACAACCTGTTCTGCTCGACCACAGTGAACAGTCCGAGACTAACTTTGAGCAACATTTGAAGTTGGAAATTGAAGCAACGCGATTGGACACCACAAAGCCCAAAGTCTGCGAAATGTAAGAAAAGAAGCAAGTTCACAACATTGTTTTGTAAAACAAAATGTAGTGTCTATCTTCCCAAATTCATGTACGCTACCTTGTTTTGTTTCGTTTTGTTTTTCACCTTCAGAGTTCTAAACTTTGAGCTGATGGCGCTACCACTGTGTGCAAGCCGCCTTGTTCTGTCTCAATAGAAAAACAAATCCCATTAACCTTTCTGTGCACAGTTCATGTAACATCCTTTAAACACGATAAACAAGTTTCCATCTAGTCTCATTGTATCGAATCTTCCTCCATTTTACATTCAACCCACTCACCATCAATCACCCTCAACCCCAACCCTACCTCTCACTGACCTTGATCTCAAAAGGTTCTGTAGATTGGACTATATAAATATGTCGTCTGCTGCATTCACAGTTGTCTAAAAAAACCTGTTCAATTTAAATGTCAAAGTTCGAGACCTTATTCTGAATGACCTGCTAAAAAGTTCAGTGCCCAAACAAGGAGGATTTTGCTTACGAATTTAAACTAAACTAATTTCTGACGCTCTAATTGGATGGGTAGATCGCCATGACCCGGGCTAGTTCGGATAAATGGACAAAAAAGGATGGAAAATATATAACAATTAACTGCACTAAAAGCAACGTAACAAGGGTTTTGAAGTTTTCGTTTAAATTCCGTCTGTTGTGGGGCTTTAGCGAGTCTTTTTATGCAACAATGAAGTCTGTCTTTGCTATATAACTCCATTCAACGCAACAGAGACATGTTTCATGAGAACAAAACGTAACTGTCAGACTTCAAAGACAACCCTGACGAGCTCTAAATCAATATATTCGTTTCAGAATGTAATTAACCAAGCAAGGAAGGCTGTCCTTACCATATGATGTTGTACTTCAGCTTTTTAACTGAACCAAGAAAGGTATTTTCAAAAAACACCGATTGAAAGTACAGAAATCAGAACTGAACCGAAATAAAAACAAAAGTGAAATGAAAGTCATAGCAAAAAGAAAAAACAAGTGACAAGTGTATGAAGCTTAAATACAAGGACTTTTTTTTAAAGTATAGGAGGAGACGATAATTGAGCAATCCATTCATATAAACAGACTAACCCTAATCCTATTCCTATCCTTAACCCTTTTCGCAACCTACCCCTATTCCTTACCTCCGACATTAACCCTATCTTAACCTTAACCCTAACCCTTAGTTGCCGTAGTGATTTAGCCCGGTAGTGTTATCGATGCGTAGTGAAAGCCGTACTGATTTATCTGGGTAGTGTTACCGATACGTAGCGATTGCGGGATGTCCCCCAGAAGACCACATCTGGTCACGGTACACCAGTTGTACTTAGTGAAATGGTGTTGTTAACCGCCGTTTTGTCCAAATTCCGCCGTTTTGTCTCTAGACAAAACGGCGGGGGTAGATCCGCCGTTTTGTCCAAATTTTCTATTATGATTTGGACAAAACGGCGGTTCAACAATCCGCCGTTTTGTCTATAGACAAAACGGCGGTTTCGACAAAACGGCGCCCGATTTTGAACCGCCGTTTTGTCAAAATCAAAGTTGGAGTTATAAAAACTCATTCTTGACAAGTTCTCTTTTTTTAATCTTTGTTAAATAAAATGAATAACAAGCTGACCACTGACACTGGTCACTTTGGCCTAATTTTACCGTTTGAATGCTAATTAGTGTATTAGGAGATCATATGAACAATTGTTAGTGTGGTTGACCAGTGGTCAGTGTTACTGACCAGTGGTCATTTTGGCCTATTTTCACTGTTTGACTGCAAATTAGTGTATTAGGAGTTCAAATCAACAAGGTTTTATGTGGTTGACCAGTGGTCAGTGTCTATAGACAAAACGGCGGAATTTGGACAAAACGGCGGTTAACAGTGTCATTTCGGTGACATCGGAAACCTTCTGCCAAAGTTTGTTTTATTTACAAACATGACACCAATAGGGATATGGACATGCGATCACATACACAAAAGCGCGAGCGAGCGAGTGTGTGTGTGTGTGTGTGTGTGTGTGTGTGTGTGTGTGTGTGTGTGTGTGTGTGTGTGTGTATCCGCCTACTCCAGGGGAGATCGCGAATTGGGGAGGCTCATTTTCGGTGGGGGGCATCGGGGGGGGGGGTATCTGCACGCCCTTGATTTCCCTGCAGTAGTCTTACGTGTCTGTCTGCTGATATATCAATCTCGCTGTGTCTCTATGTTGTCTCTTTGTGTATGTCTGTCTCTGTCTATCTGTCTATCTGTCTATCTCGCTGTGTCTGTCTGTCTGTCTGTCTGTCTATCTGTCTGTCTGTCTGTCTGTCTCTCTCTCTCTCTCTCTCTCTCTCTCTCTCTCTCTCTCTCTCTCTCTCTCTCTCTCTCTCTCTCTCTCTCTCTCTTCATTCATTCATTTTGATAACTTATCAATAAGCTATTTTACTACTTCTGTGTATGTTCCATATAATATCCCCCCCCCCCCCCTCCTCCCCCTCCCAATATGACATGGGCAGATGGTCTTGATCATTAAATGTGTGTTTATCGTTGATCTCTCTCTCTCTCTCTCTCTCTCTCTCTCTCTCTCTCTCTCTCTCTCTCTCTCTCTCTCTCTCTCTCTCTCTCTCTCTCTCTCTCTCTCTCTCTCTCTCTCTCTCTCTCTCTCTCTCTCTCTCTCTCTCTCATTGAATTGATATAATGATTGCACAAATCAGACAAATCTTTTTTTGACCATTCACATTTTTACGTAATAGCAAAACTAATCATTCCACTGAATTTAAGGAAGTTGATCGGTGGGTGGGTGTCAGTTTGACAAAAGTTGAGAGCAAAATAAATTGATTTTTACTATTTTTTGTAACTAATGAAACTGAATTGATTGCATTTTCTATATGAGCATGTTGTCCATCCATTTGGCGAACTATTGGTCTGAGAAGGAAGTTTCGACTTCAGTTTGCTTGCCTGTTATAACAAGAAAAGCTGAAAAATAGGCGGACAAGCCCCGTTCTCCCCTAATTTCAGTACGCTTCATTTTCTGCATGTATGGGAAACAATCACGTTCCTATGGTCTGAGAATCTGTGCAGTAAGTGTTAACAAATATATACCATTCGGGACATGACAATTAATATTGCAAAGATTTGCTCAATCTTCTCTCGGCCTTCTATAACTTGCAGAACTATATATTTTTTTGCGGATTAACGAATGTTGCTGTTGGTGCAGTGGTTGGTATCATTTAGATCTACATGGAGGCGCATCTTGCCTCTTCAATGCATTGTGATTTTCTGCTGTTTTAATCTAAATGGTATGATCGGTATTATTATATATCCGTTATTTGGACTTTGGAGTGGTACATGGCTTTTGGCCTGTTAATATTTTTTTTTTTTTTTTTTTTTTTTTTTTTTTTGGAGGGGGGTGTTGTCCACGAGACCGATAAGACGAGTGGGAGAAAAACCCCACAAATTCGAGATAGGCTGAAAGCTATGTACCACTCCAAAGTCCAAATTACTGGTAATGTTTGAAACATCTGCATAGCACAGGGCCCAAATACGATGTGTCACATTGCTTGTGACACGACGGAAACGTGGGAAATATAAGTGTAGTATGTTGCTGAAGAAGTCAATACAAACAAACATCTCTTTTGCAGTCTGGTATTTCCCAACATTGAAAAAAAAATTCATTTCTGTGAAATGGATTCAAATATTTATTATTATTATTATTATTAGCTTATTATTATTATGCTTATTATTATTATTATTGCTTCCCTCGTTAACGAAGTTAACACGAAGTGAGTCGATAGTATGATAGTTTGTTCGCCCCCCAGTTGTGTGTGTGTGTGTGTGTGTGTGTGTGTGTGTGTGTGTGTGTGTGTTGCGTCCATGGTCTAATCTCCAAACTTTAACATTGGCATTTTCTCGGGAAATAGAAGGCGTACATTGTTCAAACTTTGCATACACATAGATGTTTATGCAAGCTTTCAAACAATAATGATTTGAATAATTAAATACTTAAAACAACACTGTAAACAGATAACATTTTAGATTAGTGGGTTAGAGAGTATTCAACAGGCAACATGAGTTAAGAAACTATTATTATTATTATTATTATTATTATTATTATTATCAACACTGAAAGCCTCGATAGCTCATTGGTAGAGTGTCTGTCTCTCATGCCAATGGTTCCATGTTCGATTCACGGCAAAGGCTTTTCTTTTTTCTTTTTCTTTTAGTTGCATTCATTAACGATAGTTTCATTTGTACTTTAAACACCTGCCTCATGTTTACGACCCTCAATCTCAAAGTCATTATTTGTTGGCAATCTTGTGCATTAAACACCCCCATCATGCTTATGACCCTCAATCTCAAAGTCATTATTTGTTGACCATTGTGGTTGTGACGTAAGTGTCCCGCGTGACCCCTCTTTCTTATCTACACCCCACCCCACCCTCTCTCCCCTTTTCATTTCTCGGGCCGGCCGCCACTTTAATTGCCATCCACCATCAAACAGACGCCGATTAAGGCATTTGTCTCTTTGAAGCCCGATCTACCTCCCCATCACGAGAAAGTGACCCCCACAGTCGGCGCCCTTTTGAACCCTTCCTTTCTAATCACGAGAAGGATAGGAATGTCGGCATGTGATAAGGATGTAACCGGCGCGTGATTGTTCCGTACTAGTATGCATAATATTTTAACGTCATCTTGTGACGTGACGACTGCTATAAACCAATCACAGGCTTTCATTGTTTGAAAGTGAAGGCTATAATTTGAGTAGTGAGAAAAAGTTAGCCTACACATACTTTCACACAAGACACTGAAACCTGGCAAGAGCAACATTGCAGACTCAACCTCTCTCCCAGCCAGTCATAATAGCCCAACTAGTGAGTATTATTGATGGCTGGTGATTGAGATTTTGTTTTGTTTGATCCTATTTTTGATCTAGATCCTATGTTCAATGATGAATAAGGAGTAGATAGATATGTTATTGAAAAGAAGTGGTAAACATTCTGTTCTATTTATGTGCACTGATTATTTTGTGTGTGTGTGTTTTTGACTTTAACTCTTTTGGTACCAGAACCGGATTTTATGCCTACTAACCCTTTTGTCTATTTTTAGTAGGAAACCTGTGGGTTGCAATCTTGCACTTTATGATACCATTCCTTTCCAGGTGTTGGATGGAGAGTGATGTTGGCTTGATCACCTTTTATGTTTTACTGATCTCAGTTTGTTAACTGAAATTCAGTTTATTTATTAACTAGTGCTATTGTACAAGGGCAGCCTTCTAGCCGGTTGGGATCCACTAATTCCCTGCCGACTGAAGCCCCTTGTCTCTAAGCCATAGAGATCTACATCCACCTTCTCCTGTGATTATCAGCAGGGCATCGTGGTCAGGACGCACAATCCCTGACTCACAAGCACCAAGACGGGAACGCCGCCAAGACGCCCCGCACCCAGAATCCGCGAGGAGACCACGCCTGAACCGTGCCATCCCGCGAAGCCGTAACCGGAACGACTGGGAGCTACTCTCACCTGACGAGCAAGCCCAGCCAACCCAGCACTCGCCGATCCCTACGGAGGAACTTCAGCACAGCCATGAGTTAAGTCCCCACGACAGTGCCACAAAACACTAACTGGAAACCAGGACACTTAGTGACCCTTCCTGTTTGGGGCTAACCTTCTAGAAAGACAAAAGTCTTGTAAATCCTTTCGGATTCCATTGTTTTTCATTCACATTTTGTTTTGGCGCTATTGAGCTGCTTTATTATTATTGTTGCATAATCTTATGCAGATGTTGTGAGTAAATAAAATACAAGTGTCAAATAATCCTGAACCCTTTGGTCAGACTGATGAGAGTGGGAGTCTTGTAATTTCATGTAAAACCCTACTTCTCTCTGTCTGCCATTAAGAGCAAATCAACCACTTGTATTTCTTACAATCATACGAGCCAGAACCCGGGCACAAATATAAATTTATTAGATGAAAAGGGGCCGGGAAAGTTGCTCATCTCCCATACCCTAGAGAAGTGGGCTAAAGGCAAATTTTCTACTTGAAAATTTAACACACTAAAAGTCTTCCCTAGGGACTTAGCCTTTTAACCCATTACCTCGTCACAGTGGTAAAGGTCAAGATGTGCCACCCCCCCTACATTTCTCGGTGAATTCTATTTTTCCGTTTTTGCCTTTCTTAAAGCTGTATTTTAGGAACATTTTCACCAAATTATCTTTTTGGAATACTAACCCTAACCCTAACCCTAGCCCTAACCCTAACCCTACCCCCGACCCTATAAGACGGAAAAACACAAGGAACCACAACTGTGACAAATCGCGGTGTACTGCAGTACATAGTGGGGGGTAGGGTTAGGTTTAGGGCTAGGGTTAGGGATAGGGTTAGTATTCCAAAAAGGTTAGTAGCTAAAACTGTTCCTAAAATACTGCTTTATGTATGGTAAGAAAGGCAAAAACGGAAAAAATACAATTAACCGAGAAATGCAGGGGGGTGGGGGGGGGGGCACATCTTTACCATTATTATTATTATGATGTTGTTGTTGTTGTTGATGTCGTTGTTGTTGTTGTTGTTATATCCGCCTGCGCTTTAAGAGCAAAAGAACTCTTCAGCAACACGAGTGTGTGTGTGTGGGGGGGGGGGGGGAGGGGGGGGGGTGGCAGGACAAGAACCCGAAACACAAACAAGTGCCAGCCAAATGGAGGAAAACGAGAAGGGCAAAGGGGGCGATGTTCCAGGAGATTGGATAGCAAGGGGTTTCGAGACTGGGCAAGCAAAGTGAATTTGAAATCACGACCTGTCTCCTAAAGCAATGTGCACCGTCCCTGCCCTGCACACATGATCCCCCGAGGAACACTTCGTTGGCGAGCTGGTTGCCCATTTGCCCTGCCAAATGAATTGCTTTCGTGTCACTTTGTTCCAGGCTGCGTTTCGTGAAAACGCGAGAAGCTAGATTCTTTTTGCGAGTTTTTCAAATGTCTTTTTAAGTGAAAGAAAATCAAACTGTGGATTGCGGGTACTTAACTCATTGCGGACGAATTCCGAGCATACTCGGAACAGGAGAACGCCAGTCAGGGCCTAGTTCAGGGCCTAGTTCAGGGCCTAGTTCCGAGCATTATCGGAATAGCGATTTCTGAGTCTAAAACTTGTCTAAAACCATGTTGTGTATTCAATCCAAACCATGTTTTTCGAGTTACTTCTGTTCATCACTATTCCAGCTTTCGGTTCACGTATGTGTTTCACTTCTATTTCAATTTTTAATGTTAGAAATGTCCAAACAATATCGGCCCTAGACGAGCCTCAGAATATACGCCAATATGTTATATTTCAAAGCGAAAAATAAACTTGGATCAACCAGTAATATTGTCAAAACTGAATCATTGACAGTATTAGTTTTGTTGCGCTTCTTACTTGTCTAGGCAGCCCCAGGCCAGTAATGAAGTTTGTCTAAGTCAGTGATGTCTTGAAGGAGTTAACCGGAAGAAGAAGAAGAAGAAGAAGAAGAAGAAGAAGAAGAAGAAGAAGAAGAATATCAAGACATGGCAATCTCCACTCAACCGACATAGTGAGAAGACGACATTCTGCCAACGTACTGGATGCAAATCATCATCATGGCTGTGTCCCTCGGATCCGAGGATAACATCCTCGCTGTGCCTTCATCGGTGGATGCTGCATGTGGCTACGGAGACCAGACTCAGAAGAGCACATGCGATTGCAGGCGGGACATGCATCACCAGCTGTGACAGGGACAGGTGCTGCTCTGTGACGCCGCTCTTGTGCGGCTGCCAGGCGCTGCCTGCACTGGACACAAATACAGATATAAATAACACATACCCAATGATGCACATTTTTTGGACCCCTTAAATTGTCTTGACTCAAGAACATCAATAGGACAGTTGTCCTGAACATGCAGTGTCAATAGGTCACCTAATACTCAGCCCAGCATCGTGAAGTGAATTTATGTAATATAAATCAACCCAGAAATATTTGTCATAAATCTGAGGCAGATGGGGGGGGAAACTCCTTAAAATACGAAAAGGGTACTTTGATTCCCATCTGGGAATGACAATCCCCTTGAATGCAAAAACAATAGGACAAAAGTCCGCTTCAACTGTGACACAATAGGACAAATATCCTAACATAGGCCATTACAATAGGACAATTGAAAATGTGATATGTCAATGTCCTGAAAATCGTAAAAATGTGCAACACTGCAATACCTATGTATTTTCTTAATGTACGTTAAAAATTATAAGAATTTAAAATTTCAAGATTGAATGTTTCACGGGTTAAGATTTTAACCACACCCAAGCGTTCATCTTTTTTAATCCTATTTATTGTTGTGTGTAAAGAGTCAAAGAGAACCGACAGATATACGGGCAGGCCAACAAAAGACAAGACCATAATCTTCTCAGACGGGAAAGAAGACAACTTGGAAGCAGATCAGATACATGTTGCTCGTTTCTTGAAGCAATCTCCTTGGCCGTCCCTTGTGAAGCCATGACGACCCTCGTGCAGAGTTCAATGGGGGACACAATAAAAACAAAATGGCCGAGCCATATTAACCGTACTCCCAGTTCAAGACAAAAATAACTACAAATTACCTCCCTTGCCAAGGGAGCTCACTTTTGATTGTACGGTCATCGTGATTTTTTTTGTTTACAAAAATCGCTGTATCTGTGTGCTAATACTGGGGAAAATGTTTGTTTTAAGTTGTAAGTTGACATCTTTTCCCAATGCCTACGTTCGTTGAATTTAAATCCATCCAGTATATTTTACATAATCAGCGTCTATGTAATATTCAA
>CM065692.1:34953944-34966444 GCA_017654935.2 Phymorhynchus buccinoides
TTCAAATGTTGCGTAGGTACATCCGAAGGAATATTCCGCGAAATGAGCGTGAAAGTAAAGCAAAAAACAAAAACATTCAAATAAAATAACCAACATTTGAATCGACACAGCAGAGGGTATATTACGCCAATAGTGCGGGTAGGGGTATTTTGTTTATACTAATCACTTGTGGCGGTGCCATAGCCGATGAGGTTTAACCCTTTTGCCGCCAGCCATTTTTTAGCCAAAAAATACCATTGAACTTAACTGGGAAGAGAGAAAAAAAATCATCTGCAATATTGGGAATTCCTCTGTGACATGTATAACACTAGGCCTATCCTTATCTCCCAAAATTAAGAAAAAAAAGGTATTTGGATAACAGGCCTTGATTTGGTGCTTTTGGGTGACATGGGTGTTAAACCATTGTGGTGCATAAATGCGACATTGGCGGTGAAAGGGTTAACCGAGGCGTGGTCACCATTACAGCTATCTGTATTAAAACAAATTTAAATCGGGACTTTACTGGTTCATGCTGTCTCCGGGCATTGCCTCCAGTATTGTTCCCACCATATTTGTATTTACAAATGTCCCATATGTGTCTGATTCAGACCAAGAGGACGTAAAACTCCATTTTCGTCGGGTAGGGGTATTAGAAAGAAGGCGAGTTTTAAAAAAGGACAAGGTGGGAGAGGGATATTGAGAGGGGGAGAAGGGGGATGGGTTATTAGGAGAGGAAAAAACCCCGCGATTCAGCCTGTCTGTTCAGGCAGTGAGTTTGACCCCCATTATCCCAGGAAGACCCCCGTGGCAAGATTGCTTGGAGCGCCCCCTGACCTGGGAATGGATTGTGTCCCTTGCTTTGGGGACTCTCCGCTCGTGGGCTCGAAGAGGGTCATTTGGGCGAGCATCTTTTAGGTATTGGCCTCAGATCGTTTAGAAGTCATTTTGGAAAGAAAAGAAAAAAAGAAGAAGGAAAAAGAACATAAAGAAACGAAAGAAGAACTTTAATCAGTAGTCTTGGTCTGAGGGAGAGAGAGAAGGCAGACAGATCAGAAAGGACAGTCAGTCAGATATGCAGAGAAATCACAACTGCAACAACAATAAAAGTCACATTGAATGACAAACACACAGGCACACAGAAACCATAGCCAAAAAAAGAAATCGAAGAAAAGGATTAGAAGAGAAAGTTAGAATATGCTAAAGGAAAGGAGTGCTCTCTCTCTCTCTCTCTCTCTCTCTCTCTCTCTCTCTCTCTCTCTCTCTCTCTCTCTCTCTCTCTCTCTCTCTCTCTCTCTCTCTCTCTCTCTCTCTCTCTCTCTCTCTCTCTCTATCTCTCTCTCTCTCTTGAAATTTTTGATTTCTTTTTCAATTATTTCATGTGCCAAATTTTGTTCCATTTTCTTGACTTGATTGTTTTATGTCAAATTTTCTTTGCTTGATGCATGGTATGAATGTGTGAGTGAGAGGGCAAGGTGTAAAGAAGCTATTGTAGCTTATCCTTTTTACCCTCAATAAAACATTCGTATTTCGTATTTCGTATCTTCTCTCTCTCTCTCGTCTCTCGTCTCTCTCTCTCCTCTCCATCTCTCTCTCTCTCCTTCTCTCTCTCTCTCTCTCTCTCTCTCTCTCTCTCTCTCTCTCTCTCTCTCTCTCTCTCTCTCTCTCTCTCTCTCTCTCTCTCTCTCTCTCTCTCTCTCTCTCTCTCTCTCTCTCTCTCTCTCTCTCTCTCTCTCTCTCTCTCTCTCTCTCTCTCTCTCTCTCTCTCTCTCTCTCTCTCTCTCTCTCTCTCGTTTAAATGGGTTTTTTTTCCAAATCAACATGAACAACAACTATGACATAACTGAAGCAACAACAAGCAGAGCTCTCTCTCTCTCTCTCTCTCTCTCTCTCTCTCTCTCTCTCTCTCTCTCTCTCTCTCTCTCTCTCTCTCTCTCTCTCTCTCTCTCTCTCTCTCTCTCTCTCTCTCTCTCTCTCTCTCTCTCTCTCTCTCTCTCTCTCTCTCTCTCTCTCTCTCTCTCTCTCTCTCTCTCTCGCTCTCTCTCTCTCTCTCTCTCTCTCTCTCTCTCTCTCTCTCTCTCTCTCTCTCTTCTTCGTTTCTCTTCGGCGTTTCCTTCCAATTGTATCCTTTTATTAAGTTCCATGTATTTTTCCCCACTGCTGCTGATGTTGTTGCCAAACAATATTCACAATTAAATGCGAAATGGGGACAAATCAACGGACGATTAAGTTATTGGTGCTTGATGTCATTTTCTCTACGGGGACTAATTCTTTTCTCCAAAGGACATCGTGAAGAGTGAAGAGTACTATTCCTAGACATTAACAATGAATAATATTTTCTTGATTGCTTAATCAATATGTTCATTGTACTTCCTCGAAATCACTATATTCATTGTACTTCCTCAACATCACCATCTTCATCGTATTCCTCAACATCACCATCTTCATCGTATTCCTCAAACATCACCATCTTCATCGTATTCCTCAAACATCAGAACAGGGGCAGGAGAGGAGCGGGACGACATCGTCAGACATGGTAGATTACCATGGAAATGAGTGGCGGGACACACATAATCACTGTCACTGTTTCGTTAAAACAATACTATCTGTATTGTTAAAAAATGACTTAAAATGTATCAACCAAAAAAAGGAATGGTTCCAGCAAAAAAAATAGTATAAGTGCATGGCTTTGTACATCGATTTCTCGGCAAATATGTAGATTTACACCCTCCTGCTCTATTTCTTGGTTCTTTCCGTGGTTAGGGATAGGGTTAGGGTTAGGGATAGGGTTAGGGTTAGATGGTCTTTTCTTTTGCCACAAGCATGTTTTTTTGTCAAAATAATCTTCTTTTTTTGGAGCATTAAATCGCTGCCAAAAAAAGTCGGGAATTTACTGGTGTTGCACTGCCTCCGGGCATTGCCTCCAGGATCGTTCCCACCATCTGTATATCTACTAATATCCAATAAATAAACTGGCATGTCATAAATTGTAAATGAGGATGGAGAGAATGAAAACTTAGTTTAACCCTTTCACCGCCAATGTCGCATTTTTGCACCACAATGATTTAACAACCATGTCATAAAACTCTTGAAATCATGGTCTGTTATTCAATGATATTGTGTTCCTAAATTTGGGCAGTAAGGATTGACCCCATTCTAAATGTGTCACAGAGAAATCCAACAATTTTGCAGACAAAATCTTTTCTGTAGCCAAATGCTTTAATGGCAATTTTTGGCTCAAAGATGGCTGGCAGTGAAAGGGTTAAAGCTCCCCCACCACGACAAGGTGGAATCCCGCGGGGAAGGAGAGAGAGAGGGGGGGAGAGACAGACAGACAGGCAGACAGACAGACAGACTAACAAATCAAAGAACAACGATGATACATCATGTAAATAATAGAAAGAAAACGAGACAGACACCAGATAGAGGTGAACACAGTGTGCAGCAGTGAACAGCACTTTATTGTCTCCTTCACTAAAGTTATTGCTCAATGGCTAAGCCTACCATTGCGTAGAAATAATAATGTCCTTTGTTTATTGCTAGTCATGAATCTTGATGAAAATGTATTAGTCCCCGAGCCGAAGGTTCGGGGAGCTATTGTTTCTGTCTGATCCGTCCGTGCCTCCGGCGTGCCTCCGTCCGTCCGTCCGTCCGGCTATTCGTCCGTTATTCTCAAAAACTATTCAGTCTATCATCATCAAATTTGGCATACGAGTTTGCCAAGATGCAAGCTATCCACTGATGTATTTAGTTTTACATTAAGGTCAAGGTCGCGCCAGTTACGGGGTTCAAACCCCAAAACACATAATCGCTAATATCTCGCGAAGTTTTGCATGTATTTCAATGCATTTTTGTTCACATTTCTTCAGTGATGAATGGTCTATAACACAGGTGTCATGAATTTTTCTGTGCGCTCGTGTGCGCATGATCGCGCGCGCTCAAATCACGGGTCCGAACCCTAAGGCTATATATAAAAAACTAATCGGTTTCGTGCTGTTTTCATGCGTTTTTATGTAGTTACGTGCTGTTTTGATGCGTGTGTATGTATGTGTACAGCCGACACATTCCGATTTCGGAGTAGCTCGGCGATGCTGCGAGGGGACTTTGCAGCCGCTCGGCGTTGCACTTGTTGTTACTGTGCTGGGTTTCTTTTCGCCGTCTTCTGTTTTATATCTAAAGCACAGAATCTCAGAATGCAATGTCTCTAAAGTATTGTATGACTGAAATGGATTAACAGGAGACCCGTGATTGATGATGGAAATGGTTTGACCTGTGATACACCCATCATAAAGTCGTATCAAACCTACATCTCTCATTTTATAGTAATTGTGTCTTTGTTTCTTAACCATGTGCACAAATCAAATGTGTGCCATATTTCAACCGTGCACGAAACTAACAAATAAGGGGGTGAAGGTGGGGGGTAAACTTTCTGCGTTCACTCCTAAATGTTTTGCTTAGCGAGAGATATAGAGGGGTAAAAAAGGAAAGGGGAAGACTGAAAGACACAGAAAGATGAAAGAAAGATCTTGGGAGACAGACTGAAGAACAGACGGAAAGGAACAAATAACATATAAGCAAATTAGTGATTGACAAAAAAGGAGGAAAATAAATTAATTTGACAACAAATTGATTAGAACTGTTTGCGCATGCTTCTCATTTACCATTTCAAGCAGAAAGAAAGAAAGAAACAAACAAACAAACAAAGAAAGGAAAGGAAGAAACAAAGAAAGAAACAATGGAAAAGTCAGAAAGAAAAGGGGGGGAGGGTGTTATTAAAAAAAATGTCAAGCAGAAAGAAAGAAACAAACATACAAACACACACACAAAGAAACAAAGAAAGAAAAGGAAGAAACAAAGAAAAGAAAAAAATGGAAAAGTCAGAAAAAAGTGGGGGGTATATTATTTTGGGGGGGGGGGGGGGTTATGGGGGGGGGGGGGGGGAGGGGGGGGGGGGGGGGGGGGGGGGTATAAAAAAAACTGTCTGCAGGAAAATAAATTGCACAAAAATAAAATCAGACATGCCAAACTATCAGCAATCACCACTGTCTTCTTCTTCTTTTAAAGCCAGCAAAAAGATAAAGGAGTTAGGGTGGGGACAAGGGGGGGCGTGGTAGAGAAGGAAGAGGTCTGACTGTAATCTTAATCGTGGAGTGTGGCCACGCCAAATGGCCACCCAATCCTTCCCCTCTTCCGCTAAGCATGGCAATTTCCCCAGCACCTCATTTCCCTAAGTGTGGCTAGTTGCACGAGCTCAGCGTGTACGGTCGGCGACATGAATGCCCAATGAGGCGATTGGGTTCCAAAACGTATTCATTATTAATTTAAGTGTGTGTGTAGAGTATTTTAAATGTAAAAATCATGATTAAGCCGTTCTTGAAGTCACACGCAGTTTGTGATAGGGTGCTAACTTAATACGAAGAAATATGCACTGTTTAATTTCTCTGTACACGTTAATATCATTCACAAAATATCAATCTTTCTCCATGGCAACACAGTGAGTTGTAAGTCATATTAAGATCTCGGTACACATTAACAAATTCACATGGCAACACAGTGTTAGGCCACTCTTAATATGACTTACAACTCACTGTGTTGCCATTGGGGGGGAATAGTGATATTTTGTGAATATACACATTAACATATTCACAACATATCTCTATTTCCCCATGGCAAAACAGTGTTAGGCCACTCATAATATGATTTACAACTCACTGTGTTGCCTTTGGGAAATAGTGATAGTTTGTGAATATCGTTAATGTGTACCGAAACATTTATGAGTGACCTAACACTGTGTTGCCATGGGGAAATAGAGATATTTTGTGAATATACACATTAACATATTCAGAAAATATATCTATTTCCCCATGGCAACACAGTGTTAGGCCACTCATAATATGATTTAGAACTCACTGTTTTGCCATTGGGAAATAGTGATATTTTGTGAATGATGTTTACGTGTACAGAAACCTTTATGTTTCCATAACAGCGTTGTATAGCTGATTATCAAGCTATCATATTAATATAATACATTCCTCTTTGTTGAGGACACCACAACACATGGATTTATGTCAAGAATATATCTCGCTTCTTGGCCCTTTACTCAAATGGGTTTTATCACTGGTTGACATTAGCCTGTAGAAAGGGCCAATAGTAAATGAGAGCTGTACTATAAATGATATCCTACACTACTGGAATATTATGCTACAGCTTAGTCTTTCGTGGACGACTATGACTCTCGAACGAGGGGGCCCTTGCACCGGCTCTAGTGCTGGAGCCAATGGGATTGGTTAGCCTTTGGGGACCTTCCCCAACGCCAACTCTCGTCCTCAAATCCCTTTGGCCGAGCGAGTGGGAATGTACCCTGGGCAAGGCATCTCCACTATAAACTAATTTTCACCGTACCCAACCTGCCGGAATAGTATCTGGCCCCCTCTACTATCTGGCAGTCATTGTCGGAAACGACAGACAGGCAACAATACCTGACTTCATAAACAATGACTGTTGCATCAATGCTTTGTATTTGTCACAATGCTCTCACTGAAATGTACCCGATTCACTGTACACATTCTGCTGTTTGAAATGTTACCCGTTTGTATGTGTATTTTACAATGTGATTTTTGAAATGTTATCCGTTTGTATGTGTATTTTACAATGTGATTTACACTCTACAGTTTGACACTCATTCGAAGTCATTTCTATCTAAAAATCTGTATGTGTATGTAGATGTTTTATTGCAATGAACACCGCGTATAAAGGCACAGCACGAGCAGAAGCTGCAGATGTAGTAGTCTGCAGTAGTAGTAGTAGTACTTGGTGCTGCTGCTGCTGCTGTTGTTGTCGT
Source organism: Phymorhynchus buccinoides (assembly GCA_017654935.2). NCBI lineage: Eukaryota > Metazoa > Mollusca > Gastropoda > Neogastropoda > Raphitomidae > Phymorhynchus > Phymorhynchus buccinoides. Next base: position 34,960,762 of record CM065692.1, read on the forward strand.
GAGAACATTATAATCATGCTTGTGCGTGTGTTCGTGTTTATGTGTGTACATCATTATTATGTGTGTTTATATAAACATGAACAAATGTGTGCATAAGTATTCGCGTTTGTGTGCTTGAGTATGTGTGTGTATGTATGTGTGTGTGTGTGTGTGTGTGTATGTATGTGCAAGCGTGTGTGTGTGTGTGTGTGTGTGTGTGTGTGTGTGTGTCTGTGTGTGTGTCTGTGTCTGTGTGTCTGTGTCTGTGTCTGTGTGTCTGTGTCTGTGTGTATGTGTCTGTGTGTGTGCGTGTCTATAAGTATACTAAGATTGAGAATGAAAGTGTATCGGCTAAAGTAATGCCACACATAAAACGCCATAGGCATTATTTTGACAGGAGTACAATCATTCTTCCCTGGTCACTTGCAGAGGAAGGCAACTCGTCCATTCACACACGCGTCGCTTCCTCCAAACTGGGCAGCCATTCATCTGTGACTGACAGTGCACTTGACATTGAGGTCAGGACAGAAACCTTCACATTCAGCCTGTGCATCAAATATTGGCAAGGGTAATTTGGCATGAACATGTGTAAGCGGTATGGGAGGATTGTGTCTCCAAAAGAAATGAGAACTATTGTATCTCTTTGTTTCCCTGTCATATATAATAATAATACTAATACTAATACTGGTTATTTATAGAGCGCTTAACTCCCTTTGCAGGTTGCTCAAAGCGCTGAACAACATACTAACACTAACATACAGATAAACACCAAGCCAAGAATAATCAACATGAAGACAAGTATCAATGAATATAAACATTAAAAATAAGTGAGACTGTTCATACAAAATGCATGTATTATTCTCTCTCGCCCTCCCTCCCCCCCTCCTCCCCCCCCCCCCCCCACACACACACACGCACGCACGCACGCACACACACATACTGCAGGGTAATATCATCAAGGACTACGTGGATTAGAGGTGAGAGTATGAGGTTTCAAAAAGATGAGTTTTCAGAGAAGTTTTGAAAGACTGAACAGAGCAAGAGTGGCGAACACTGTGTGGTAAGCTATTCCAGACCGAGGGAGCAGAGTACGAGAAAGAAGATTCACCGAAGGATTTAGTTTTAATACGGGGAGTGGAGAGCAGGCATGAGTCAGAGGAAGATCTGAGATGTCGGGTGTCCGCATATTTTTGAAATAAAACTGTAATGAAGACAATGGGGTGGGAACTGAGTTGTAGGGGGTCACTTTGTGTTATGTCTAAGGTAACAACTGTTTTCCTTAGTTTCGTAGAATAACAATACAAGTCCTTGAAAGTGGTTGGGTTTTTAATGCAGAGGCTCGGGGTACGGGCCCGTAACTCACATTCTCCAGGATACGGATACGGCGCTCAATTACGGGACGCATAAAGTGTGCGCAAATGTCTTCAAAAACTACTAATATTAACTCTGACATGTTCCTAACCCTATCCCTAACCCTATTCCTTACCAAGATGCGTTAGATATACGAAATAAGAAAATGCACTTGTTGACGAAAAATTCGACAAGGTAGAGTTACTATCTCTGAACATGGTCTGAGTGTTGCAGCAACGCCGTACCCGTAGCCACTGTGGGGTTTTTGGTACTCAGTTATAGAAGTACCTATCAATCATTATTTTAAACATGTATTTTACGTCAGTTTGTAATATATACACATCAAAATGATATTTCAAGTGTCTTTGGTATGACAGGAAAAACCATAAAACTCATAAACATAAATATACCGATCTCCAAGAGAACCAAAAAAGGCTGCCAAGCGTGAGTGTAAACGCGCGTGAGAAAAGGTGTTTGAATACACCGTTGCTATTAGAAACTTGACGTCACAGTTATTTATCTTGACATATCATTACCTTCTTGTTAACGCGAGCTGTTCCTACCAAACCCAGAATTTGACAAGCTGTGCAGTGCTACCCATAGGATTCATTAAGCGCTGACGACAACATGTAATGCTGGTACACAACGAAGATTCATGGTTCGACTGAATCAACAGTGGCAGCTGTCACAGATCTACACAAACCATTCTGTGCGTGCCACTTGAAACGTCTAGCCGTGGATCTAGGCCTAGGCTACTCATCTCCATGACCGCGTCGATATTAGCAGACGATTCGAGCTATGCAATTTTGTCACAGGGAGAGTCCATGTTGGTAATGTAGACACAGTACTGTCACAAGAACAGCTCAAATTCATCTTCAGTTCGGAAATAAAAATGAGCCGACTGAACCTGTGCGAAGAGCTTACGCACCTCCGTTAAAAAAAAAGAAGGAAAAAAAGCGTGTTTTCGGGGCCTGTGATCGTTCTTGTCAAAGCTGACTCCCCTCTTTTTCACAGTGTGTTGAAATTCACTCACTGTTGTTAAGTGTGTACGTTTTATTGTTGGTGTTTACATGTTAAAATAACGGCAATTGTCGTTAGTGTTTCAGTTCATTGCTTCTGTTTGAGTTTTTCTTTATACGTTACATTTTGTTACCGCATCTTATGAAGTACATTTGTGTTAAAATTTTATATTTTGTTGAACTATATTCTTTGCTCAAGAATGCGTGTTACAGTGTGTGTGGTGCGACCATTGTTGTGAAAATGAATGCGTTTTTACTTCTCTGCAGATCTGAGCCTGTTTCCTTTTCTTGCTTTTCTGTTGATACATATCGGTATATATCCGTTATTATGACTTTGGAATGGGATATTGCTTTTATCCTATCTCTCGAGCCTTGCTGGTACTCCGACCTAGATAAACAGCAAGGCTCGAGAGATAGGATAAAAGCAATATCCCATTCCAAAGTCATAATCATTCATATAGTAAAAAGCCAAGTGTCCGTGTGTGTGTGTGTGTGTCTGTCTGTCTGAAACACAAAACGGGCCTTATAACTCCGCCGTTTTTCGACCGAATCGCTTCAAATTTGCTGTGAGTCCTAACGGGGCTATGGCAACAGCAACTGAGGCGGCCGTATCATTTGCGCGGTTTCGCAAATGCGCGAAACGCGCATCCGCCGGCATCTCGGCGCCCATATCTCCGGTGTTTTGGGTCGATTGCCTTCGCATTTGGCAGGAAGATGACCGGGACCGGGGACTATCCGTGTGCCAAACCGAAAGCGAATCGAAGCAGAAATGCCGGAGATACGGGCGCTGACAGGCCGCTTCACGTTTTCATAAACCGTGGCGTAACCAGACCCGACATTGACTCGAGATTTGGAACATGTGTGACCAGGGATAGTGACTATCGTTGTGCAAACTTTCAACAGCATCCGTTCATCAACGCGTGCTATAACCCGATTTATTTTGCAGGATGCTAATTTCAACCAACACTTGACACGTAACCAAAGACTCTAAAAGGGGAAGATGGACTACTTAAGAGTTACGGCGAGCCTGGCTGATAGAGTTATCATTAGTGGGGTAGTTCACAGTGGCGGCTATGCAAAGACTCAGACTGGAATTTGAACGGAGAATTCAACTGGCCTATCAACGTGTTATGTCATAAAGATGTTTAAAAGGGACACAACCAGTGTTTCTGTCCTCACTACTCATATAGGCAAAAGGGACCAGATGTTAGTCTTTTCTTTTCAATGTCTTTGGCTCTTTGCTTGCTTTTTATACAGACAGTGGAGAGAGAGAGAGAGAGAGAGAGAGAGAGAGAGAGAGAGAGAGAGAGAGAGAGAGAGAGAGAGAGAGAAACTGACTGGGGTGTGGGGGGGTGGGGGTGGGAGTAGAACGCAGCAAGCTCCCCCCCCCCCCCCTAGGGATACTGGGAGGGGGGGGGGCCTTCCATACAAATAGTTCCCCCACCTTCTGGAAGTTATGTGCTTATAACTACCTCTAATCTGTCAGTCTCTTTGATTCTGCCTTTTCCCTTTGCATGCTGTTATCTACTATCGTACTGCCTTTCCGGTCCATTCTCCTGCCTTTTTTCAAGAAATACTTTCAAAAAGATTTCCTCTAGCCGAAGTCAGGTGGGGGGAGGGGGGCTGATGGAGGGGATGGTGGAGGGTGTGGTGGGGGGTGTTCAAGGGGGGGATGGGGGGGACGGGGGATGGTTGGGGGTGGGGTACGGTGGGGGGTGTTCATGGAGAAGAATGAATGCTTTTTTTGTTTTAGTTGTGGGTCCCCAGATTTATTTAAACGGAGCTACAATGGTTGAACCACAGATTAAGAACCTCTCTGGTTTAACTAAGTAGGCTTTCAGTTCGTTTTTCCTTTTAGTCCTTTGCCGATCTTTGATCGCAAAGGAGTATGTTTTCGTTCAGGTTTGTTTCCTTTTTTTGTTTGTTTGTTTGTTTGATCTTCTTTTCTGTCTGTCCCAAGGATCTCCCGAACCACTTGACCGAATCGCTTCCAATTTTGTGTGGTTGTGTGTCCCCATGAGAGGAAGGCATCCGCGCAAAAACTTTTTGCCGTCCTGACCTTGACCTTGGTGTATGACCTTGAAAACCGAAAACCGTTAAGGGGCCATAACTTCCACACCGCAGGTCCTAGAGTCTTCAAATTTGGCATGGAGGTACTTTCCCTTATGGCCGTTCTGCTGATGGCGTACCAATGAAGGTCAAGGTCAAGGTCAGGGAGATCGGTATGCCTTGAAAGTAGTAGGGGTATAATAATTGGGGTTTTCTGTCCCACGCATATCTCCCGAACCGCTTCACCGAATCGTTTCCAATTTTGAGTGGTGGTGTGTCACCATGAGAGGAAGGCATCCGCGCATAAATTATTGCCGTTGTGACCTTCACCTTGGTATATGACCTTGAAAACCGAAAATATTTAAGGGGCTATAACGTCCACACCGTTGATCTTAGGGATTTCAAACTTAGCATGTAGGTACTTTGGCTTACGGTTGTTCTGATGATTACATACCGATCAAGGTCATGGTCAAGGTCATGGAGATCGGTAGGCCTTGAAAGTAGTAGGGGTCTAAAAATTGGGTTTTCAGCCACAAAAGTAAAAATATAATATTTCATGGACCGGGCGAAACCGGTACTCAGCGTTACAGGTACTTGGCGTTACCTGTACTAGGCGTTACCGGTACTAGGCGTTACCGGTACGGGGCGTTGCGCTAGTAATTGATAATATAAGCACCTTCGTGGCCCTTAACAATAATAACTGTACTTATTAAGGCTGATAAATTATTGTTGTTGTTTTTTTCTTTTTCAGAAAACAAATAAATAAAAAGGCCTGCAATCCATTTGGAAAGCATCATACTTCCATAACGTATTGCGATTAAAACTGTACTACTTTTAAAGTGGGTCTTTAAAGTTCACGGATTGTTTTCGCTTCAAAGGATGTCTTTGTCCTCTTTGTTCCCCGGTCTTTGTCCGTGGTTTGTGACTGTTCTGAACCAGTTGATTAATGAGCAGTGGCTTTGATGAAGAAGGAAGCATACAGGGAAGCGAGGCACGGCGTTTCACCTGAGTTCAATAATTCATTACTAGCAATCAGTCTTCGTGTAATCCACCTCCCGCCACCAGTGCTCAACTCAGAGAGAGAGAGAGAGAGAGAGAGAGAGAGAGAGAGAGAGAGAGAGAGAGAGAGAGAGAGAGAGAGAGAGAGAGAGAGAGAGAGAGAGAGAGAGAGAGAGAGAGAGAGAGAGAGAGAGAGAGAGAGAGAGAGAGAGAGAGAGAGAGAGAACGCTGAACGCTGAACGCTGAACATTTATTGTCATTACCTCAAGGGTGAGAGTATGTAGTGT
>CM065692.1:34971444-34973944 GCA_017654935.2 Phymorhynchus buccinoides
AGATACAACTGAACTTTTATACAAACTTCCTTGCACCGAGTGATGTCCTCTCCCCCCCCCCCCCCCCACCCCCCCCCCCCCCCCCCACCCCCCAATAAACACACCACTTTCCACCCTTACAGAACGCATAAAATACATAGCCCAAAATTTGAAGCGATTCTGTTCAGTAGTTCACGAGATACAGCTGAACTTTTATACAAACTTCCTTGCACCATGGTACACCACCACACAAAATTTGAAGCGATTCTGTTCACTAGTTCACGAAATAAAGCTGGGGGGAAATTACATAGCCCAAAGAAGGAAATTTCGGTTTTCAAGGTCAAACTTCAAGGTCAATGTCAGCACGGTGTTGATTAACGAAAGGAAGCTTCCTTTTCAAGCTGTCAACCCCTCTGCCAATTTTAATCAAAATCCAAACAGTAGTTTTTAAGATAATCGATACACAGACACAGACAGACACACACACACACAGACACACAAACCGATCGCAATACCTCGGCCTCTGGCCGGGTAAAAAATGAGCTATTCGCTTTGTTGTGAGCGAAACTCCTTTTGGTAAACTAAATAAAAAGACTTGTATTGTCGAAATTTCATGATTTTGTCTAAGGGACACAGGCGGCCATTAGAAAAGAGAAGGCATGTGGCTTCTCTTTCACTGAAAGAATTTTACTTCCAGCACCTCCGACAAGGAGGAATCGCCGATTTGACGGTTTGATTTCTAGGAAACCACAGCAAAGTGAATGTTGCGATCTCTGTCAAGGGTGTTTTCCTGTTGATCTCGACGTGTTTCTTGCAAAAACTCATCCGTCAGGGTGCCCCTTTAAACCCAATCATGGATGATTTAAAATAGAATGTGTAAAAATTACTTCTTAAAGCAAACTCTCTCTCTCTCTCTCTCTCTCTCTCTCTCTCTCTCTCTCTCTCTCTCTCTCTCTCTCTCTCTCTCTCTCTCTCTCTCTCTCTCTCTCTCTCTCTCTCTCTCTCTCTCTCTCTCTCTCTCTCTCTCTCTCTCTCTCTCTCTCTCTCTCTCTCTCTCTCTCTGAATTTATATAGACTCTGTGTTGAACGGTTCAACAGAATAACATTGTAATGATAACTCGCTAGAACATCATCGCAAGTAAGCATCATCCTTTCATTCCAAAGGCAGCATAGCAGTGCCCAGGTCACATGGCCCTATTAAAAGACATTGGTCCTAAGCCGTAACAATGTGGGCAGGGTGGCAAGAACACAATCGTACTAACAGTAGCCTAGATACAAAAGTTTATAAGTAGATTTATTCTATAGAGCTGTGTTGTTGTTGGGTTGTTGTTGTTTTTCTTGCGCATACATATTTAATGACCATCTTCCTAGTCAACGATTAAACTTTGTTTGTTGTTGTTGTTGTTGTTGTTGTTGTTGTTGTTGTTGTTGTTTTTAGGCTTTAGTTATGAACACGGGTTCAAGTGCATAATTCAACCAGACATAGATGATCGGTTGGGTAAAATTGGGGATTTAAGTGGAGCGAAACGTCAATAGAATTCTTTGTTCCGCTTTTCCGCTGCCTATTTTAGAAGTATTGTGCTCAATTGTGTAGAAAATCACAAAAGCCTAACAACAATATAAGCCTTGGTGGTTTTCTACACATTTTCAAAAGCTATTTTATTCACAAGCACAGCCACCGATGCACGCCAACATGCAAGCATCCATGCATAAATACGTAAGCCTACACGCACGGATATATATGCGAACATGCTTAAAGATAAATCAATATGCATATACATACAAGCACTTACTATATCTCTGTGAGTCTCTCTCTATCTCTATCTCTATCTCTCTCTCTCTCTCTCTCTCTCTCTCTCTCTCTCTCTCTCTCTCTCTCTCTCTCTCTCTCTCTCTCTCTCCTCTCTCTCTCTCTCTCTCTCTCTCTCTTTCTTTCTTTCTATCTATCTCTTTCTCTCTGTTTGTCTTTCTGTTTCATCTGTCTGTCTCAAGCTTTCTATCTGTCTGTCTGTCTGTCTGTCTGTCTCTCTCTCTCTCTCTCTCTCTCTCTCTCTCTCTCTCTCTCTCTCTCTCTCTCTCTCTCTCTCTCTCTCTCTCTCTCTCTCTCTCTCTCTCTCTCTCTCTCTCTCTCTCTCTCTCTCTCTCTCTCTCTCTCTCTCTCTTTCTTTCTTTCTATCTATCTCTTTCTCTCTGTTTGTCTTTCTGTTTCATCTGTCTGTCTCAAGCTTTCTATCTGTCTGTCTGTCTGTCTGTCTGTCTGTCTCTCTCTCTCTCTCTCTCTCTCTCTCTCTCTCTCTCTCTCTCTCTCTCTCTCTCTCTCTCTCTCTCTCTCTCTCACACACACACACACACACACACACACACACACACACACACACACACACACACACACAAACACACACGCGCGCGCACGCGCACACGCATGCATGCACACTACACACACATGTGCGCACACTCAAGACACACACATGTACACACATATACGTGTGCAGCATGCTCGTGCAGTTCCATTTAACATGCC
>CM065692.1:34981444-34986444 GCA_017654935.2 Phymorhynchus buccinoides
GTGTGTGTGTGTGTGTGTGTGTGTGTGAGAGAGTGTTGTGTGTGTGTGTGTGTGTGTGTTTTGTGTGTGTCTCTGTGTGTATCTGTGTGTACGTACGTGCGTGCGCGTGTAGGGGTGGGGGGTGGGGGGTGCATGAGAGGAAAGACATTCCTTGAACATGTTTACATTACCCCACTTGCGGTTGTCTCTTGGGCGTGTACTCATGAGTGTGTCTTAGACAGTCGTGTTGACCGGGTAGTAGAATGTAAATTAGGCTAAACTCTTAAAACGATTAGCTATTTAGCCTATTTTTCATGCTACTACCCGTTTTGACTGTCTTAGTCGCACTCATGATCACAATGCCCTGTGTCTTGAAGAAGGCCTACGTGTTGCTTGCTAACTACTGTTTGAAAAATGTAATGGCCTCCACAGACAATAACGTAACAAAGGGAATCTGCCATCGGGATTGTGTTGGATTAAAAGTACATGCAGTTCAGGAAAAGGAAATAACGCACAAAGACGTCTTAGTTCCGTTGTTTTATGTCTTCTTTGAAAAGGCCACTAATATAACGCTTGTATTCTTGTAACCCAGAAATGGTAAAGGAAGCATTTTTTCAGGGCTAAAATGATACTATTCTCCCTTACGAAGATTTGTTGGGATTGTCCTGTTTTCGGTTACATTGTTTGATACTCTCTCTCTCTCTCTCTCTCTCTCTCTCTCTCTCTCTCTCTCTCTCTCTCTCTCTCTCTCTCTCTCTCTCTCTCTCTCTCTCTCTCTCTCTCTCTCTCTCTCTCTCTCTCTCTCTCTCTCTCTCTCTCTCTCTCTCTCTCTCTCTCTCTCTCTCTCTCTCTCTCTCTCTCTCTCTCTCTCTCGTTAGTTTTTGCATGTTTCCCAAGTTACGTTTTCTTTTGTTCTCAGTGAAACCATCATGAAAGCGAGACGGTGGTGGTGGTGACGATGGCTGCAGGATTTCTTGGCTAGTTGTGTTGCTTGCTTCTTTGTTATGTTGTTTGGTTTGTTCCTTATTGTATTTTATTTTCTTGTTGTGTGTTATGTTTCATTGTGTGTTATGTTTCATTGTGTGTTATGTTTCATTGTGTGTTACGTTTCATTGTGTGTTACGTTTCATTGTGTGTTATGTTTCATTGTGTGTTATGTTTCATTGTGTGTTATGTTTCATTGTGTGTTATGTTTCATTGTGTGTTACGTTTCATTGTGTGTTATGTTTCATTGTGTGTTATGTTTCATTGTGTGTTACGTTTCATTGTGTGTTACGTTTCATTGTGTGTTATGTTTCATTGTGTGTTATGTTTCATTGTGTGTTATGTTTCATTGTGTGTTATGTTTCATTGTGTGTTATGTTTCATTGTGTGTTATGTTTCATTGTGTGTTATGTTTCATTGTGTGTTATGTTTCATTGTGTGTTACGTTTCATTGTGTGTTACGTTTCATTGTGTGTTATGTTTCATTGTGTGTTATGTTTCATTGTGTGTTATGTTTCATTGTGTGTTATGTTTCATTGTGTGTTATGTTTCATTGTGTGTTACGTTTCATTGTGTGTTATGTTTCATTGTGTGTTATGTTTCATTGTGTGTTATGTTTCATTGTGTTATGTTTCATTGTGTGTTATGTTTCATTGTGTGTTACGTTTCATTGTTTGCGAGAAGACAAGAAATTGGGAATGGGGTGCGAGTAAAATTTTAAAAAGTTGCAAACGTTTTGTTTTTTGGTTGGCATTGTTGTTGCTGTTCGTATCTAGCTGGTGGTGTCATAACGCTTAATAGGCCAGAAGAAAACCGTCTCTAAATCGCCTAGAAAACGATAGTTTTCGGTTTATTTCAATTATTTAGAATGGCTAAGCAAACATTCCAACTGATATTGGTAGTAGAAGTATTATGGTAAAACAAAAATCGCCACTTACATCCTGATCAATATGAAGACATAACCGTTTAAGATATAATTTTACGCATATTCTTACATCTTTAAACGGTTGTATCTTCATATTGATCATGATACAGGTGGCGATCGCTCACCATAATACTTCTTAAACATCATACTACCAATACCAGTTCGATGGCTTGGAGTCAAAACGGACTATCTTTAGATAGTCCATTGACGTATTATTGGATTTATTACAAAAACTAATCACTTGTATCAAACAATGACTGCAGAAATATAAAAAGGGGGTTTCGCTTTTTATATGTCAGCAGTCTTTTTTTAATACAAGTTATTAGTTTTTGTAATAAATCCAGTAATACGTCAATGGACTGTCTAAAGATAGTCCGTTTTCACTCCAAGCCACCGACTGTTGGAATATTTTAGCCATACCCCCACAAACATTTACAAAAAAACAAAAAATATCGTTTTCTAGGCGATTTAGAGACGGTTTCCTTCTAGAGTATAACCCAAAATCTGCCTGGCTCCCTAACCATACACTCTCCTTTACTTCCGTGTACGTTTTGTTGATGATGGTCTGGGTGTGTGTTTGTCTGTGTATTACCCAAGCATGGCTCTACTTTAGAGTTGCACAGAACGCTATGCTTAGGCAATGCTACCTGTGGTGCACAAGGTATGTTACTATGTGCAATGATAATGCAGCTTGAAGTGTTGCTTTGTGGACCAGTTTTCAGCAGACAAAGGCCTGACACCCGGCATCCATTCCCCACGGAAAACGTGTCAACAAGTTTGTCAATGTTGGGGGGGGGGGGGGGGGGGGGGGGATTCGCACGTCGTTTTTAGTGGCGTTTGTCCATCTTTCTCTGTGTGCGTGTGTGTGTGTGCGTGCGTGTGCGTGCGTGCGTGCGTGCGTGCGTGCGTGCGTGCGTGCGTGTGTGTGTGTGTGTATGTGTGTCAGTGTGTGTGTGCTTGTGTGTGTGTGTGTGTGTGTGTGTGTGTGTGTGTGTGAATATGTGTGTGAGCTTGTGTTTACTTAATCTCTTAATGATTCGTCACTTTAAACATCAGTCTTTTTTTTTCTCCATCTCGTCTATTATTATATTTTTCCACGCATTCTTTTGTTTCCAACATTGATTCATGACTAATCGAATATTAGCTCTACCAAGCAAAAGTGTGTGTGTGTGTGTGTGTGTGTGTGTGTGTGTGTGTGTGTGTGTGTGTGTGTGTGTGTGTGTGTGTGTGTGTGTGTGTGTGTGTGTGTGTGTGTGTGTGTGTGTGTGTGTGTCTGTGTCTGTGTGTGTGCGTTTTGTTTTGTTTTGTTTTAATGCAATGTCTTTTCACTTAAAGTGTTTTTAGACGACTATGATATTGTAAATGATTGATAATAAAATTACACTGATATTATTTATGGGCAGACAGAGTAGCCAGAAGAGGTACACGACAAATAACTGTCTGTCTGTCTGTCTGTCTGTGTGTGTGTGTGTGTGTGTGTGTGTGTGTGTGTGTGTGTGTGTGTGTGTGTGTGTGTGTGTGTGTGTGTGTGTGTGTGTGTGTGTGTGTGTTGTGTGTGTCTGTCTGTCTGTCTGTCATGGGAGGGGGGGGGCAGAGGGGGGCGTGTGCGTGAATGTGTGCTTTATATTCCTAAAACGAATGAGCCTGGGCTTGCCAGTCATTATAATTATTAGGATCTCCCTGTCTTGGTGTTCTGTACCAGCTTTGCTAGAAAACGTATGAACGCATATTGATTAGTAAAAAAAAAGGTCGGAAAGTGATTTAGGATATCATGCTAAAATCTAATCATTAAAGTTGTGCCATGTCAATCAAGGCAATTCAGAGGGACTCAAGATTTGTTTCTAGCTTTCCCAAAGTTTTACAATTCACCATATGATACAACTCGCGTTAATAAAGAAACAGAATGTTCCTTTATTAGTACTAGCGCAACGCCTAGTTCTGGCAAATCCCAGAACCGGTAACGCCTAGTACCGGTACCGCCAAGAACCAGTAATGATGAGTAGCGGTTTCGCCGGGTCCGCAAAATATTATGTTTATTAGAGAGAGAGAGAGAGAGAGAGAGAGAGAGAGAGAGAGAGAGAGAGAGAGAGAGAGAGAGAGAGAGAGAGAGTGAGAGAGAGAGACAGACAGACAGACAGACAGAGAGACAGACAGACAGGCAGAGAGAGAGACAGACACATAGACACATAGACATACAGAGACATGAGACACAGAGAGAGAGACACAGAGAGAGAGACAGACAGACAAAGGCAGAGAGAGAGAGACAGACAGACAAAGGCAGAGAGAGAGAGACAGAGAGAGAGAGAGAGAGAGAGAGAGAGAGAGAGAGAGAGAGAGAGAGAGAGAGAGAGAGAGAGAGAGAAACAGCGACGCTCCCCCCCCCCCCCCCCCCTCCTCCCCTCCCCTCAGTACTTTCTAGTTCACTACAGAACAAGCGGCGAAGAGCATTCACTAAATCTTTTTTTCTTTTTCTTTCGCGTTTCGCTTGTTCACTGAAGTTTTGTTCGGTTTTTGTTTTGTTTGGGGGGTGTTTGTTTGTGGTTGCTGTTGCTGTTTGAAAGTATTGTGTTTACCCCCACCTTTCTTCTCTCCATTATCCCCCCGACGCCACCCCCCACCCCCCTCCAGCCCTTATGATCGATGCCCTATTGTTATCGGCGTACAAGCACTCGTACTCTGTAATAAAAACATAATTAAAAAAATTGTCCATGCTGCCAAAATTGTGTCACTGGGACCAACCTGGTTTCTGACACCGATTCGAGAAACAAGAGGTATTCATACGCGCGGGGAGTTTCGCGGAAGTTCTGCCTACGCATAGTATGCAAACAATGCAAAGAACTTAGAATAGTGTTCTTACCTTCCCACCCCCCCACCCCCCATGTCTTTTCTATCTCCACATTGGCCCTCCCCCTGCCTGTCACTCATTTAGTCCTGTGACCTGTCTTTATCTCCCTCCGTGCCATCCTTTTTTTCTCCCCCCCCCCCCCCCCCCCCCCACTCTCTAGCTACTTAGCCGCCGCCAATCTATACCTGTGCCGTTATTTACTATGGATTGCTATTTTAAAAGCAATGCATGTTTTAGCATCGCTTGTATGGGTGCTTTCTTTTTTAT
>CM065692.1:35003944-35006444 GCA_017654935.2 Phymorhynchus buccinoides
AGGACTAGTGACGACCGACACTTGACTACAGGAATGAAATTGACAACTGTGTACAGTGGTGTGAAGACAACTATCTTCATCTGTATGTAGGTAAAAACAAAAGAGCTTGTGATTGACTTCAGAAAAAAGACCACAGGATTAAGGCAGAACATGATTAAAAACGAAACAGTTGAGCAGGTTGATCACTACAAATATGTAGGTATAATCATTGATAATAAGCTCTCTGGCATGAGAACACCAGTGCTCTTTTCAAAAAGGTCAATAGTCGAATGTATTGTCTTAGAAAGATTATCATTTAATGTACGTACTGATATTCTTGAAATGTTTTATTCATTGAGTCTGTGCTTACTGTTTTCTTTATGTGTTGGTTTGGAAGTCTGTGTTTGAAGAACAAGCGTGTGTTGGATGATGTGGTGAATGTGTGTAGTAAAGTTGTTGGAAAGAGAGAGATGGGTTTGAATGAGATGTACGAAAGACGAACTAAGCATAAAGCCAGGAAGATTGTAAATGACACTTCCCATGTTTTGAACAAACATTACGAACTATTACCTTCTAGACGTCGCTACAAAACTTTTAAAGTCAACTCCAGGGCACAGAAATCCTTCATCCCCAGATCCATCCACCTTCTAAACTCATGATCCTTTTAGGCTTAAATGTGCGTTCATCGTGTTAAAAGAAACTATGCATGCTTATCCATATAATGTGTATCTTTAAGCGTGTATTATGTGTAACTTTTAAATATGTACATTATGCTCACGCATGCTAATGTCCGTATACATTTTATGCATATTTTATTTTTATATTCACTAGCGCAACGCCGAGTATCGATAACGCCTAGTACCGATAACGCCTAGTAACGGTAACGCCAAGTACTGGTAACGCTGAGTACAGCAAATTTGAAGCGATTCGGTTAAGAAACGGCAGAGTTATAAGGCCCCGTTTCCCGTTGGCGCTGCTCTGAGAGTGATGCGCTCTCCATAGTAAGGGCAACGCCTAGTAACGGTAACGCCAAGTACTGGTAATGCTGAGTACAGCAAATTTGAAGCGATTCGGTTAAGAAACGGCGGAGTAATAAGGCCCCGTTTCCCGTTGGCGCTGCTCTGAGAGTGATGCGCTCTCCCTAGTCAGGGTAACACCTAGTAACGGTAATGCCAAGTACTGGTAACGCTGAGTACAGCAAATTTGAAGTGATTCGGTTAAGAAACGGCGGAGTAATAAGGCCCTGTTTCCCGTTGGTGCTGCTCCGAGAGTGACGCACTCTCTCGATTCTCTTCCAATTTGCTGCCAGGCTTTGCCCTGGTCACAGCAAGTCTGACAGGAAATTAGAAGCGATTCGGTTAAGAAACGGCAGAGTTATTTGTGAAAAGGTGAAGCAGCATATATCGCGCGCGTTTATGAATCGATTCGCTTCCGGTTTAGCACATCGATAGTCACCATCCACAGTCATCTACCTTCTAAATTCGAAGGCAATCGGTCCAAAAATGCCGGAGATACGGGAGCCGAGAGGCCGGCGGATACGCGTTTCGCGCATTTACCAAACCGCGCAAATGACACGGCTGCCTCGGTTGCCGTTGCCATCGCCCCGTTAGGGCTCATAGCAAATTTGAAGCGATTCGGTCGAAAAACGGCGGAGTTATAAGGCCTGTTTTGTGTTTCACACACACACACACACACACACACACACACACACACACACACACACACACCACACACACACACACATACACACACGAACACTTGGCTTTTTATTGCATGATGTCCCTTTACGTCAAAATGTGCTCCTATTCATGCATGCTGAATGTCGATGTCTCTGTTATTCTGGCACCTGAACAAAATTTCTCCTTGGGAGATAATAAAGTGAATTTGATTGATTGATTTGATTGATGCTTCAATCATTTGCAGTGTTGTAACCTTTGGTGCTGTGTGCTGGGGTGGGAACGTCTCTAAACATGACAAAGACCGACTGGACAAAACAATAAAGGAAGCTGGGGTGCTGGGGGGGGGGGGGGGGGGGGGGGGGGAGAAACGTTTGACGACCTGTACTCTACTACAAAACCTACTGACAAACTGAGGACGATCATGACAGACGAAACCCACCCTTTACTTGACAACATCGACAGCAGACGATCGGACAGAAGTGACAGACACCGAGCCCCACGTGCAAAAACAACAAGACACCTTCACTCTTTTATCCCCTCTGCTATTCGCCTTTACAATGGATGCTAACCTGGGCCTGTATTCACGTTGAGATAGCATGAGACTTAGCATCATGCTAACTTAGAAGCTCTTCCAAATCCGGGATTTGGAAGAGCTTCTAAGTTAGCATGATGCTAAGTCTCATGCTATCTCAACGTGAATACAGGCCCTGATCTTTTGAGTCCCACTGAATGAAGATCGATTTCACCTGTGATATGTGTTACTGTCGATCTGTTGACTTTGGCATGTGTATATTTATGACTGGTTCTATTTCTCTTGTCCTAACTTTTTAGTCTGTCCTAAC
>CM065692.1:35016444-35023944 GCA_017654935.2 Phymorhynchus buccinoides
CGCCCTTAAATACACATTCGTGTCTAACTTTTGTTCAGCAGTGTTCACTACAGTCATGCCTTGCACGTGCAGTAGGCAAGAAACCTGCATCAGCCCTGATTCTGCAGCGAAAAGAGACCAAACTTTCGTGAAATTCTCGTGAATTTGCCACATTTTAAGCGTACATGAAAACGCTGTTGCTGTACTGCAATGTCTGCAAAACTGGTTCAGGCACGTGCAACAGGAAGGAAAGTTATTGAGTAGCCTAAGTTTTGCCATTTTCTTCATTGTTGTCTTAGTGTACAATAAATAGATATCAAGCTACTGAAAACAGAAGCCGGCCCTTAACTTTTGGAGACCAGTGTCTGTTATGCAAAGACCCTATTTTTTGTAATGTTTGGAAGTAATGACCTTATTTTATATGTCACAGAAGAATCCCCAATACTGCAGATGGATTTTGTTCTCTACCCAGGTAAATTTAATGGACATTTTGGCTGAAATATGGCAGGCAGTGAAAGGGTTAAAACTGGTTCTTTTAAAATCAAGTTCTTTAACTTTGGAAGATTTTAAGGTTCTGAATATTCTACCACTCAAAAACAGACTAACATTTATCAAAGGAAGGCTTATGCACAAAATAATGATTGGAATGGCGCCTTCCAGAATAACAAATAAATTTCAGTTGAATAATAAGAGACACATACACAAGATTGTTCTTCATAGACCAAGATTAGATTGATATAAATCCAGTCTGCACTATTCCGGAGGTTCACTATGGAATGCATTACCCGTGTATTTAAAACAAATATCAAGTCATCCATCTTTCATGAAACAATTCAAGGATTATATTATAACAAATGATTTTTAAATAATTTATCATTTCACCTGACACATGCCTGTATATTCGTCTGTTCATCTCGTCTGTTTACCATCTCCCTCTCTCTCTCTCTCTCAAATTCCTTATATTGTCTGTCTGTTGTCCTCGTCTCCCTCTTACATTGCTATTTTGTATATATTGCTATTCTTGATGATGGTTTGAAGGATTGCTTTGATGCTTATATGTTACTTTATAATGTTTTTGCATTATTTATTTGTTGGGCTGTTAGTTTTCTTGTTTGCCCACAGGGCTGAGTGTAAAAAAGCAATGCTTATCTCATTACCCTGTATAAATAAAAATTCGTTTCGTTTCGTTTCGCTACATATCGATTGTTTGAAGAACAGGTTCAGAATTTGACCATTTTAGCGCGTGACCCCTTACTGCCATCATCAAAGTTTCGCATAGTACGTGGGAACATCTTCCCAGAGATTTTCTCTCGGTTCCAGAGCCCTCGACCTCCGAAATTATCGGTAAGCTGTAGCGTTGATCTCCGGAGATAAAGACATTTGCACCGGCACCTATGAATAAAGCCTATCCACACAGCATACGATCTGACCCCAATACGATACGATTGTGACGATGTCTGCGAGTCGTGATTCACGTGAAACACTTCCATCTACAAAATAACTCTATTTTCGTTCACTATACTCAGCTGTTGTTGGTTTTTGTTTGTGGCTCAAGCCACAAACCTATAACTCACTTTGTCGGTCGGTCGGTCGGTCTGTCGGTCTGTCGGTCGGTCTGTCGGTCCAAAATTGTCGCACATTTTGACAAAATTGTCGCACTTCAAATCGAGGCTACACTTCAAAATTAATTGAGGCCGCTCTTTAAAATGATGTATTTTAAAAGCGTACAAAATAATAAACATACGTAATACAGACACTACAACAGACACGACGAGTATGCATGCGGTGCTTCTTTTGATGAGTATAAGTAGGATACATAGTTTTAAATGTTTTCCAAAAGATATAAAGTTACGAAAGGGTGCAGAGATAACATTCTGGGACGGTATTCATGTCGAGATAGCATGAGACTTAGCATGATGCTAACTTAGAAGCTCTTCCAATGTCCTATAGGATTTAATAGGACTTTTGGAAGAGCTTCTAAGTTAGCATCATGCTAAGTCTCATGCTATCTCGACATGAATACCGTCCCTGGTTTACAGATTAAAATTATTGAAAAGCCAGGGGAGATGACTCCTGATTGGAGTGGTAAAAATAGACCGCGCGCCACAAACTATTGCGATTTTGCGCTTGTTTATTTGTATTTTGGTCTTTTCTAGTCACAGAAACTCGTCTGTGAAGTTTGGGTCACTCCCACCAGGAGAGCGCGTCGCGCTAGTACAGCGCCATCCATTTTTGCATGCTATGTGAGTTAGTGTCATCCATCCCACCAACACAGCACGGCTTACTCCTGCCGAATAGTGGAATGGGCTGTAACGTGATGTTTTGCCACTAAAATAACGTTTTTTCAATTTTTTTTAATCATTTTTGTGTGTTTTTTGCATTTTTGTCAACTGGAATGTGTATTTTGTCAGATATGTACACTCATTCACTCAACTCGTTCCATCTTTGAACGCAATTTTCTCATCTTGCTTTATTCGGAACACTGTGCGCACTCTTACTCCTCTCAGAATCATCACAACTACTTGAACTTCAGCATACATTTAGATAAAACCCTTGTGTACAACGTTGCAGAAGGCTTTTTGTGTAACTTGTCATCTTGCCAAATTATATTCAATCAAAATAATGAAAATGCACAATTTCGTTAGTGTAAACGGAGCAAAAAAAATTAAAAATGTGACTTTTTTATGTGTAAAGATATCAAGAAAATACTCTGTAAAGTTGTAATACACGAATCAAATCAAACGTCCGATACAAAAATAAAATATTCTGTCAGATTCGTGTACGGGAGACTACAAATAGAGTGAACATAGCTAGTAATAGGATTTAATCACATTTACTTAGACAGTAGGATTTCACGTCAATCATGCCTCACAAATGTCAAAATCAGATCGTAGTGAATCGAATCGTATGCAGTGTAGCCGACCCTTATGAGTTCGTATCTGAGCAATGATCGTCCATAATTTAGCTGAATGGTCTGCGTCTGTTGGATCTAAAGTGGATACAGATAAAGAGTGTTGGCGTGGGATACATGACGTGGGAAGGGGGGGGGGGGGGGGGGGGTGATGGATTTGGAATATCGCACAAGAGATAAAGCACAGCTCTTTATTTAAATCTACATGTCTCTTCCTTGTCTGTTTTTGCACGTACAGAAACGCATCCTCTTTTTGAAGTTTTGTGGAAGAGGCGGGTGACATAGAAGTTCAAGAATGGATTTTCTTGCTTCTGGTTCCAGAGGGAACGAGAGCGGAAAGAATCAAAGCTATTGTACAATGTACGAGAGAGAGAGAGAGAGAGAGAGAGAGAGAGAGAGAGAGAGAGAGAGAGAGAGAGAGAGAGAGAGAGAGAGAGAGAGAGAGAGAGAGAGAGAGAGAGAGAGAGAGAGTGAGAGTGAGAGAGAGAGAGAGAGAGTGAGAGAGAGAGACAGAGAGAGAGACAGAGAGAGAGAGAGAGAGAGTGGAGGGTGGGTGGTGGTGGAACATGCCACAGGGAACCGCGCTTCAGTTTCATTCACATCATCTTTGAATGCTACTAGATCTTCTGACCAACACTGCAGATGTCCGCGGTATCTCTACAGCTTGATTGGTCTGATGCTGGGAATCTTTATCGTATACTTCCGCCTATCGACGTCAGACTGGTCAGTACTTGGACCTTCTACACCAGCTGGACCTGTATTCACATCGAGATAGTATGAGACTTATCATCATGATAGCTTACAAGTCCTTCTAAAGTCCTATCAAATCCTACTACTTTAGAAGAACTTCTAAGATAGCGTGATGGTAAGGCCGGGTTCACATTAGACGCATAAGCTCCGTACGGAAACCCCTAAATAAGTGGAAGAAAGAAGGGTAAAAGTTTTCGCATATAGGGGAAATTCGGACACTTGCGCAAATCTTCTCCCTTCTTTGTTTTACTTATTTATGGATTTCGCACGGGTTTCCGCATGGAATATCCGCTTATGTGTGTACACGGCCTAAGTCCCGTACTATCACAACAGGCCCTGATCCTTACTCAATGCTTTGATCCTCAATGTGATGGTCAGACGGCTCTTACTGGTCACCTGTTGGCTCCTTTTCAACCAGATAACTGCAGAACCAACTCAAGGGTTACACATTTTCTCGATATCTGGTCTACGTGTGTTCAATGGCACAAACGAGATCATCATTTTTCAACGCTGGTCGTTGGTCTTGGCAGCTGACTTCTCACAAATACCTGTGAGTTTCGTGCTCTTTAAAGATCCACCAGATCACGTGTCAAAATCACGGGTTTCACTGGAAAGAAATCTTGTTTTGACCGAGTCTGACTCCCATATAAATGGCCCCAAATTCAAACCAAAACATTTGTTTAAAGAGCAGCCTCAAGTTGAAGTTGGGGAAATTTGTATGTGGGTACCCAGAAGAAAAAAAACCAAGGGACTTAATCGTGGTGCGTCACTGGGTCTTTAAGAACCCAGTGTCATAAAAAAAACCACCACTAATTTAGCTTACACAGCGACAGAAACAGAAAAGACATGCTTTGTGCACGCAAAACACGCGTGCGCGCGTGCGCGTGCCATGGCTGTGCATGTTTAGGATAGTTGATATTTAAGTTATTTATGCTTTATGTTTGTAAAGCCGCGCCGTGAGATCAAAAGAGAAAGGGCGCTCTAAAACATGTAGTAGTATTAATACACAGGAGAAAGAGGAGCACAGGAGTAGTAGTAGTAGTAGTAGTAGTAGTAGTAGTAGTAGTAGTAGTAGTAGTAGTAGTAGTAGTAGTAGTAGTAGTAGTAGTAGTAGTATAGCACTGTTTCGAAATGAAAACGGAAGTAACAGACGAGTTGTGTGCCCGTTAGGACACTTAGTTCCGGTTAGGAAATGCTGTAAACACGGCATGGCTGCTCCGTAATTGAAATAGAGGGGTGTTTAATTGCTCAGGTATTAGTTTGTAGATTTGATAATATTAAGTTCTGTTTCATGTTTCTTTCTTAAAGTGTTTACATTCGTTGACTATAAACAGTTATGTTCTTATTTGTTTACTTGATGCGACCACATTAATACCCTAAGACTTGAAGACAAGAACAAAATATAGTTGTTGTTGAAGGTAGGTAACTT
Source organism: Phymorhynchus buccinoides (assembly GCA_017654935.2). Lineage (NCBI taxonomy): Eukaryota > Metazoa > Mollusca > Gastropoda > Neogastropoda > Raphitomidae > Phymorhynchus > Phymorhynchus buccinoides. Next base: position 35,021,514 of record CM065692.1, read on the forward strand.
CCATTTTTTAATTCTAATTTTGAACCGGAACTACCCCAAACCGACTTCAAGACGAGACAGTAGGGAAAGATAACCCCAAAAGACCGAATTATGAAACAGTGCTATAGTAGTAGTAGTAGTAGTAGTAGTAGTAGTAGTAGTAGTAGTAGTAGTAGTAGTAGTAGTAGTAGTAGTAGTAGTAGTAGTAGTAGTAGTAGTAGTAGTAGTATCAATCAATCAATCAATCAATATTTTTATTGTCCATTTTACAGGAAATTATTAGTAGTAGTAGTAGTAGTAGTAGTAGTAGTAGTAGTAGTAGTAGTAGTAGTAGTAGTAGTAGTAGTAGTAGTAGTAGTAGTAGTAGTAGTAGCAGCAGCAGCAGCAGCAGCAGCAGCAGCAGCAGTAGTAGTAGTAGTAGTAGTAGTAGTAGTAGTAGTAGTAGTAGTAGTAGTAGTAGTAGTAGTATGCATCAAAAGCACAGCAAGGCAAACAAGTTTGGTGAGGTGTTTTTTTAAACCCTTAGGGGTACATGGAAAAATAAAAACAAACAAGTGCAACGCTGAGCGGCTGCAGCATCGCCGAGGTACTCCGAAATCGGAATGCGTCGGTTGTACACATACATAAAAACGCATCAAAACAGCACGTAACTACATAAAAAGGCATCAAAACAGCACGTAACTGAATAGGTTTTTTTTTATATAGCCTTGGGGTTCGGACCCGTGATTTGAGCGCGCGCGATCATGCGCACACGCGCGCACAGAAAAATTCATGACAACTGTGTTATAGACCATTCATCAAGAAATGTTGTGAAAAAACTGCATTAAAATACATGCAAAACTTCGCGAGATATTAGCGATTATGTGTTTCGGGGTTTGAACCCCGTAACTGGCGCGACCTTGACCTTAATGTAAAACTAAATACATCAGTGGATAGCTTGCATCTTGGCAAACTAGTATGCCAAATTTGATGATGATAGACTGAATAGTTTTTGAGAAAAACGGACGAATAGCCGGACGGACGGAGGCACGCCGGACGGACGGACGGACACCGGACGGACGGACGGACCAGACAAAAACAATAGCTCCCCGAACCTTCGGCTCGGGGACTAAAAATATATATAAACAACAGAAAAACACAAGTAAATAAACGAAGAAAACCCTGGTCTGTAAAAAGGGAAGCAGGAAAAAGAAAACAAGGAAACAAAGAAGGTTTATAAATATAAGAAAGAATTGGGAGAAAAACAACAACAAAGAAAGAGCACTTTTAATCAAAAGAAACTAAGAACAGAGACCTGACAAGGCACAACAATAGGCAAGTAAGCATCTTGAAGAAGAAAGAAGAATACCGCCAGTCTCCATTCACCACGTTGTTGACCTCGCCTGTCCACTACAACACGTTGTTTCCTTTGGGGTGCAAGGAGGTTTGATTAATGTTCACAAACCAAACATGAAAGAAACATATGCATACGTGTAGAACACACACACACACACACACACACACACACACACACACACACACACACACACACACACACACACACACACACACACACACACACACACTCTCACACACACACAACAACATACAGTATTTATACGGCGCTGAATCTTGATAGAAATCAAATCAAAGCGCACACACACGTTAGCATTCAAAGCGCATTCAAACACAAACGCAATACAAGTTTTACAACGCGAACACACACAGATAACATAAATGGAATATAGCAGAAACAGACCTAATGGCAAGAGAGAGAAGATAAAGAGAGAGGAGCTTTAATGATGGGGGAACAGGTGGGTTTTGAGGTTAGCTTTGAAAGCAGAGAGAGTCGGTCGCTGACGGAGGGAGAGCGGAAGTTTGTTCCAGGAGGTCGGTCCTGAGACAGCAAAAGAGCGCCGACCAACAGTTGAAAGCTTATACCTAGGGATCTGGAGAGAAAGAGGGTCAGAAACTGAACGTAAAGTGCGAGCTGGCGTATAGATGGAAATATTGTCACAGAGGTAAGACACACACACACACACACACACACACACACACACACACACACACACACACACACACACACACACACACACACACACACACACACACAGAGGATCAAAAAAGGGCATCAATGGGATGGAAAAAAGCTTTGTCAGCTTATTCTTTAACCCTCAATAAAGATGATTTTGACTTGACCTGACACACACACAACAACAACATACAGTATTTATACGGCGCTGAATATTGATATAAATCAAATCAAAGCACACACACACACACACACACACACACACACACACACACACTCCTGGAACCAAAAAATAAACCAACGATATTCATATGGAAAGTAAATGGTTGTATTATTTTGTTCTATATTACTGTTGTATTTGTCACTGTCTTTGCTGGTACCTCGGTACACTCACTTTTGGTTTTGTTTATTAATATCTTCCTTTTTGTGAAATGTTATCAT
>CM065692.1:35033944-35041444 GCA_017654935.2 Phymorhynchus buccinoides
GCGAGGAGAGAGAGAAACTTGAAACACTTAAACTTTATTCTCCAAGGTAGGGGGGCGGCAGAGAAGGGGGAAGTGTCAAGTGATTGTGCTAAACAGGAAAGACAGAAGAGAGTGAAAGAAGAGTTACAGGATACAGAAGGGAGAGCGGGGGGGGATGTTTAGCATGCTAAGATAGAGAGAGCGACCACAGGAGAGAGAGAGACGAGAAGAGAGAGAGAGAGAGAGAGAGAGAGAGAGAGAGAGATGAGAGAGAGAACAGACAGACAGACAGAGAGAGGAAGAGAGAGAGAGCGAGAGAGAGCGAGACAGACCGATGAGAGAGAGAAGAGAGAGAGAGAGGAGAACACTGAACACTGAAAAGACTTTATTTGACACAGGATAAAGATTTTAGGGGATGCCTCATTTTACACAAAAGTACACAGAGAGTCACAGCAGAGAGAGAGAGAGAGAGAGAGAAAAAAAAAAGAGAGAGAGAGAGAGAAGAGAGAGAGAGAGAGAGATTGAGAGATGAGATATAGAGAGAGAGAGAGAGGAGGTGAGAGAGAGAGAGAGAGAGAGAGAACACTGGACACTGAAATGTTTAATGCATATTGGCCATGGAGCACAATACTTGTTAGGGGAAGGGGAAGCGGATCGGCTACAGGAATTACATCATCAAAGTAAATTGTCGGTGTTCCTCCCAATGTATTTTTTAACATTTTATAATCAATATTTAAGAACTAACAAAATAACTCTAGATTATGATAGAGTCAAACTATAACATAAATGTAACAAACATCTTAATATGAAACTCTTTGTAAATTAATCCACTTTAGCGGAAAACGTACATAATGAAAACCTTACAAACAAAAAACATATCACATACATCACATGACCGATTTTCTCCTGTTCATGGCATAAAACACATACCTAGATAACCTGTACATGTGATCAGTATTATATGCCTTTAGCATTTGAAGTGCAGACACAGTGTGAACATTGTGATGTTTGAGGAGAGAGGAGAGAGAGAGAGTGAGAGAGGAGAGAGAGGAGGACGACGGAGAAGAGGAGAGATGACGGAGAGAGAGGAGATGAGGAGAGAGAGACAGAGAGCCACGAGGAGACAGAGACACAGAGAGAGAGAGTCAGAGACAGAGACAGAGAGATATGCGTTTCAGATCCTTCAGGGAACGTGGAAGAAACCCGTAATCCTCAAACGAGGCTGTAAATAAGAGCCCTCCTGCCTTCGGAAGGAGATGCAAGACGAAGAGGGGATTTCGTGGAGGACAGTGGTTATGCCCAACCCCGGCTCATCGCATAGTCCTTGGTTTGTCGTGCGTGTGGTTGTGGAGCGGGACTATTTTGACAGGGAAGACGCCCATACTTTATTTATGACTGGTTTTACATTGATGCAGGTTGATGAGCCCTATTGTTGACCGTGTATGTAATTATAGTGTGTGTGCTTTCGTTGTGTGTGCGTGTGCGTGTGTGTTTGTTTGTTTGGGGGTGGGCCGGGTGGGTGTAGTGGTGGGTTGGTGGGGGGGGGGGGTGCGTGTGCGTGTGTGAATTGTGTGTGTGTGTGGGGGGGGGGGGGGGTAGTATTTGCCGATTAACTAGCACAGTTTAGCAATACCGGTACGTTACATGCTTCCTATCCGTTGTTTTTGTTTTCATTAATGCTTAAGCACACACACAACACACACCACACACTCTCTCTCTCTCACACACACACACACACACACACACACACACACACACACACCACACACGCACACGCACACGCACGCACACACACCACACACACTTCTATCTCACACACACACACCACACACACACCACACACATGTGCACACACACACACGCACACGCACACGCACACACACACACAACACAACAACACCACAAATACAACACAAACCACACACACACACACACTATATACACACACATACACACATACACGACAGCACGCACACGCACACACACACGACACACACGCAACACACACGCACGCACACGCACACGCACACGCACGCACGCGCACGCACGCACGCACACGGCACACGCACCACACACAACACACACACACACACACACACACACACAAGCTGTCTTGGTTGCGCCCCGAACTCCGTATTAAAAAGCTCTGGTTTATTAATCCCCAAATACATTTGTCAGCTTCTATACGGATGATAAAATGCCATGCATGTCCAGGAGGTTTGGTCGTTACTGAGAATACACTGGCTCGATGAATTTGCTCCTTTCATATTTCTTGTCTCTGTAACATTGTGCAATTATTTTATCAACTCATCATATTATTAGTGTTCCTTAAATTCATACCAAAATATTACTCAACAAATCGCCCCATTTTCAAAAAATCGTGTCATGGCTGTCAGAAAACTATGGAGGGTTTTCTTCCCTGTATATGACGAGCTGCACAGAAGAAAGAAAGAAAGGAAAGAAAGAAAGTGGATGGAAAGAAACAGAATAATTGAAAAGGAAATGGCGGTTTTATGCAAACATTTCTCACTCAACGTAAAAGTAGCAGAGTAAGATTCTGAAGAAGTTGGGGGGTAACCACTTGCCTAAATGTACTTTTTTTAGTCAATTAGTCCCTCGGATATGCTATAAAAAAAAGAGAGAAAAAAAAGAGCTAACTCTCTCTTCTCTCTCTCTCTCTGTCTCTCTCTCTCCTCTCCTCTCTCTCTCTCTCTCTCCTATGGCTACTTTTGTTTCATTCCTCCTCAATTTCCATAAAACCGGCCACATATTTTCTCATTCCTTTTTTTTTTTAAATACTGTTCGTAATGTCTGGCGATATATCATAATATATATAATACGAATGATTCAATGTTGAACCTAGTGCTCATTCTTATATTTGTACGCTGTTATTTTTCTACTCACAATGCCTTCAGGTAGGCTACATAGGCTGCAAATGCATCCGACTAAAACATTGAATGCAACATCGTGCCTAGAGTTAGGTGTGAGAGAAGACAAAAAACGAGAAGATGTGAGGGAATGTGACCGTTGTCCACGTTTGTCTGCTATGCGGTAGGGAAAGAGTTCAAAGTGGACAGGGTGGAAGAGGGTGCGAGGGCAAGAAAGAGGTGTTAGTCCATCAGGTGACCCCAAAATAGGGGGTTTTCATGACACCTGGGGGCAATTTCTAACATCACATTTTTTTTTACGTCTCTAGGGGTCCCCCCTTACCAAAAGTGTTCGAATAGATGTGGACGGTGGTAGGCATCTGTTACGTTTGGCACGTGAAATTTCTTATATAAACTTGGTGTAGCAGTTGAAAATACTTTGTAATAGTTCGCTAGCTCAATGAAAATTATGCATGAAGCACAAATTATCCACATCATGGCCATCTTATTTGGTTAATCGTTATATTGCTTATATCTTTATATTGCTTGGATATCACAAGCAAAACTCATCAGGGACAAAGCCCGAAATTGTTTAACGGTGAAAACTACTTCAAACTATCGTTTTTGAAAACCTTTAAAAAATTGTTTATTTGGAGTAAATTAACTTATAATAAACATAGCAACATACGTTGCGCACAGTGCGCATGCGCGCATGCACACACACACACTGTATTTCAATTACAAACAAGTGAGAACGGATCTAAAAAACATATTCAGCATTGTAGACGTGGTTGGGTGAATTTTTAATAGAATAGCATTCCTTTGTTAATTTGATTTTCTAGTAGGCATTTTGCCTCCATGCTTCATACTAAGGGGTACGCTAATAAATCACGTGGTAACGGCCAGATGGCTACCACTATATCTCTACAAGTATCGTAAACAGGGGGATAATGTATTCCAACATCCCGATAAGAAAGTGCCCCCCCAGGTGGTGATGAAAAATACGCCCCAGCAGACGGACGGGGTTGGCGCCCCATGAGCCCTAATCCTTAAATTTGCCTAATTCCTCATTGCCTAATCCTATCGTGCCTAATCCTACTGTGCCTAATCCCACTTGCCTCTAAAGATAAAACTTTTTAGATTTGTCTCAAACTGCCTAACACCTAAAGCTATCGCGTCCTACTGTGCCTAATCCGAGATTGCCAAATATAATATTTGGGGGGGGAAATTTTCTCAAACAGTCTAACGGGTATTTTATACCCATTCACTTTTCCATACTACTCTGTAAGGAAGTGTACGTCAACAGTATTTATTTCTTCGACAATACAAATTAACAATAAAAGCACACATCATTCAAAAAAATGGGTTAAATAGGAACCCCAACCACAGTTTAAATTAATGGATTAAATATGAACTACACACAGGCTTAAATCAAATGGTGAATTCAATATCAACTACACCATGTCTTTCAGGCGATTCACAAATACATCTTTTCTTTAGACTACCTGGGATCAGACATTGAAACCTAAGGTCAAAATTTATTAGGATCAGTAAAACTGTTTCTTTTAGGCTTCCTGCGATTAGGCACATGAAACCCGCCAATATCATTTTCCCATCTTGCCTACGAAAATAACCGTTAGGCAAAGTAATAGTATGCAAGGACCCACCATTTCCCATGACGGACTAGTGTGGGTTAGGGATTTCAGGACAACGTGTTTCTGGAAGTAGTGCGGAGACTAGATCATAGCAATTTTCTCTCATCGTTCCGGTTGTCTGGAGGAATTTATTATAGTGACCTCCCACCAAAGAAAGAAGCTGTGTTTGCATTATAACGTAGTATTACTGTTCAGCATAAGTTAAATTGCATGTCTTCACGAAGTGAATTCTTTATTGAGCTATTGTTAGAAACTCAATAAATGAAGCTTTAAAAAAGTGAACCTTTTGTTCTAATAATGATTGAATATAGAGAAGACCTCTTTAAAAACATAACATAAGTTGGCTAACAGTGTCTTATCTTTACAGCTGCGTTCAAAAATTGGTCCGGAACTTGCCTTTGGGTAGTATAGTTTATTTGGTCTGCCTGTCAACATCTTTTCTAACAACAGTTATGTACTGCCTCTGAATGATTTAAAAACAATTGGACGTTTCAGAAATCACTTAAGACTGGCGATAGGAACGGGGGGGGGGGGGGTCAGGGGGGGGGCCAGCGCCCCCCCTAGCTTTAAGGAGGGGGGGCAGATGTATCTCTCGTATTCATGGTTGTGTTTTTATTTTCTATAAGTGCAATGGGTTTTTTAATTGATGTTTATCAATATTTTCGTCTACACAGGGCTCTGGGTGTAAAAAAAAAGTTATGTATACTTATCTCATACCCTGTATAAATAAAATGTTCGTTCGTTCGTTCTCTCTCTCTCTCTCTCTCTCTCCTCTCTCTCTCTCTCTCTCGTCTCTCTCTCGCGCTCGCTTCGCTCTATACTCCTTTTGCTTTGACTTTCCTCACAAAGTTAAGTTAAATCCGGCAAGGGCATGGCCTCAATTTTTTCAGTAAGAGTTAGAAAAAAAAAACCTCATAAAAATTATTATTAAGCTACCACTTAGAAGCTGTAAAGGTCTACCTTTTGAGAGCCGAGAGAGAGAGAGCAGAAGAGGAGAGAGACGAGGGAGAGAGACGAGATGGATGAGAGTAGACGAGACGAGTGAGAAGACAGAGAGAGAGAGAGAGAGAGAGAGGAGAGAGAGACAGAGAGAGAGAAGAGAGAGAGAGAGGAGAAGAGAGAGATGCAGACAGACAGACAGACCACAAAACTTCATTCAAATTGCAGAGCGATCCTGGTAAATATAAAAACAAAGTCAAAGTAAGCAAACATATTTTAGAAAAAACGTCCACGGACTTATAACCACATTAGTGCTGTGGCAAATACTAGGGATGCTGACGGGCGAAACGAGACTGGGTGTGGGCGCGAAACGACACAGCCGACACAATAAATGCAAATGAAGCGGGCAGATTACGTCATCAAAGAGTAGGCGAAAAACGCGCTTAGGCAAAGTGGATGGTACGGCTCTCTTGTGACAGCGCAAATTGAAACAACTACGGCAAAAATGAACATGTTACATTTCTGCGCTAGGCGCCCACCTTTTGACGAAAATTAGCAAAAAACATTCGAAGGAAAATAATGATAAATACAGTTTCAGAAAATATCGTAGCGTGATTTTGCTACACCATAAAACAAACAGTAATCGGCATGGTTCAGGCGAAAAAAAAACGCTGTTACCCAAGAAGAAAGCAAGAAGAAAATAACACATATAATAATAATCGTACATATTTATATAGCGCTTTACCTCAGACGAGCCCAAAGCGCTTTACAATCAATTAATTCCATCAACAGACAACAAAAAACAGCATTCAAAGAGTGAGCACCAACCAGCAACAACGCATATACAAAGCAAACTCTCTCTCTCTTAAACACACACACACACACACACACGCACACGCATACACGCATACACACACGCACACGCGCTCGCACACGCACACGCACACGCACGCACGCACACGCCACACCCACCAACCACACACACACACACACACACAATTATGCGCCAAACTCGTTCATACCCCCATTCGGTAAGCCACAGCAAAAACGAGGCCGCATGGACTGGACCACATTACACCAACACACATACACAAACACCCTCACACACAACGTAAGCACGCAAAACAGACACGCACGAGAGAAAAAAAATCAATTTAAAACAACGCATACGTGCCCACCTTGTAATAATAAGTAATAATGCTAATCGAATCGAAAGAACGAGAGTGAAACAAACAAGCAAGCAAACAAACATTTGGACGTTTAGATGTAGACTTTGTCTTTCCGATTTTAATATTATGATGAAGACAAATCATCAACTCCTTGAAGATTTACTTCGATTGATCTGTAATGACGAACACCGCATTTGATTTTGCTAATTTTCGTCAAAAGGTGGGCGCCTAGCGCAAATGTAACAATTGTTAACATTTTCGCAGTTGTTGTTACAATTTGCGCTGTCACAGAGGCACACTGAAAATTAGGAGGAATGAGTGGCCGCCTTGAAACCTTTTCCACCCTGATTCATTGAAGTGGTCCAAACTTCTTTTCTTTTTTTCTTTTTTTGTCTCTTTCTTTTTCCTTTTGTGTATTTTACGAGGGGGTGGTGGGGGGTGGGAAGGGTGAGGGGAAAGACGGGGTAAAAAAAGCGCATGGGCGGGTAAGAAGCCCACCCCACATGATCTCATGAAATAAAGAAAATGTCAGTCCAAATTTGCCCATGAGTACGAATGCTAGACATTAAACGCTCGTCTATGGGTAAAATGAGACTGAAATTTGTTTTGCTTCATTTCATGAGATAATTGGGTGGGCTTCTTACCCGCCCAGGCGCTTTTACCCCGTCTTTCCCCCGCCCCCGGATCAGGCCCTGGGTACGGTTGATCTAAGCATTTTTTTTTTTAAACGAGAATCTCATTTCATTATCCAGCATCATGGATTAATTCAGCCTTCCGCCAAGCCAAAATTAGGCAGCTCTTTGAAACAAGCTGTATTATGAAAGTCCATTGGGTAGAATGAAATGCATGCATATCATGATTATGACTTATAAGCAAATCTTACAATAATGG
>CM065692.1:35043944-35046444 GCA_017654935.2 Phymorhynchus buccinoides
GGGGGGGGTCGTCGCACAGACAATATGAAAGGGAGATGGAGGGAGGGGGGCAAAGAGATCCCCAATGGCATGGGTGTATTGTATCCCCCAACTCCAGTGGGCTTAAAAGGTTGAGTAGTCAGCTTCCTTCACCTGTCCTACTCATAAGACAAGTTAGGGGAGGGGGGGGGGGGGGTTGGAGGGAGGGGGGGGGCAAAAGGAGGAGGACGGGTGAAGATGAGTAGTAGGACAAAACGGTGTTTATGGAGAGGTAGTGTGTGTGTGGGGGGGGGGGGGGGTTGGGGGGGTTCAGAGACAGAGCAGACTCTAGCTTTCTTTTTGGAGTCAGGTGATGTTTATTAGTTGAGGAATGACAGAAAAAGGAGAGGGAAAGGGGGGGGGAGGAGGGTGGCTAGGCTATCCGCTATCTGAAGTCATCAGCATGCAGCCGGATAAAAAAACCCCATATACGCGTGGTTCCAAATCCAAACTACGTATACACACGCGCGCGCGCACACTACACACGCGCCGTCCGCGCGCGGCGTACTACGCACACGCTTCCTCTCTCTCTCTCTATCTTCTCTCTCTCTCTCCTGTTAAATACAGTTTTTCAGTCTATCTCTCTCTCTCTCTCTCTCCTCTCTCTTCACTCTCTCTCTCTCTCTCACCTCTCTCTCTCTCTCGACCTTACACGCGCGCGGGGAAAGAAGTCAGCGGGGAAAGAAGTAGGGCCATGGAAGGTGATGCAGACAAAGACCATTGTATTGAAGGAAGCCTCAAGATGCCGAATCTCCGATTGTTCAAGTTAATAGAGCAGGTGCAACCTATCATGTGAAACAGATTTTAAGCGAATTTTGTTAAACTGAAAGTTGGTTTTCGCCAAACGTAGATATGTTTTCGCCCTTTGCGCGAAAATAAAATGTAGGAACGATACAAGGAAATGCAAAACGAAATATTCAGGGTATGGAGACGAAACGGTTTTCAGTCTTTTTTTCCCCAAAAAAAGGAGCCAGAATGGTCAGCTCATTGACCGTGGGCCCTCAAGAGAAGAAGAAAGAATGGTAAAGGCTGGGGGTGGTCGTTGGGGACAGGGACAGCAAGCTATCAGCTCATATTCAGGGTATGGTATGATTGAAGATTATGCTATGATTCTCTGGAGAATTGTCTCGCAAACGGGCCAATATCGCAAAACAATACCAACGCAAGACTGCAACAGACTCCGCGAATAGACGCAGTTCTGTAACAAAACAGGTTGATTAAAATGCAGAGCTAAAGCGAAAGTCTGTCTGCGGTATCTTTCATTAAAACGGTGACTTTCATAAAAAACACAAATCTGAGTAGTCCCTATTTTCAAGAATGTTCAGCAATAGCCTACACAATGCGCTCTCTCTCTCTCTCTCTCTCTCTCTCTCTCTCTCTCTCTCTCTCTCTCTCTCTCTCTCTCTCCTCTCTCTCTCCTCTCTCTCTCTCTCTCTCCCTCTCTCTTAATCGATTGATGGACTGGCAATTAGTTGCTTCATCGATTAATTAGTAGATTAATTAATGTATTGCTTTGCTGGCTGCTTGATTGATTGGTTACACAATGGGTTAGCTGGCTGCTTGATTGATTGGATTTATATTGATTGACATTTAAATGGGTTTATTCAGAAATATTATTTACATCCTCATCAATGTGTTGACTGATTTTAAAAAAATTGCTTTCATTTGCGCGTTTTTTTTGTCTTGTTATTTGTTAGTTAATTGCATCATTGATATATTGATTGATTTAATTTCGGACTCAGGGAGTCATCTTTGTTTTGTCTTTTTTAATTAATTTATTTATTTTATTTATTTATTTTTAACCGTTAGTTTAGCCTGCAGTAGTCCTTTGTATTTTCCCCGACATTAAATTCTCCTCAATTCATTTATTGTTATGTATTTATCATTCATTCATTCCCCCCCTTTTTAAATAGCTTGGTTCAACATAATTGATTGATTCTTTGCAATTATTTCAATCTATTTTTTTGTTATGCGCATTTATTGTTGTCTTTTATTCTCACACAACATGTCATACAATTTGTAAATCCCATCCCCATGACATGGGCATCATGGCCTGCGTTCATTAAACATTCCGAATCTCACCATTAGGCTCCTCTGGCCTGGTTCTTCAAGCAAAACATCCTCTCTCTCTCTCTCTCTCTCTCTCCAGCTCTCTCTCTCTCTCTCTCTCTCTCTCTCTCTCTCTCTCTCCTCTCTCTCTCCTCTCTTCTCTCTCTCTCTACCTCTCTCTCTCTCTCTCTCTGTACTTCAGTGTGATGACACATTATGATTCTCCCCCACCATCTCTCTCTATTTATAAACAAGTTACATTTCTACCCACCTCCATCAACTCTCTTCTCTCTCTTTTTCTCTCTCTCTCACTCACACACACCACACACACACACACACACACACACACACACACACACACACACACACAACACACACACACACACACACACACACACACACACACACACACACACATATATATACACACACA
>CM065692.1:35058944-35071444 GCA_017654935.2 Phymorhynchus buccinoides
TGTGGGCAGTGAGGTCGCTGTTGCGGCCGGAGAGGAACACAGCGTCATATGGCCGGAATGAAATGAGTTAATGTGCTGCAGGCTGTACTCACGTCTCTTCAGGCTCTGGTTGTGGGCAGTGAGGTCGCTGTTGCGGCCGGAGAGGAACACAGCGTTATATGGCCGGAACGAAATGAGTTAATGTGCGCTGCAGGCTGTACTCACGTCTCTTCAGGCTCTGGTTGTGGGCAATGAGGTCGCTGTTGCGGCCGGAGAGGAACACAGCGTCATATGGCCGGAACGAAATGAGTTAATGTGCTGCAGGCTGTACTCACGTCTCTTCAGGCTCTGGTTGTGGGCAGTGAGGTCGCTGTTGCGGCCGGAGAGGAACACAGCGTCATATGGCCGGAACGAAATGAGTTAATGTGCGCTGCAGGCTGTACTCACGTCTCTTCAGGCTCTGGTTGTGGGCAGTGAGGTCGCTGTTGCGGCCGGAGAGGAACACAGCGTCATATGGCCGGAACGAAATGAGTTAATGTGCGCTGCAGGCTGTACTCACGTCTCTTCAGGCTCTGGTTGTGGGCAGTGAGGTCGCTGTTGCGGCCGGAGAGGAACACAGCGTTATATGGCCGGAACGAAATGAGTTAATGTGTGCTGCAGGCTGTACTCACGTCTCTTCAGGCTCTGGTTGTGGGCAGTGAGGTCGCTGTTGCGGCCGGAGAGGAACACAGCGTCATATGGCCGGAACGAAATGAGTTAATGTGCTGCAGGCTGTACTCACGTCTCTTCAGGCTCTGGTTGTGGGCAGTGAGGTCGCTGTTGCGGCCGGAGAGGAACACAGCGTTATATGGCCGGAACGAAATGAGTTAATGTGTGCTGCAGGCTGTACTCACGTCTCTTCAGGCTCTGGTTGTGGGCAGTGAGGTCGCTGTTGCGGCCGGAGAGGAACACAGCGTTATATGGCCGGAACGAAATGAGTTAATGTGTGCTGCAGGCTGTACTCACGTCTCTTCAGGCTCTGGTTGTGGGCAGTGAGGTCGCTGTTGCGGCCGGAGAGGAACACAGCGTTATATGGCCGGAACGAAATGAGTTAATGTGTGCTGCAGGCTGTACTCACGTCTCTTCAGGCTCTGGTTGTGGGCAGTGAGGTCGCTGTTGCGGCCGGAGAGGAACACGGCGTCCTGGATGCAGTCCTCCAGCAGCTTCCTGTACCGCTGGTCGATGGCCGCCTTCTGCTCCTCAAACATCTCACGGTAGCTGCGGAAAGTCTGTTTTCAAAAATGGCACACACCAGAAAAGTGTTTTTTTAAAAGCAAGCACGGACACAGTACACACCTCTCAACAAGGTTCATTAAAGCTTAAAAAATTAAGATTCAAGATTCTTTAATCAGCCAATGCATCATAATACAAAGGAAATCGTTTTGGTTTTGCACAAGACACAATCCAAGAACAACGAAAGCATGCACATCGAATGGACAACCAATAAAGAGAAGAAAAAAATTGTAACAAAATCAGATTACATCATGATTACATCTCCCTCAGATTCTCTCAGACACACACCTACACATACACCAACACACCAAAGCTTTATCAAGCTTACTCTTTTATCGTCAATAAAGATAATTTTGACTTGACTTGACTTGACACACACACATGTACGTGTGCATACACATTTATACTAACACATGCCCCCCCTCACACTCACACACAAGACCATGAGCATGCAGGCACACCAATTGACACATACAAAAATTATTTCACATAAACGTGTGTGTGTGTGTTGTGTTTGTTGTGTTGTGTTGTGTTGTGTTGTGCTGTGCTGTGCTGTGCTGTGCTGTGTTGTGCTGTGTTGTGTTGTGTTGTGTTGTGTTGTGTTGTGTTGTGTGTGTGTGAGAGTGTATGTGTGTGTGAGTTTAAATGCTGACTGTAAAGCGCTTTGTGATGAATAAAAAGCACTACCGGTATATATATAACCCCTTTTTTTCATAATCCCATCTTCTGGGCTCATCACAGTTGTTACTCCGTAACTTGCACGCTGCTCTTTCTGTCAGTACCAAACCACAGCTACACCCAGCCTGGCCCAGTGTGTCGTGTGAAGTCCCTGCTTTTAATTCACACCAGTAATCCACAGAGACCAATCAGTGAGTGTCAGGGCATCTCGCTTTCACAGACCAAAGCCAGCTTCAAAGCTATTCTCACATTGTCAAACAGGGTTTAAAAAATAAACGTTTTGTTTTAAATCATGCTTTCTTTGATATATGTGTACTGTCCATGATTAGGACACATTTTTAGGGATTATTTCTAACTCTTTAAATTGCCTGCATGTGTCTGTCTGTCTGTCTGTTTATCTGTACCTGGTAGTGCTGCAGTTGCTGCAGCTCCAGCTGCTCGTTGTGCATTCTGTACACCTCTGTGTCTGTCTGTCTGTCTGTTTATCTGTACCTGGTAGTGCTGCAGTTGCTGCAGCTCCAGCTGCTCGTTGTGCATTATGTACACCTCTGTGTCTGTCTGTCTGTCTGTCTATCTGTACCTGATAGTGCTGCAGTTGCTGCAGCTCCAGCTGCTCGTTGTGCATTCTGTACACCTCTGTGTCTGTCTGTCTGTCTGTCTGTCTATCTGTACCTGATAGTGC
Source organism: Phymorhynchus buccinoides (assembly GCA_017654935.2). NCBI lineage: Eukaryota > Metazoa > Mollusca > Gastropoda > Neogastropoda > Raphitomidae > Phymorhynchus > Phymorhynchus buccinoides. Next base: position 35,061,556 of record CM065692.1, read on the forward strand.
TGCAGTTGCTGCAGCTCCAGCTGCTCGTTGTGCATTCTGTACACCTCTGTGTCTGTCTGTCTGTCTGTCTGTTTATCTGTACCTGGTAGTGCTGCAGTTGCTGCAGCTCCAGCTGCTCGTTGTGCATTCTGTACACCTCTGTGTCTGTCTGTCTGTCTGTCTGTCTGTCTGTCTATCTGTACCTGATAGTGCTGCAGTTGCTGCAGCTCCAGCTGCTCGTTGTGCATTCTGTACACCTCTGTGTCTGTCTGTCTGTCTGTCTGTTTATCTGTACCTGGTAGTGCTGCAGTTGCTGCAGCTCCAGCTGCTCGTTGTGCATTCTGTACACCTCCTCCAGCTCTTTGGACAGATGGTCCTTCTCCTGCTGCAGAGTCTGAATCTGTCCACAGACCATCGTCGTCGTCATCATCATCATTGTCTTTGTCATCATCATCATCATCATCATCATCATCATCATCGTTATCATATGTGTGTGTCAGTAAAAGGTTGTTTTTGTTTAGTTTTTTTAGTTTAACCCCTTCAGTGCCGCCTACTAGATGCGCATGCGCCACCGGTTTGCTGCGCGATTTTTGAACGCGGTGAAATCGCTATTTAGCGGCGAAATATATATACGTTGGTGGCAAGTACTGAAGCGCTATAGAGGACGTATATATACATTGGTGGCAAGTACTGAAGCGCTATAGAGGACGTATATATACGTTGGTGGCAAGTACTGAAGCGCTATAGAGGACGTATATATACGTTGGTGGCAAGTACTGAAGCACTATAGAGGACGTATATATACGTTGGTGGCAAGTACTGAAGCGCTATAGAGGACGTATATATACCTTGGTGGCAAGTACTGAAGCGCTATAGAGGACGTATATATACGTTGGTGGCAAGTACTGAAGCGCTATAGAGGACGTATATATACGTTGGTGGCAAGTACTGAAGCGCTATAGAGGACGTATATATACGTCGGTGGCAAGTACTGAAGCGCTATAGAGGACGTATATATACGTCGGTGGCAAGTACTGAAGCGCTATAGAGGACGTATATATACGTTGGTGGCAAGTACTGAAGCGCTATAGAGGACGTATATATACGTCGGTGGCAAGTACTGAAGCGCTACAGAGGACGTATATATACGTCGGTGGCAAGTACTGAAGCGCTATAGAGGACGTATATATACGTTGGTGGCAAGTACTGAAGCGCTATAGAGGACGTATATATACGTTGGTGGCAAGTACTGAAGCGCTATAGAGGACGTATATATACGTCGGTGGCAAGTACTGAAGCGCTATAGAGGACGTATATATACGTCGGTGGCAAGTACTGAAGCGCTATAGAGGACGTATATATACGTCGGTGGCAAGTACTGAAGCGCTATAGAGGACGTATATATACGTCGGTGGCAAGTACTGAAGCGCTATAGAGGACGTATATATACGTCGGTGGCAAGTACTGAAGCGCTATAGAGGACGTATATATACGTCGGTGGCAAGTACTGAAGCGCTATAGAGGACGTATATATACGTTGGTGGCAAGTACTGAAGCGCTATAGAGGACGTATATATACGTCGGTGGCAAGTACTGAAGCGCTATAGAGGACGTATATATACGTCGGTGGCAAGTACTGAAGCGCTATAGAGGACGTATATATACGTCGGTGGCAAGTACTGAAGCGCTATAGAGGACGTATATATACGTCGGTGGCAAGTACTGAAGCGCTACAGAGGACGTATATATACGTTGGTGGCAAGTACTGAAGCGCTATAGAGGACGTATATATACGTTGGTGGCAAGTACTGAAGCGCTATAGAGGACGTATATATACGTTGGTGGCAAGTACTGAAGCGCTATAGAGGACGTATATATACGTCATCAGCACTGAAGAGGTTGATGTAAAAGAATTCTAACTAAACGTGTGCATTTCACAATGACTGTGTTGTACTTTCGTTATTATTTTATCGTGTTGTAGAACACAGAAAGAGAGGGTTACATGTTATTATGCTGTTTGTATGTAAAGTTTGCTATAACAATAGGTAGGTGGATAGTTGAGTGTGTGCATGCGTGCGAACATATGAAGATGGTGGGGAGGGGGAGGGGGCGGGGGCAGTGTGTCTGAGCATGTATGCAAGGGTTTGTTTTTCATAGATATTTTGGTGGCATTGTAAAGCACTTAGAGCTTAGAGAATAAGTGCTCAAGAAAATGTCTATAAATTAATAAATAAATCATCATCGTTGCCATCTTCATCATCACCAATGTCAACATTGCAACATTAATGTTAACACTGTTCAGTTTCTGTATTTTAGCACGATTAGACAAGTCTCATTGTTTGCGGTGTTCAGTCGTTAAAGGCTTCTGGGTTTGGTCGCCATTACTATGAAGATACTCATGCTTCACATTCGTGTCATTTGAATGCAAGATCCTCGCCGTCCTTGCTCACCTCAGGGCATCCACTCGTCGCAACACAGCTGTTCCGTCGCACACAAAGTCCAGCTATTTAGCTAAAAGACTGAATCTAGAAATCTTAGATTTTTAAAAAAAAGCACCAAGTACGTCCTTTAAATATTTTGGCTGTATGTTCTACATAGTATTTTAAGCATATGTCTTTCATCAGATCAATTGTAAAAACCATTTTTGTTGAGCAGTATCATGAAACATATTTAGTACTTAACCTCTTTGCTGCCGACGACGTTTATATACGTCCTCTATAGCGCTTCAGTACTTGCCACCAACGTTTATATACGTCCTCTATAGCGCTTCAGTACTTGCCACCAACGTTTATATACGTCCTCTATAGCGCTTCAGTACTTGCCACCAACGTTTATATACGTCCTCTATAGCGCTTCAGTACTTGCCACCAACGTATATATACATCGCCGCTAAGTAGCGATATTGTAGCGTTAAAAAACTGTGCAGCAAACCGACTGCACATGCGCAAGTAGTAGGCGGCAGCGAAGGGGTTAAGCAATTCACTTAGCATCGCAAACATAAATAAAATTGCCCATGAGTGAAAATCTAGCAATTTTAGATGAATCAAACAAATTTACGCACATACTACAACATATTCTTGACTGGGATTTTTATGGAAACGTTACTTATGATGAACTAAAGTTGGCTTGAAAAAACTTCTGAAAATATAGATGAACTAAATGTTCCTCCTGAAACAGCTGTGGCAAACATCATGATCATTATCCTCATTACACTGTGTGTAGAGTTAAACCCAGTGGCAACGAAAAAGTTGTCATTTGGTCCAAATTTACCCCCCCCCCCCCCCCCCCTCCCCCCCCCCTCCCTTCCTTATCATTCACAAAAATCGCATGCAAATTTTAAAAAAAAATGGGTGGCGCGCCTCTGGCTGCAACGCGCTCTCCAGGTGGGAGCAACCCGAATTTCACAGACGCTTCTGTGACTATAAAGTACCAAATACCAAATTATATACATCATGATCAACATCAACAAAATCCTCATTCTAGTCAGTAGCATGCACCAAACATTATTTTGTTTAAAATAAGCTGTTCACCTTCTCCACATAACCCCTTATCAAAGAAATCCTCTCCCACCAAGCCACTGAATATGAAACATTAATCTGTTCCAAAATCACAGACCTCCTCAAAGACAACTGTTTCTTCGTTGACATTATTGTTCAAGCCAACCCACTCTTCAATATAAACGAAAAAGGATCCTGCACCTCAGTGATGATTCACATGAATTCCAAAATATAATGACTTTTGTTCATAAAGGTACATTATAACACTTAATTTTTTTTTTTTAAAGTACTTTAAAAGAATCTCGTTACCGACAAAACAAAAGCAGGAAGCTAGGAAAACACTCTGCTAAATATAACTTGATGTAACTGGCAATGAATCAAAACACAAAACAAGACACCCTCAATCAGTACCATATTTTTCGGACTATAAGGCGCACCACCCAAAGTTTACCCAAATTTCAGATTTTGTTACTATATTTTCTTACTATTTCATCAGCCATACCATAAAGCGCAGGGTCTGAGTCTGGGGGAAAATTATCGCCATAGAAAAAGTGTAAAGACGAGCGACTAAACTTGCTAAAGCATGTAAAAACAAGAACTACAAAGAAAGATTAGAATTTCTTAATTTGCCTTCTCTCAAGGAAAGACGACTCAGAGGAGATCTCATACAAGTATATAAAACTATACATAATTCTGATGATATTGAATTCATTGATTTCTTTGTCAAGAGTACAGTGGATAAAACAAGTGGACAAGTTGTTTTTTTAAGACGTTCAAATACTAACAAACAAAAGTGTTTCTTCTCTAACAGGATTGTTCATCATTGGAATAACTTACCAACTAACATCAAACAGGCACCTAATATTAACACTTTTAAAAATCTTCTGGACCAAGATCCTAATATGATAAGAGCTTTCAATTGTGTTGATGATTAAAAATGAAAGTCCATTCCCAAAATAATAAATTATAAATTAATTAAGACTAGTTAGCTTAGGTTTGCACAATCATTGTGAAACTTAATCAAATTAAACAATCAAGAAAGGGCGTAAAAGGGCCGAGAGGCCCACTTCTAGCCCTATTACACTACTACTACTACTACAATAGTCTGAAAAACACGGTACTAAGAAATAATTTGCACAACAGCCACACAAAAAGACAAATATTTTTAATTCAAACAAGTACTGTATTCCAAAACATCATTCAAAGGGGGACTACCTTCATTGCAACAACAGGTTTGTCTGCCTTGAGCTCAACCAAGGTTTTCTCCAGTTGGGCCCCTTCCTTGGTCGTGTACTGGTATCCTTCCGCCTCTCGCATCTGTCATTTAATAACAAGAAAACATACTTCTTCTTCTTCTGCGTTCCCAGGCCGGCCATATGGCCCAAACGGGTAAGGTATGTATGTGTCCAGTGTTCAGTTTTCACTGGTCTCCCAGCTGCATGCAGCCAACACATTCCGATTTCGGAGGAGCTCAAAGAAGAAAATTGGGAAGATGTGTTTTGAAAAAAGGCAGGAGAATGGGCCAATAAGGCAGAAATATAGTAGATGACAGAAATCAAAGGGAAAAGGCAGAGTCAAAGAGTGAAATATTAGTGGAAGTTACAAGCACATAACTTCCATAACTATTTGTATGAAAGACCCCCCACAGGGAAGAAAACATACTTCAAAATACAACGGCCATTGCTCTGTACCAAGTTCTGTTACACTTACAAATTGGCATGAAAAATGAAGTCACAACAATATGGCCTGATGAAAAGTGAGCAACTCACTTGAAAAGTTGCCACAAATAATATGATGGACGTTTGTGTTTTTTGTTTACTCGTGTAACAAAATGAAGTTAGCCACTTTGCTTTGTTGTTGTTGTTTTGTTTGTTTTCTGAGACTCTTTTTAACCTTTTAACCTTTTCACCGCCAATGTCGCATTTATGCACCACAATGGTTTAACACCCATGTCACTGAAAGGCATCAAATCTGGGTCTGTTATGCGAGGACCGTTTTCTTAACTTTGCGAGGTAAGGATAGGGCTAATGTTATACATGTCACAGAGGAATTCCCAATATTGCAGATACAAATTTTCTCTACCCACTCCCAGTTGTTTAATGGTATTTTTTGGCTAAAAAGTGGCTGGCGGCAAAAGGGTTAATGTACATGTAATTCTCTTTCTGAACTTTTTTAAATTTCTGTCATGACTGCTGCAAAATTGTGCACATTACTCATTGAACCGCTCCATTGTTAACTCTTTCATTCCTGGTTTTACACTAACTGTTACTTCCCCTTATTCCTATGTTTCTATTATCTATCTATTCCCTTCATTCCTGGATTTATAGAGGGTTAAAAATGTGATAATGGGGTATTTATTTTAGAGACTTACGGCAGTAACCCACATTACACGAACCTAAGAATGTCATATACCGTTGTGTAGGGAATTGATGTGAGAAGCTGTTTGTGACCATGTTGACACATTATGGTGACATGACAGATGACACACAGGTGTAAAACAGGTAAGTTTACAATTTAACATAAAACATATCATCATGCCATACATGCAGGTCAGTGTTTTTAAAGCAAATTGTATATTTCATGCACGCACTCACCAAGTGACGCCTCCTGTACATCCTCATGCATTGTGCTTGTCATTACTCCACAGATAAGTGTCACCATTGTCACCATAATTGTCCCCAACACATCAACAGTTTATTGTCTGTTTTGACGATTATGTATGGATACAACACAAATATATAGAGGACAAGCACCACACTATTTTGCACAATTTTGTTTACACAGATAATATTTTCCCGTTCCCTATCTACGCATGTATGTACCCCTGTCACAGTCATCACATCACATGTCACACATAGGTGACACGTGTGTGACACACCTTGAAGCAGTCACTGGGACGCTGTTTGGAGCACAGATACCACACTTTTCACACATCATTGTAGTTTGACACGTTTTGAAGGGGTGTCGGTATAGCTGACACCAGTGTGTGCATGCTTGTACTTGGGGTGTCGTGCCGTGCACAACACACAGGTCTGCTTGTCACCAACACCTTTGTTTTTCTCTGGCTCCTCGGTGCGGTTTTTTTTAGGTGTTATTGTTGGTATATTCTAGCAGAGAACTGAGCATTTCATCAGAGTAATATAACTGAAAATAATCTTGCGCTTTCATTGATGTGTCTAACACACACACAGGCCCTGATCGATGTTTGAATTCCGTCCTAGTTTCGGTTTTGGTGCGACATAATTCCCCCTAATCCACTCAAAACAAGGTAGAACAAAGGTAAGTTTTGATAATCTAACTCCTCACCACTAGCATCATCACCACATAATAATATGCGCTTCAATAGCTGCCACGAACTAACCTCACTCTTCTTCTGTCAAATTGTGGTCAGAATCAGAATTTTCTCCACCTTCTATTTTCACTACCAACAAAAACTGCCACGTGCACAGTACACACCTACTACACGCATTCACTCAAAACGACCCCTTTCCCACAGAGCTGGAAGGAGGAGGGGGTGAGGGAAAGGGAAGGGTAAACGGCTGGGGGGGTCTGGCATCACATTCCATTCATAAACAGTCCCGTTAGGGCTGGGTCAAGGGTAAATGACGTACTTTGATGGCGCGAATTGCGGTAAGTCCAAAGTACGATCCCGGAATACCGGTCTCTCGGATTGAAAGGAGTCATTTCTTCCAGAACGGTTTTCCGTTCTCCAGGATTGAAAGGTATTAAGCCTTGAAACCGGAAAACCGGTCTGCAGGATTGAAAGAGTTAATTTCAATTTTGATTCATCAACCTTGTTCAATGGTCTAAACAGATCACTTAAAGCTGCCTCACATGTTCCAACCATTCAGTTGGAAGAAACGTCAGTTGTGAACTCTATTCAACTACTTGTGGCCGTGTGCCGAATTTACCCCATCAGCAAGCATTGGCTGTATTCCCACAACTGCCTGAGTGAGTTGGAAGTAAATGGTGCAAGTCGCCAATTCCTTCTGACCTGTTTGGAAAGGTTTCATCCGACCAAACTTTTGCATTTGTGATTTCTACTCACTCTGTCAAAAGAAAGGAAAACCAAATTGTCTTCCAACTAAAAGGTTGGGTAGTGTGAGGCGGCTTTTAGCCATATACTCCCTCCCCCTCCCCCCCCCCCTCTCTCTCTCTCTCTCTCTCTCTAGGTGGAAGAGTGGCATAGAGGTAACGCGTTCACCTCATATACAATAAACCAGAGTTCAAACCTGGGTACAGGGGATTTTTCTTCTCACTCTGCACTAGGCCTCACGGTCTGAACGTGGAGTCTTCTGGATGAGACGATAAACCGAGGTCCTGTGTGCCCATGCACTTAGCACACGCTAAACCCAGTGGCAACACAAAAGTCGTCATTTGCTCAAAATTTACCCACCCACCCTTTTCCTTCCTCATCAGTCACATAAAAATTGCATACAAATAACAAAATAAAATAAAAAATAGGTGACGCGCCTTTGGCTGCGACGCGCTCTCCAGGTGAGAGCAACCCGAATTTCACAGAGACGCTTCTGTGACTATAAAGTACAAAATACCAAATACCAAAATACTGTACCTGTATCTCAGCTATTTCATTTTCCATGTCCAATCTGGCTCTCTCCATCTCCTCCTCCACCATCATTTTGTGGTCCTTTTCCATCTGCTGACGCTCTTCAGCCTGTGCAGATATACATACGCTCATGCATGAGTGGGTGGGTGCACACGCGCATGCACACACACACACACGCACACTAACACATTTTAGACACAAAGCCATAAAGCATTGCTCTCACAAAACAGCCACCCTTGCCATGATGGTACAGCAATATTTTGTGTCCAAATATCAGCCTTTAGTAGTGTGTGCGTGTGTGTGCGTGTGTGTGTGTGTGTGCGTGTATGTGTGTGTGTGTGTGTGTGTGTGTATGTGTGTGTATGTGTGTGTGCATGTGTGTGTATGTGTATGTGTGTGTGGTGTGTGTGTGTGTGTGTGTGTGTGTGTGTGTGTGTGTGTGTGTGTGTGTGTGTATGTGTGTGTATGTGTGTGTCAAGTCAAGTGAAGTCAAACTTTTATTTCCAGATGGGAACATTGTATAAGCAAAAACATGCTTTTTTCAACAAGCCATCCATAAAAAATGATGTAAAGAAAAAATAAAGAACTAAACATTCCAATGTGTGTATGTGTGTGTGTGTGTATGTGTATGTGTGTGTGTATGTGCATGCGCATCTGTGTATGTGTGTGGCTGTTTGGCTATGTGTCAGTGTGTCTGTGTGTGATGCATGGGTGTGTATGTGTGTGTATGTATGTGTGTGTGTGTGTGTGCGCATCTGTGTATGTGTGTGGCTGTTTGGCTATATGTCAGTGTGTCTGTGTGTGACGCATGCGTCTGTAACGTATGTCTTTTGAGAATGAGTTGCATGCTATGATTGTGTGCTTGTGCCTGCATGTATATATGTGCGCTTTAATATGCTTATGTGAAAGTGTGTGTGTGTGTGTGCGCGTGTGCGCGAGCACATGCGTGCGTGCGCATTAATTTCTCAGTACACCATATAAATCTGTGCTTTTCCCGCAATGTAAAGACACAATTACAGTTGTAACTTTTACTAAATGCAGCTATGACAAAGGATTATAACATTAAAATATACAAATGAATTAAACAATAAAACAGACTTACTTCCACTTTCTGTCGCATTTCGGCATTGCCTTTGATAGCGGTGATCTGCGAACCTGCATTCTGTAAAGGATAAGAATATGTTGTTGCTGTTGCTGTTGTTGTTGTACCCTGGGTAAAAGACTCAAGGGATCATCCCAACAGCCAAAGCACTTGAACACTATGGTACAAATGCACCAGCTAGGGATGAGAATATTACGCATGTGACTGTTAGTGATTACCCCGCCATGTGGGCAGCCACACACCGACTTCGGAGGAGACAAGAACATAAAATTCAATAAGCAAATGGAATAACAAGAAAAAAAAGAAAACATCTTTGATATTAACCCTTTCACCACCAGCCATTTTTCAGCCACAAAATACCCTTAAGCTTAAATGGGTAGAGAAAAAATAAATATCTTCAATATTGGGAATTCCTCTGTGACATGTATTAACATTACGCCTATTCTTACCTCCCAACATTAAGAAAATAGGGTCTTCGGATGACAGGCCCTGATTTGATGCCTTTTAGTGACATGGGTGTTAAGCCATTGTGGTGCATAAATGCGACATTGGCGGTGAAAGGGTTAAGCAAGTTGCTTTAACAACGAAATTCATTCAGTTACAAATTAATGATAAAGCAAGAGTACAACAAGTTAAAGCTTATAACAAAACTAATTGTTGATTCTCAGTGGAGAATTTTCAATGCAGAAATTTAAGGAGATGTGCGTGAAGTACAAGATGACCGAAAAGTTGACAAAACCAGTC
>CM065692.1:35073944-35101444 GCA_017654935.2 Phymorhynchus buccinoides
CTCAGTGTACTTGGTGTAGTCTGTGATCCATCCCTACCTTTCTCAGTGTACTTGGTGTAGTCTTTGATCCTCTGCTGCAGCTCCTCCTTCATCTTGTCCACCACCTGCCTCTTCTCCTTGTACTGCACTGACAGCTGTTACAGACACACAGTCTTTACACAGTGCATTTGGTGAAGAATCTATTAACATCATATTTTTCTTCTACTGCATTCCCAGGCCCTATGGCCATAATGGATGAGGTATGTACATGTCAGGTTTTCAGTTTTCAGTGGTCTCCCCGCTGCATTCCCGATTTTGGAGGAGCTCAAAGGAGAAAATGATTTGGACAATTTTTGAAAGAAAGGCAGGAGAATGGGCCAATAAGTCAAAAAAATAGATGATAGTAAGAAGAGGAAAAAGCAGGAGTCAAAGAGAGTGCTAGATTAGAGGAAGTTGCTAGCACAGAACTTCTGGAAGGTGGGGGAACTACTTGTACTTAAAGGCCCTACCCTGTATCCCCACAGGGAGAGACTCGTGGAAGGTGGGGGAACTACTTGTACTGAAAGGCCCTACCCTGTATCCCCACAGGGAGAGACTTCTGGAAGGTGGGGGAACGACTTGTACTGAAAGACCCTACCCTGTATCCCCACAGGGAGAGACTCGTGGAAGGTGGGGGAACTACTTGTACTGAAAGACCCTACCCTGCATCCCCACAGGGAGAGACTCGTGGAAGGTGGGGGAACTACTTGTACTGAAAGACCCTACCCTGTATCCCCACAGGGAGAGACTTGTGGAAGGTGGGGGAACTACTTGTACTGAAAGACCCTACCCTGTATCCCCACAGGGAGAGATTTCTGGAAGGTGGGGGAACTACTTGTACTGAAAGACCCTACCCTGTATCCCCACAGGGAGAGACTCGTGGAAGGTGGGGGAACTACTTGTACTGAAAGGCCCTACCCTGCATCCCCACAGGGAGAGACTCGTGGAAGGTGGGGGAACTACTTGTACTGAAAGACCCTACCCTGCATCCCCACAGGGAGAGACTCGTGGAAGGTGGGGGAACTACTTGTACTGAAAGACCCTACCCTGCATCCCCACAGGGAGACTTCTGGAAGGTGGGGGAACTACTTGTACTGAAAGGCCCTACCCTGCATCCCCACAGGGAGAGACTCATGGAAGGTGGGGGAACTACTTGTACTGAAAGACCCTACCCTGCAACCCCACAGGGAGAGACTCGTGGAAGGTGGGGGAACTACTTGTACTGAAAGGCCCTACCCTGTATCCCCACAGGGAGAGACTTCTGGAAGGTGGGGGAACGACTTGTACTGAAAGACCCTACCCTGCATCCCCACAGGGAGAGACTCATGGAAGGTGGGGGAACTACTTGTACTGAAAGACTCTACCCTGCATCCCCACAGGGAGAGACTCATGGAAGGTAGGGGAACTACTTGTACTGAAAGGCCCTACCCTGTATCCCCACAGGGAGAGACTCGTGGAAGGCGGGGGAACTACTTGTACTGAAAGACCCTACCCTGTATCCCCACAGGGAGAGACTCGTGGAAGGCGGGGGAACTACTTGTACTGAAAGACCCTACCCTGTATCCCCACAGGGAGAGACTTCTGGAAGGTGGGGGAACTACTTGTACTGAAAGACCCTACCCTGTATCCCCACAGGGAGAGACTCGTGGAAGGCGGGGGAACTACTTGTACTGAAAGACCCTACCCTGTATCCCCACAGGGAGAGACTTCTGGAAGGTGGGGGAACTACTTGTACTGAAAGACCCTACCCTGTATCCCCACAGGGAGAGACTCATGGAAGGCGGGGGAACTACTTGTACTGAAAGACCCTACCCTGTATCCCCACAGGGAGAGACTTCTGGAAGGTGGGGGAACTACTTGTACTGAAAGGCCCTACCCTGTATCCCCACAGGGAGAGACTTCTGGAAGGTGGGGGAACTACTTGTACTGAAAGACCCTACCCTGTATCCCCACAGGGAGAGACTTCTGGAAGGTGGGAGAACTACTTGTACTGAAAGACCCTACCCTGTATCCCCACAGGGAGACTTCTGGAAGGTGGGGGAACTACTTGTACTGAAAGACCCTACCCTGCATCCCCACAGGGAGACTTCTGGAAGGTGGGGGAACTACTTGTACTGAAAGGCCCTACCCTGCATCCCCACAAGGAGAGACTCGTGGAAGGCGGGGGAAGTACTTGTACTGAAAGGCCCCACCCTGCATCCCCACAGGGAGAGACTCGTGGAAGGCGGGGAAACTACTTGTACTGAAAGACCCTACCCTGCATCCCCACAGGGAGAGACTTCTGGAAGGTGGGGGAACTACTTGTACTGAAAGATCCTACCCTGCATCCCCACAGGGAGAGACTTCTGGAAGGTGGGGGAACTACTTGTACTGAAAGACCCTACCCTGTATCCCCACAGGGAGAGACTCGTGGAAGGCAGGGGAACTACTTGTACTGAAAGACCCTACCCTGCATCCCCACAGGGAGACTCGTGGAAGGTGGGGGAACTACTTGTACTGAAAGACCCTACCCTGCATCCCCACAGGGAGAGACTCATGGAAGGCGGGGGAACTACTTGTACTGAAAGACCCTACCCTGCATCCCCACAGGGAGAGACTCGTGGAAGGTGGGGGAACTACTTGTACTGAAAGGCCCTACCCTGCATCCCCACAGGGAGAGACTTCTGGAAGGTGGGGGAACTACTTGTACTGAAAGACCCTACCCTGTATCCCCACAGGGAGAGACTCGTGGAAGGTGGGAGAACTACTTGTACTGAAAGACCCTACCCTGTATCCCCACAGGGAGAGACTCGTGGAAGGTGGGGGAACTACTTGTACTGAAAGGCCCTACCCTGTATCCCCACAGGGAGAGACTCGTGGAAGGCGGGGGAACTACTTGTACTGAAAGACCCTACCCTGTATCCCCACAGGGAGAGACTCGTGGAAGGTGGGGGAACTACTTGTACTGAAAGGCCCCACCCTGCATCCCCACAGGGAGAGACTCGTGGAAGGTGGGGGAACTACTTGTACTGAAAGACCCTACCCTGCATCCCCACAGGGAGAGACTAGTGGAAGGTGGGGGAACTACTTGTACTGAAAGACCCTACCCTGCATCCCCACAGGGAGAGACTAGTGGAAGGTGGGGGAACTACTTGTACTGAAAGACCCTACCCTGTATCCACACAGGGAGAGACTTGTGGAAGGTGGGGGAACTACTTGTACTGAAAGACCCTACCCTGCATCCCCACAGGGAGAGACTTCTGGAAGGTGGGGGAACTACTTGTACTGAAAGACCCTACCCTGTATCCCCACAGGGAGAGACTCGTGGAAGGTGGGGGAACTACTTGTACTGAAAGGCCCCACCCTGCATCCCCACAGGGAGAGACTCGTGGAAGGTGGGGGAACTACTTGTACTGAAAGACCCTACCCTGCATCCCCACAGGGAGAGACTAGTGGAAGGTGGGGGAACTACTTGTACTGAAAGACCCTACCCTGCATCCCCACAGGGAGAGACTAGTGGAAGGTGGGGGAACTACTTGTACTGAAAGACCCTACCCTGTATCCACACAGGGAGAGACTTGTGGAAGGTGGGGGAACTACTTGTACTGAAAGACCCTACCCTGCATCCCCACAGGGAGAGACTTCTGGAAGGTGGGGGAACTACTTGTACTGAAAGACCCTACCCTGTATCCACACAGGAAGAGACTCGTGGAAGGCGGGGGTCATACATCCACCTCCCCATAACATCAAACAATAATTATTGGCTTTTGTTAATAGATGTTTCAAACACATAAAAAAAGTCTTGTTGGGTTTGCGGGTGCCGTGGGTTTGAACCCGGCTGGTCATGGTGTTGTATCCTTGGGAAAGATATTTTACTCCTATTTCCTGGTCCTTCGGTTGAGACCTAAAACTGAGGTCCCGTGTGCGAACGCACGCACAAGATCTTGCGCGCAAGTTAAAGCCCATTCCACTATTCGGCACGAGTAGGCCGTGTGTGCCGGTGGAATGGATGACACGAACTCACAAAGTGTGCCAATAGCAGTCTAAACGAAGACTTTGGGCGTGGGGTACGATAAACATCCCCAATATTAAGAAGAAAAAAGAGAAAAACCTAATGTTAGTCAAGAAGTAGAAATAGAAGAAGATGGGAAGTCCATAGTCATACTATGACAAAACAAAAGAGAAAGATGACATAGTCCATTGTCGTAAGTTGTCACTACATGCATAACATGCTTAAAAAGTCATTCCAGAATAAAGAATGGAGAATGGATCGTTAGATTCAAACCTGTTAGATGATAGATGAAAGAAACAAAAGGAAACAAAAAATTCAAGCAGAGTAACAGATTACAAGGAAGATTATTTTAAATAAACACAGTTAAAAAGTGGGGGACTTCACACACTTACACAATAACAGAATTACAGATAAAGAAAATTTTGTGCAGTTAGAAGTGTCTCAACAATGGCATAAAACATAAAAAGTACACCATAATAGTACAATCCTTTCTTTACCTCGCAGATGTGTTTCACTCTTGAATAGTACATGAATGTGATTCACCAAGCAATACTGCAAATCAATTCATTTCTATAAGTCTATGAAGCACAGAGTGATGGTATGTGTATCTGTACCACACAAGAAATACAAATGAAAATGCATGTACAGTAGAACCTCCCTTATAAGACCTCCCATTGTAAGACTCCCTCCCACATAAGACCTACTTCTCTGAGACATTGCCCTTCTTTGCAAGTATTAACCCTTTCATCGCCACTGTCGCCTCTTGGCACCACAATGATTTAACACCCATGTCACTGAAAGGCATCAAATGAGGGTCTGGTATCCAGTGACCTTATGTTCTTCATGTTGGAAGGTAAGGACAGGCCCAATTTTATGCATGTCACAGAGGAATCCTCAGTTTCTGCAGACAAAATCTCTTCTCTATCCAGGTAAGTTTAATGGTAGATTTTGGCTGACGAATGGCTAGCGTTGAAAGGGTTAAAAGTACCTCCATTAGAAGACCCCTCCCTTATATGACCTCATTTTAGATGATTTTTGAAGGTCTTATAAGGGAGGTTCCACTGTACTAAAAATAAAGAAGTACTTGGAAATGTTTTCAAATCACTATGTATGTACCTGGTCCTTCTCTTTCTGCAGCAGCAGAATCTTCTCCTGCATCTCCTGGTTTCCTTTCTTCATGCTGTCCATGACCCATTCCAAGATACCCTGCAACAACAAGACATTGTGTGTGAGTGTGTGTGTGCGCATGCATGCATGTGTGTGTGCGTGTGTGCGCGCATGCATGTGTGTGTGTATGTGTGCGTGTGTGTGTGTGTGTGTGTGTGTGTGTGTGTGTGTGTGTGTGTGTATGTGTGTGTGCGTGTGTGTGTGTGTGTGTGCGCATGCATGTGTGTGTGTGTGTGCGTGTGTGCGTGTGTGTGTGTGTGTGTGTGTGTGTGTGTGAGTAAGGAAGTAAGAGAATGTTGCGTGCAAGCATCGTGCTTATTTTACTTTCTAATGATTAATTATTTGTTTGCCTTTAATGTTCTTGTTATCAATGTAAAGCGCACTGAGCTCATGTAAGAAAGAACGCTATATAAATTCCCATTATTATTATTATTGTGTGTGTGTGTGTGTGTGAGAGAGAGAGAGAGAGAGAGAGAGAGAGAGAGAGAGAGAGAGAGAGAGAGAGAGAGAGAGAGATTCAGGAGAAGGGGGGTAAACAAACAATACAACAAGCGTGAAATCGCCATAGTTTGTGGCACGCGGTCTATTTTTACCACTCCAATCATGAGTTACCTCCCCTGGCATTTCAATAATTTTAATCTGTAAACCAGAATGTTATCTCTGCACCATTTCGTAACTTTTTATATCTTTTGGAAAACATTTAAAACTATGTATCCTACTTATACTCATCAAAAGAAGCGCCGCATACTCGTCGTGTCTGTTGTAGTGTCTGTATTACGTATGTTTATTATTTTGTACGCTTTTAAAATACATCATTTTAAAGAGCGGCCTCAATTAATTTTGAAGCGTAGCCTCGATTTGAAGTGCGACATTTTGTCAAAATGTGCGACAATTTTGGACTGACAGACAGACCGACCGACCGACAAAGTGAGTTATAGGTTTGTGGCTTGAGCCACAAACAAAAATAAACATCACAACAATGTAGGCTAGATAACATTGTGCATATTGCAAAAAGAAAGAGAGAGAGAGAGAGAGGGAGAGAGAGAGAGAGAGAGAAACAGAGAGAGAGAGAGAGAGATTGTGTGTGTGGTGTGAGTGTGATCATTATAATATAGTTCCTTCCAATCAAAATGCTAATAATTTCAACCAAACAGAATTAATTAAGTCAAAACAAATGTTTACCCATTATATTAGCAAATTAAATACTGTTCCCTTAGTTTAGCAAGTTTCAGACAAGCCAGATATTAGCATCGTACTTCTTTTAAACCATTGATTTAAACAAATTTATTCAAGATCAAGGTCAAGTTTAACAACTAACTCAATAAGAGCATTTAAACCATTCATATAAAAACAAATATTTTGGCTTTTCAAAAAATCAAGCATTAAATACTATCATTTACAGACTATAAGGCGATAGTTTTTCCCTGACTGAGACCCCTGCGCCTTATAAGAGAGAGAGAGAGAGAGAGAGAGAGAGAGAGAATAAAAAAATCTCAGTTTATATAGCGCTTTACCTCAAATGAGCCCAAAGCGCTTTACAATTGAATATTCATCAACAAATAGACAACAAAAATAGTGTTTTAAATTTTTTGTCTGATTCTGTGTTAAAGAAAGAAACTCTTATCATAATTTTTACGAAGCGTTTTACCCTGTTGGCGAGGTTGATTTTGCGTTGTTGGTCGTATTGTCCAGACAGCTTCTCCTTCTCCTCCCACGTCTGTTTCTTGGCTAACTGCAGGTCGGCCACAAGATCCTACAGACACAAAACGTTTGACAGGAATATCTACAGATCGGTCAAGTTTTGCTTACAATCATATTGTACACAGCAAGCTTAGTCTTGCCGATGAGGCTTCTACCCAGATATTTGCTTTTCCATGTCAATTTATTGTAAACCAGAAGCTGGATTAGGTATTAGGTATTAGGTATTAGGTACTTTATAGTCACAGAGGCGTCTCTGTGAAACTCGGGTTGCTTCCACCTGGAGAGCGCGTCGCAGCCAGAGGCACGCCACCCAATATTTTTTTTTGGGGGGCATGCGATTTTTGTGCGACTGATGAGAAAGGAAGGGGGCGGGGGGTAAATTTTGACCAAATGATAACTTTTTCATTGCCACTGGGTTTCATTTGTGCTAAGAGCATGGGCACATGGGACCTCGGTTTATTGTCTCATCCGAAAGACTCCACGTTCAGACCGTAAGGCCTAGTGCAAAGTGAGAGGAAAAATCCCCTGTACCCAGGTTCAAACTCGGGTTTACTTGACACGAGGCGAACGCGCTACCACTGTGCCACTCTATGCCCTAGTGTTACCAAAGTTCTACTCATTACTCAGTTCTGAAAAACTAAACCAACAAAATCCATTCTGATTCAGTTTAAAGGGACTTCATATACTTTATTTGGATGCAAAAACTCTCAGAAAAACGCCACATCATCGTTTTAGATTATCTATAAGCACTGACTGTAAACTATATCGCTATTACCTACCTTTAGTGTCACATTCTTTAAAATAAATTGAGCACTCACACATTTATTTCCCAAAAATCGCAGATCTACCAGCCAGAATCAGTCGGCCCTTGTGTCTCGCCCACAATGCATTTCTTCAATATCATACATCCTTGGTTTGACGTCACCCACAGATGCTGGCTTGAAACAAGCAAAGTGATCTTGAGGAATTCTTTGGATGACGTCATAGCTTTATAGTTCTGGCGAACGTGATTTCACAGAAAATAGACGACGTTCTAGTGAACTCCACAGAGCATTTTTTGCAAATTATGACTTATCGGCTAAATCACCGACAGCCCCAGTATCTGACCTCCATTTTGGCCACATCGTCTCTGTTAGGTTCTGGTGCGGCGGCAATCTTGTCTCTCAGCTTGGCGATGTCCTGACGAAGCTCGGCAATAATGTCCTGAGTGTCATCCTGTCACATGAAAAATAAAAGAATATTCAAAAAGGCACTGAGAAAAGGAAGGTGGCAGGATAGTTACAGCCAGCACATGACTATATATAAGCAAGCAGGGAAGCTAAAAATGGCAGTCGATTAGGCAATATACATATCTGTATTGCTAAATATTTGGGACTTAACTGGTGTTGCACTGCCTCCAGGCATTGCCTCCAGGATCGTCCCCACCAGATTTATATCTACTAATGTCCCATATGTGTTTGTTCCAGGCCGGAGGACGTTAAACAGATTTTCACAAAAATGGCAGTTTGTGTTTCGCGCTGCGAGGAGAACCTTCCTTTTTCAAACTAGGGGTAGGAGGGGGAAAAGACTTCACGCAAGCAAATGTGCGCAACCAGAGGAGAGACGCTGGCTTGTTTCTCTCTCTTTCTCCCACTGGCAACTGAGACCCCATCCAAAGATCGGGTCCTTTATACCCCTGTTGTGCCTTTAAGGAATTTGCCTGAAATTCATAGCCTGACATTCATTGCACAAGTGACGGGGTCTAAATCCGGATCAGGGTCTCATCTTTTCTTTCTAGTTTTTTTACGGGAAAATTGAACTGAATACTGTGTAACTGTAAAGCAAGTAACTGTGCGCTTTATACACGCGTAAAACTCCCGATACAGTCAAAAGTTGGTAAGAGCAGGGAGAAATCATACTGCTTGTATCATGTACCATATTGATAGCATGGATTCCTGAGTCCAACACCGCTCACCACTACCCCCCCCAAAAAAGAAAGAAAAAAACGGAAAAAAACCAGCGACATACAAATAATAAGACTATCATTATAGTAAGAAAGCATACAGTGGAACCTCCCTATTAAGACCTCGAGAAATCAGCCAAAAAAAGGTCATAATAGGGAGGGGTCTTTATAAGGAGGTGGACATTTAGTAGTTTGGACTAAGATATTCTAAAAGGGTAAGATGGACTACTTAAGAGCTCGGCGAACCGGGCTGATAGAGTTATCGTTAGTGGGGACAGTACACTATTCACAGTGCAGGCTATCCAAAAACTCAGACTGGAACTTGAACGGAGAATTCAACTGGCCTATCGACGTGTAAATGTGTACTGTTTAAAAGGGACATAACCAGTGTTTCTGTCCTCACTACTCATATAGGGAAAAGAGACCGGATGCTTATCTTCCCCTATACAGTCTTTGGTTTGGATATGAAGGGGAAAAAATCGGTGAAATATTTTGGGGTCACATCTTCTGTTCAAGGCCCACGGTCAGTAAGTTGACCATTCTGGTTCCTTCGGAAAAAAAAAAAAGACTGAAAAACTGGGGGGGCCGGTCTGTTCTTTACCGAGGTCATGCCTGCTTCACTAATATTGAATCCTAGAGGGAGTCTGAGCAGGGAAGGTCTTAATAGGGAGGTTCCACTGCAATAACAAAACTTTATTTTGTTGGTAAAGTTTTTGGGGGTGCGTCTTATATACAGACCTGCCACATTCTGAGAATCAAAAAGAGGAACGAGAATCTAGGGACTGGCACTGGCCCCCCAGTAAAATCCATTGCCACTTCGAAATGTGCGGCCTTCTCTTTTGTTCTTCAAAAATGCAGTCGTTTTTGTCAGTTTGAGATCCATTTTAGAGTAAGAAATATTGACCATTGTCAATTTGAGATCCATTTTAGAGAAAGAAATATTGACCAATCTACAATATTTGTTGGTCATTTAGCCTGAGATAGGCCTATGCTTCGTGTAGCCCCTCACTGTCTCATGCTGACCCTTAGATGTCCATTAGCTGGTGCTTTGAATGCATGCTCTTTGTTGTGAAATTGAGTGGAAAATGTATACAAGACAGATTTTAAAATATAGGAGCTGGGGAGGTTGCAAGAGGAGCTAGGAGCAATGCTCAACATATCTGAGCTGCTCCTCTGAAATCGGAGCAAGTGGCAGGTCTGTATATATTAAGGTGCGCCCTGCAGTCCGAACAATACAGTAATTTCAGTTACCAGATTCATTCTCGCGTGGTTCTTGATCTCCTTGGCAAACTGTCCGTACTGTAGAGCGGACTGTGTGTTTTGGTAGGATTTGTCTGCAGATCAAAACCACCACATATCAGCAAAATACACTCTGACTCATCTAACAACAACAAGTGGGAGAGGAGAAAGGCAAGGAGGGAGGGGGGGGGGTATTTTCAAGGCAAAAGCAACAGGAACAAGAAAAGGAGGAGGAGGAGGAGGAGGAGGATAACAAAACTAATAAGTGTTAACTAATATGTCTATGTTGACTATGAAATCAGGCTCCTGGAATAATGGAAAACAAAGTACAATTTGCAATGATGCCTCTTTAGAGACAAGTAAGATGGAGTCATAACAGGCTCAGGGTGTAATGTTTTTGTTCGTTATTACTGATATTGTTGGATATATGATCATGTAATTTGAAAACATTCTGAAAATGATGATTAACACCTGTTGTCCAGAGCTTGGAACTCACAATTTGCAATGTTCAGCTCTTTGTTTTATTGACTCCACATAGTGATTAGCTCAACTGTTATCTCAAGATTGTGTGATCACATTTTTGAATAACTTCCATGGCATGGTTGTTTGTAAATGTGTTTTTCATCTTGGTCTGTTTGTTTGTCTTCTTTACATATTTATTTGCTTTTTGCCTCTTATTTGCTTTTTTTCCTTGTGAAATAATGTGGACAAAACAAAGTTCAATAAAAAAAATTAAAAAAACTAATAAGGAAACTAGTTGGAAGAAGAAGAAGAAGACAAAAATGTAAAGAAGAGAGGAGGAGGAAGAGAAAAAAGAAGAAGGATGATAACAAAAACGATGACAACAACAACAACATACAACAAAAACAACAATGTAAATTCCTCAACAGAAGTACAAATGTTACCGTAACTGTTTTAAAAAACATTCAAGAAAAAAAAATCTAAATCGTCTAAGTGGTTTTGTTTCGGACATGGGCTTACCCAGAGGGGATACTGTCAGCAGCATCAAAGTCATAGCATTTCCTCCCAATGCGTCCTGCACATAGTCAACATAATTGACATGATAATGAGAGCCTCTTCTTCCTCTATGTCCTATTAAATCTTATTAAACTCTTCTTTAGTCCCATCAAACCTCCAAAATATCCTACCAATTTCCTCTTACTTCAAGTCTCTAAAAACATCATAACAAATAGTAAATGCTCTTATAATAATGATAATAATAATAATAATAATAATAATAATAATAATAATAATGAATCTATTTCAAATCCTATATTATCCCGTGCATTGCGTCTTCATCTTTGAACCCCAGTACGTGTCAATCATTGCTGATAAACGGCATTACCAAAAGACGAAGAAAGAAGATCATCATCATCATCATCTGACATCATCACAGTGTCAGTTATTACAATCATGACAATCTAAAACAAGACTAATCATTATGTTTTGAACAAAATCATCAACTGAAACAGCAGCTGGCTGCTGTAACAACAAAATCAGCAACAACAACAGAGACCATGATTATCACCAACATCATCATCTTCACAAATTAACACACATGCACAAATGCAAGCATGAACCCAGAGATCTTACACTTTTTCTATTTTACAAAACCACACAATGTGCATACCCAACAACAACACACACACACACACATATATATATACAAACACACACACTCTTACACACCTAGACATACATACACCAACACACACACACACACACACACCTACACCGTCACTTACACACATAAATGTATACACACACACACATACACACACACATAAACACACACACACACAAACACACACACACACACACTTACATGCCTACACACATAAACATACACACACACATGGTGACACACACACACACACACACAGAGACCTGCAACAGTCGAGTGACAATGGACTCCCGGTAAGGGACATGTCCACCCTTTTTCTTGGGGTCCCCCAGTGCACTCAGCACATTCACCACTGCCTGAGTCCTATGACAAAATACCACTGCATTTTTTTAAAACTTGCATATTAATATCTAACAATCACACAGCATTTTCCTTTAAATCGCACTCATAAAATAACTCGCATTGCAATGGTTTTGAAACTCGCATAATATTATATCGTATTTTACGGACTACAAGGCGCACCTGATTATAAGGCGCACACCCCAAATTTTACACAAAATTCAGATTTTGTTATTATTGGCCACTGCAACAACCATGATTTGCTAGAGTGAATGCCCTTGGTAGGTGCTTGAGTACTGACCAAACAAGGGAATAACTCTCACCAATAACCCTATTTGAGGCCACTAAATGGCTGCCTTTCGCAAGAGTTAATGCCCTTTTCAGTACTGACCAACAAGGGATTCACTCTCACTGTCAAGGGCGTCAATAACCCTAGTTGCAGTGGCCATACACAGGGGCTCAGTCTAGAGGAAAAGTATCGCCTTATAGTCAGTAAAATATGGTCAGCAATTACATAATATTATAAGCAAATATGCAGCAGTAATGAGAGAAACAGATATAAGAACAAACAAAAAAGGATTTGGTAAAGGTGCCACCTCTCCTGCATTTCTCAGTTAATTGTATTTTTCTGTTTTTGCCTTTCTTACCATACATAAAGCTGTATTTTAGGAACATTTTTAGCTAATAACCCTTTTGGAATACTAACCCTATCCCTAACCCTAGCCCTAAACCTAACCCTACCCCCCACTATGTACTGCAGTACACCGCGATTTGTCACAGTTGTGGTTCGTTGCATTTTTCCGTCTTATAGGGTGGGGTGGGGGGTAGGGTTAGGGTTAGGGATAGGGTTAGTATTCCAAAAAGGTTATTAGCTAAATAGGTTCCTAAAATACAGCTTTATGTATGGTAAGAAAGGCAAAAACGAAAAAATACAATTAACCGAGAAATGTAGGGGGGGTGGCACATCTTGACCTTTACCAAAGATTTACATAAGAAAGAGTAACTGGAAACCTACCATATTTTTCGGGCTATATAAGGTGCACCTGATTATAAGGCACCCCCAAAAAATTTAGCACAAAATTCAGATGTTGTTATGACATTTTCTTACTATACTATTAAACATATTATAAGGCAAAGGGATCTTTGTCTGGGGAAAAAAAGTATCGCCTTATAGTCCGAAAAATACGGTAATTAACAAAACTAAAAGCAACTACCCCAATCAATGTAAAATGAATTCAATAAATCCATGGAAACTTACCCTGCCACAACTTTAGGGTCAGCACTGTCAGGAACCTCACAACCTGTTGTGTAAGAACAACAACAACAGCAGTTATTATCCAATCCAATACATATTAACAAAGTTAACACAGTCAACACGCATAGACACACACAAAAACACATGTGCATGCATACACCCTTATTTCTCCCAATTGGTGAAGGTATGCGAAGTAATAAAAACAAAATGAAATGTCCATTCCCTTAAAGTATTTCACCTTTCCTATCATACATTCATTAAAGATACTGTCTAAACCCACCTACATGTTTATAATGACCATAAGTAATTTGTGACTTAATGACCATAAGATTGTTAACATGATTTTCGTAGCTTTGGTAAGTGTGTTTCTTTTTTCAAAATTTCATGACTTTGGTGCGTGCCTGCGTGCGTGCGTGTGTGCATGTGTGTGTGCACAAGTCCAAGCATAAGTTTTCCTCAAGGCAATAGATTAATTAACCTTGTATTTTATTTTTATTTTGCATCCGTCTGTGTCAAAATCTTTATCTCTTCTTGTCAATAAAGGAGGATCATTCATTGATTGAAAGATGCTCAATGGATGGTTAAGAAAGCCTCTTGAAAAAGAAAAACAAATTAGGTATAAACTCCTCAAAATTATATCTTCTCTACCCATTGTACATAGTTATTTGACTGCGAGTTCTGACAGACGACTACTAGTTCTAATACAACAAAATACAGTGGAACCTCCCTTATAAGACCCCCTCCCATATAAGACCTACTTCTCTGAGACAGTGCCCTTCTTTGTAAGTATTAAAATTACCTCCCTTATCCCATATAAGACCTCATTTTTGGTGATTTTTGAAGGTCTTACAAGGGAGGTTTTACTGTACTCACAAAGAGTGACAAATGCTTCAAACTCGCACCACAAGTTTGCCCAATTATTCCGAAGCAAAATAGTCACAGAATAAGATTCCTTTACTCCTATTTTAGACATTAATAATAGGGAAAGTAAGTGGTGGTCTGTGACCGACAATTCGACAGGTGCAGCCACCGGTGGTTGCATTTGTGTGCCTGACAATTTGTCAGATGCAGGCACTGGTGGTTGTATTAGTGTGCCTGACAATTTGTCAGATGCAGGCACTGGTGGTGGCATTAGTGTGCCTGACAATGTGTCAGATGCAGGCACTGGTGGTTGTATTAGTGTGCCTGACAATGTGTCAGATGCAGGCACTGCTGGTTGCATTAGTGTGCCTGACAATGTGTCAGATGCAGGCACTGGTGGTTGCATTAGTGTGCCTGACAATTTGTCAGATGCAGGCACTGGTGGTGGCATTAGTGTGCCTGACAATTTGTCAGATGCAGGCACTGGTGGTTGCATTAGTGTGCCTGACAATTTGTCAGATGCAGGCACTGGTGGTTGCATTAGTGTGCCTGACAATTTGTCAGATGCAGGCACTGGTGGTTGCATCAGTGTGCCTGACAATTTGTCAGATGCAGGCACTGCTGGTTGCATTAGTGTGCCTGACAATTTGTCAGATGCAGGCACTGGTGGTTGCATCAGTGTGCCTGACAATTTGTCAGATGCAGGCACTGGTGGTTGCATTAGTGTGCCTGACAATTTGTCAGATGCAGGCACTGGTGGTTGCATTAGTGTGCCTGACAATTTGTCAGATGCAGGCACTGGTGGTTGCATCAGTGTGCCTGACAATTTGTCAGATGCAGGCACTGGTGGTTGCATTAGTGTGCCTGACAATTTGTCAGATGCAGGCACTGGTGGTTGCATTAGTGTGCCTGACAATTTGTCAGATGCAGGCACTGGTGGTTGCATCAGTGTGCCTGACAATTTGTCAGATGCAGGCACTGGTGGTTGCATCAGTGTGCCTGACAATTTGTCAGATGCAGGCACTGGTGGTTGCATTAGTGTGCCTGACAATTTGTCAGATGCAGGCACTGGTGGTTGCATTAGTGTGCCTGACAATTTGTCAGATGCAGGCACTGGTGGTTGCATTAGTGTGCCTGACAATTTGTCAGATGCAGGCACTGGTGGTTGCATTAGTGTGCCTGACAATTTGTCAGATGCAGGCACTGCTGGTTGCATTAGTGTGCCTGACAATTTGTCAGATGCAGGCACTGGTGGTTGTATTAGTGTGCCTGACAATTTGTCAGATGCAGGCACTGCTGGTTGCATTAGTGTGCCTGACAATTTGTCAGATGCAGGCACTGGTGGTTGTATTAGTGTGCCTGACAATTTGTCAGATGCAGGCACTGCTGGTTGCATTAGTGTGCCTGACAATTTGTCAGATGCAGGCACTGGTGGTTGTATTAGTGTGCCTGACAATTTGTCAGATGCAGGCACTGGTGGTTGCATTAGTGTGCCTGACAATTTGTCAGGAGCAGGCACTGGTGGTTGTATTAGTGTGCCTGACAATTTGTCAGATGCAGGCACTGGTGGTTGTATTAGTGTGACTGACAATTTGTCAGATGCAGGCACTGCTGGTTGCATTAGTGTGCCTGACAATTTGTTGGGCGTGGGGCAGAATGAGTTGAAGGAACAGCAAACGTAAAATGTGCCGCTTCTCACAAGAGAGAGAGAAGGGTTTACAGCCCAGCGTCAGAAAGAAACTGCCATGTCTGCTTGATTCCCAGCTTATATAGACCTGTTGTGGTTTTCAAGAATTACTTTTATTTTATTGAATCATTAATTTGTTTCCCCCCATGGGAATACTGGGGGGTCTTTTGTATAAATAGTTCCCCCACCTTCAGGAAGTTCTGTGCTTGTAACTTTCTCTAATCTGTCACTCTCTTTAACTCTGCCTTTTCCCTTTGCTTACTGTCATCTACTATCTTTCTGCCTTACCGGTCCATTCTCCTGTCTTTTTTCAAGAGACACTTTCAAAAAGATTTCCTCCAGCCGAAGTCGGACTTGCTGGGCCTAACTATTTCTTAGCTAGGTGCATAGCAGCAGAATGACGCATCTGCACTCATAATTGACAGGAAACTGTCTCAGCGATCGAAGAAGAAGAATTAATTTGATTTAATTTCATTTGAAATCATTTGAAACTAGTTTTGCATCGATTCTCACCAGCCAGCTCCACCAGCACGATGTTGGATCGAACCCCCACCTTGCTGGACTGCCGCTCTTTCTGCTCCACCGTGATGGTGAAGATGGCATGGGCCCTGTCATCACCGTCATCAACACAATGCACATTAACTCATTCGCATCGCAACAATTTTGAATTATTTAAAAAACCTCACAAATCGTGCCAGCCACACACAGAAACAAAACATACATAAGGAGAAATGAAAGAAGATTGGTAGATTTTTATTAATCTTACTATCTATATAATTAAATACTTACCAACACTCAAAACAATAGCATAACATACCAATTGGCTGGAAAAACCTAAAGCGTAAACGCTTAGTTACCAAATAACAAAGAGTAAGTCACTCTAGTGACCGTGGGGTTATGCCCCTTTCCCCACTTCCGGTCACGTACATCACTTCCGTTCCCAACTCATTCCTATTTACCCTAGCATCAGGAGGGAGGTTGGGTGGGAACCTTTGGTTGTTTTGAGTGTTGGTAAGTATTTAATTATATAGATAGTATAATATAATCATACTGTACCAACACTCAAAACAATAGCAGACTACCAAAGAGGAGGAGGGTGATGCAATAAAGCGAACAAGGGCTGAATGAAAACTAAACATAGAAAATACATTCAAATTCCCTACGAATCGCATCTTAAAAACCCGTAATACTCCAATCTCTTTTCCCCCATAGGTCATACATGACTTACCCCAGAAGGGAATACTCACGAGAGTTAACAGGAGATGGGAGTACGAGCCACGACAGTACGTCTGATGGCATACGAGTCGTCCGACCTCTTGACGGATACGTCCCTCAGGTAGAAACTCAGAAACGTATTGACAGAACGCCAGGTGGCCGCCTCCATGACCTTGGCGAGGGGGACTCCTCGGGAGAGCGCCAGGGAAGCACTGATTGCCCTAACTTCATGCGCTCTGATGGGGTTGCCCGGCAAAGAAGAACTAGAACTGGCATAAGACAGCTTAACAGTTTCTACCAACCACCTAGAGATAGTAGACTTAGCTATGTCCTTGTCATACTTCTTGTTCAGAGAAATGAACAGACGCCTCTTAGAACCCCTGAAGGAACTAGTGCGGGACAGATAGTGTCTCAGGCAACGAACCGGACAAATATGGATCTCCGAGTCATCACTGCAAAGGATAGGATCTAGACTAGAGATCGTGACAGTTGCAGAATCTACATCGCCCGGTTGGGTCTTAGCCCTAAACTCAGGGAGAAGGGGGAGAGTAACTGACATACCAGCGGGGTCGAACTCAACATCCCGAGGGAGACCACTAAGAGAATGGATACCACTGACCCTACGAGTAGAAGCAAGAGCGATCAGGAAAAGGGTCTTGTAGGACAACAACTTAAGAGAAAGACTGCCCAAGGGCTCACATTTATCTCTTAGAAAGTTCAAGACTAGGAACACGTCCCACTGAGGAAAACGAACGCAACGAGAAGGAGTCCTAAGCCTGACTGCATCGATGAAGTGAGAAACTTAAGGGGAAGCTAGAGCCGACACAGAGGGCGAACCAAGGGTCATCGAGATAGTGTTAGCAACCGAAGACTTGTAACCTGAAAGAGTCTTAGCCGAGAGACCTTTTTCCGAATACAGGTGTGACAAAAAATGAACAAACTCCACTGCGGACGGGCGCAGCGCATCGATCTTATGAGCTCTACAGTACAAAAACCACGAACGCCAGCGAAGGTTGTACAGGGTGTTCGTACTCTGTCTTCTGGAAGCTAGCAGGAGATCAACTGACCTCCTGGCGAAGCCTTGACGCAAAAG
The DNA here is from genome assembly GCA_017654935.2 of Phymorhynchus buccinoides. Lineage (NCBI taxonomy): Eukaryota > Metazoa > Mollusca > Gastropoda > Neogastropoda > Raphitomidae > Phymorhynchus > Phymorhynchus buccinoides. The sequence continues at coordinate 35,092,077 of CM065692.1, forward strand.
GCCTAATCTTATAGTCTCCAGGCGGTCAATTTGAGCACGTCTGGGTTTGTGTGTCCGACTCCTGTCCGAGGCTGCACCAGAGTTTTTGGGGTCAGATGGAGATGCAGAGGAGGAGCCTTTGCCAGGGCCAGAACCTCCGGAAACCAAGGACTGGTGGGCCAGAAGGGGGTGATCAGGATCAGCTGCGGGGAGTCCCTTGCCGCTTTCTCCAACACCTTCGGGATCAGGGGTGTCGGAGGAAAAGCGTACGCGTCGAGGTTGGTCCAGCGGAACGTGAACGCGTTGCGTGCGTACGCCTGAGGGTCCTTGACCGGCGAGACGTACATGGGCAAGCGAGAGTTGTGACGAGTCGCAAACAGATCCAGCCAGGGCTTTCCCCAGAGATCCCACACTGGACGAAGGGCCTGATGAGCGATGGTCCACTCCGTTGGAAGGATCTGGGAAGATCTGCTCAACTGATCCGCGATGACGTTCAGCTTGCCGGGCACAAACTCTACTGACAGGGAGATATCCTGGCTGTGAGCCCACAACAGAATGTCCTCGGCGGCGAGAGAGAGCGACGTCGATCTCGTCCCACCTTGACGACGCAGGTAGGAGAGGCAGGCTGTGTTGTCGCTTGCGACGGTTGCCCACTGGCGACGAAGGAGAGGTGCGAAGTGGAGGAGGGCGAGACGAACAGCCTCCATTTCCAGGAGGTTGATGTGCAGGAGGGCGTGCTCCGAAGACCAGAGACCCGAGATCTCGCTGTGGTCGATGTGGGCCCCCCATCCCGTTCTTGAGGCGTCCGTGAAGAGGAAGAACTGTGTTCTCAGCACACGAATGGGGACCGAACTGTTCAGCCAAGACAGATCGAGCCACTGACGCACTGACTGACGAAACCAAGGGCCGACTGGGACAACACTCTCTAGCAGCGATAGATCTGGAAAGAGGGCCGTCACTTGTCTCTGTAAGGCACGCTTGTGGAGTCTGCCCAGGGGGAGCAGCTCCGCCATCGACTCCATCAACCCTAAGACGCGCAGGCACTGACGAAGCGTAATCACTGGCGAGACGATCACCAAGTCCAAGGTTTCTGACAGAGTCTGAATTCTCTCTAGAGAAGGGGAAACCGAAAACTTCACAGTGTCCACACGCATCCCGAGGTAGCAGAAATTCTGTTTGGGAGTGAGGTCCGACTTCTTGAGGTTGAGCTGGAACCCTAGAGTCTTTGCCAAGGACACGATCTGAGAAGTGTGTGCTTCGCCTATCAGTTGACTGGAACCGAGGACGAGCCAATCGTCCAGGTACACGCGAAGACGCACCCCTCTTGCCCTTGCTAGGGCAGCGAATTGCCGAGTCACTTTTGTGAAGATCCAAGGGGCGGGGGACAAACCGAAGGGCAGGGCCCTGAACTGGAAAACATCTGCGTTCCACACGAAGCGAAGGAATTTCCGTCTCGACGGGTGTATGAGGATGTGAAAATATGCATCTCTCAGGTCTATTGAGGTGGCCCAGTCCCCGGGCTGAATGAAAGACCGAATGGAAGCCGCCGTCTCCATCTTGAAACGGACGGGGCGAAGAAATTTGTTGAGGGGAGAGAGATCCAGGACCGGTCTGAACCCTCCCGTCTTCTTGGGGACCGTGAAGAGACGGGAGTAGAATCCTGGACCTGGGTGCGGGATCAGATCGACCGCACCCTTGAGATGCAGAGACTCGACCTCTGCTTGGAGGATTAAAAGTCTCTCCGGGTCCGACGGTGGAGGAAAAGAAATGGGAGAACGCGAGAGGGGTGGCTCTTGGAGGAACATGAACCGAAACCCTGCCCGCACCACCCGAAGAACCCAACCGTCGCCTACTAGGGTCTTCCATGCAGGTAGCGCTGCGCTCAGAGCGCCTACGCAGGAAGCAGGGGCGGTTGGAGGACTTTGGGAGGGTGCGGGCTCTACCGAAAAGGCTGCCTCGACTGCAGCCTGGGAGGCCCAGAAGACCTCCCTCCACGAGAAGAGGAGAGTTTCCCTCTGGAGGACTGAGTATCGCGAGATTGAGAGTAGGGGGGCTTAAAAGCCCCGCGAAACGAAGAAGGACGTCTGTGGGAGGACCTAAAAACCTGGTAGGGGCGTGAAGGTCTGAACGGTCCGCGACTCTGCTGGGTGCCCTGTGTGTCCATGCGGAAACGCTTGGTAACCGCGTCGATCAGAGCAACCTGGGAGACCTCCGCCTTGCGCTTCGACGCTGAGTCCAAGGATTTCTCGAGCAGGCTAGTGCCAAACACACCCTTATGGGGAAGGGGAAGGGAACGCAGTTTCTCCTTCTCCTCCCTGGAGAACCTCGAAGACGAAGAGAGGATCTGGTCGCGGCGAAGAGCGGAGACCTGAACCTTGAGGGCAGCGACGACGTTAGCCTGACTGGTGAGGGAGTCGTCGAGGAGGGAGATGAGCGATCCTACCGCAGCGCCGTCTATCTCCTCATAGAGTTGAAACTCGTCCGGCTTGAGGGACGGAGAACGCCCGATGAGACGAGACAGTGACGAGTGTAGAGAGGCAACCACACCGCACGACCTGAGAGTGTCGGACAGAGATACTTCCAGAGTTTTCGCTGCCGGTGGCGTGAAAAGGAGAGATCCCAGGTTCTGAGTTGGAAGGGAGAGCTTTGCCATCTCCGCTTTGGAGAGGAGCGAGTAGTCTCCGAAGGGGAGCATAGACGCGCCCAAGGTGAAGGGGGGCTGAAAACGAGGAACCCTGAAGGAGCCCACGGGAGTAGAGACATCCTGCTCCTCGTCTGGCTCTGAGTCCGAGCGTTGCTCCGCAGGGAACTTGCCCGTTAGAAGCGAGACCTCTGCCTTATCCAGGGCAAGCAGCGTGGACTGAGGGCACTTGAACCTGAGGGACTCTTTCTGAGGCTTGAAGGAGTCGACAACCCTTGAAGAAGAGGACCGTGGGTGAGACGAAGGCCTAGAGACGACGTCGACGCACACCGGCTGGATGAGCTTCAGCAGGTCCAACTTAGACAGATGAGGAGGGCGTAGAGGAGAGGAGTGACCTGCCCTGCGCTCACGGGCAGAGACAGGAGAACCTTCTCTGGAGGACTCCGTAGACTGGGACTGGAAAGACTGTGCATGAGTGGCGTCCTCCGGCGGGGGTGACCCGGCAACGGGGTAGGCCAATCGGGAGTGCTCCTCATCCGAAGAGGGAGCCTCGAGGGAGACCCTCTGCACGTACCGGCCTGGAACCGGGGAGAAATCCCTCACATGGGGAAGCGGGGCCGGGGACCGGCGGCCGCGGGAACCGGGGGATCGAGACGAGTCGACCCGCGCACGTCTGCCACGGAAACGTGGAGAACGTGACGGGGAGCGTTCCCTCCGGCGGGAGGGACGGGATCGCGCAGACCCAGAACCCTCACCGGGCACTGTTGACCAGCCGTGCCGTGGACGGCTGGTCGTAGAAGCAGACAGTGCGGCCCGACGCTGATAATCCGGAAGGAGAATATCCACGGATGGATATCTCCCCCGGCGGTCATAGAGAGGGTCGGGTGTAGAGCCATCCCGTCGACCGACCCTCTCTATAGGCCTTGAGCTGGCTGGGCTAACATGGCGTGGTCTGACAACCCGGTCCGGGTGTCGACCTGTAGAGCCAAAGCCAGCCGACAACCCGCCGTGGGGGTTGTCGCTCTTGCCTAGGCTATGACACCTCTCCGAACTCTGCGAGAGAGGATGCTTCGCCCTTGTGACCGAGCAGACCGACCGTCTACTTGCACCACGGTCCGTGGTGCCTTCGACCTCCTGGCCGGGAACGACCTCCTGGTCGGAACGATAGACAGGCCGTCTACGAACGTCCTCGTCTGTAGAAGTCCGAAAAGCTTCCTGGAGGGACAGCGTAGGAGGGGACCTGGAGACCTGTACAGACTGACAAAAACCAGAACCCTCCCCAGCCGGGGAGGTGACAGATGAAAAAGCTGGCAAGGAGACAACAAGCCCGCTATTCTGCAGGTGCCGAATGAACGCGTCAAAATTTTCAGGTGTCTGAGCGGCAGAAATTTGATCAGACTGAGACTGAACACTCACAGAGGCCGTGGCCTCTGTCTTAGGTGAAGAGGTAACCGAACTCTGAACCGGCTTGGCCGAAACGGCCGACGGAGATTTCGTGTGAGAAATTTTAGAGTCCGATTTCGATGACTTCCGAGAAGATTTCTTGGAAGACCTAGAAGACGCTGATCTGGGCGAAACAAGGCGCCCGACACTATCGCGAGGAAGATGAGAAGGCTTCGAATTTTTCGAAGAATGAACTCTTGGGACCTCCGAGGGAGGGTCCCCCAAACTATCTTCCATGACGACTAGAAAAAATCCAAACGAAAAAACTTTCGAAATAAACAAACACTACAAAGCTAGCAAAGTACCTGAGCTACTAAGCAAAGCCAACAACAAGAGTAGAAGGACTGCGGAGTCAAACTGAAGAAACCGCAGTACCAAGAAGAAACCCAAAAAATGGCGACCTAACCAGAAGAACACCAGCTAGGTCAACCTCAAAAAATTAAATTCCTAACTCCAAAAATACACAAAATAGAAGCTTAAGAAAGCAAAGACTTGTTGCTAAGAACAGACTAGCACCAAGGGTAACTATCAAACCAGAACAAACCCACCAAGAACGCTTGAAATGAATTCGTAAAGGGAGTAGGTTTAAACATCAACAGCCTTTGAAGCATGGTAAATAGAGAAAGAGTTGGGAACGGAAGTGATGTACGTGACCGGAAGTGGGGAAAGGGGCATAACCCCACGGTCACTAGAGTGACTTACTCTTTGTTATTTGGTAACTAAGCGTTTACGCTTTAGGTTTTTCCAGCCAATTGGTATGTTATGCTATTGTTTTGAGTGTTGGTACAGTATGATTATATTAGATTACGGGTTTTTACTTCAGGTTTAGACATAGGGAAGAGGTAAATCAGACTTTTTTTAATATAGACTTTATATAAAAAAACACTTTACACCGATTGGTTTCCCCACAACAAACCACCACAAAAGCAGTCAGAGGCACAATTGTGGTCTAAGGGAGAGAAGCGAGTTTAGAAGTGATCAAGGTATGGTGTGCACACAGACTTACTTCCCTTGAAGCAAATGCATCGAATTGACAGCTACCTATTAATTCCGGACATATATGGCTTGAATGACTTGAATGAGTTAACATTCGCTACCACTGCAACACTGAAATAGGAGTCAGGAGTTGTGGGGTATATAACAGAAGGTGATAGCACTCTTCCTCACATGAGAGGGAGGAGTTGTGGGAAGATTTGGGTCTTCCTGTGCCAGAAGGTATTGTCATTCTAATCGGGTGAAAGCCTCAAGGCTCTATCATTCCTCTTTACTCCTTTTGTTCGCCTTGGCTTAAGGCTGTGTCAGAGCAATTCACATAGGCTAGAACACCAAGGCTATATCAACATGTTGCTATGCTCTGCATAGTTATGCAGGGATTGTCTTTAGCCATGACAAGCTCCTAGCATAACATCATCAGTATCCAAAATCCTCCGAAGTCGGAGTGTGGCTGCCAATGTGGCAGGGTATATTGCGGGAAAATTGAAGGACACTATTCTTATGCTTCATTTCCAATATTAAACTGATTGGCCAAAACTTGGCCCCAAAATTTCAAATTTGGCAACATTTTAATCTTGAATAACTCAAAAACGGCTGCACAAAATACTTTCAAATTTTCAGTATTCATTAAAGAGTAACATTGTAATACTTTCGGTAGAAAAATTCGAACCGGAAGCAAGGTGGCAGAGTGGTTAAGACATTTGCCTGCCAAATGCAATGCGTGACTGCAACGTGAGTGACCCGGATTCGAATCCCGGCCTCGCCCTTTCTTTCTAGTTCGGCAGGAAAATCGAACGCGCTCTCCGTGGGAGAAAAGCCCGAATTTCACAGAGATAAGTCTCTGTGACTTGAATATTCCAAATACAAATACCAATACCTTCGGATGGGGACTTAAAGCTAGTCTGACCCGTGCGCTTTACGCACATAAAAATTCCACGGCAGTTGAAAGTCGGTAAGAGCAAGGAGAAATCCCGCTGCCTGGTATGGCCAAATTGATAGCTAGGTTTCCCAAGTCTGCCCATACACCCTCCTCACCCTGCCCCCCCAAAAAAAACAAATTTTTTTTTTTAAATTGTGTAGGTGCTGCACTTGCGGCGACGCGCTCTCCGTGGGAGAAAAGCCCGAATTTCACAGAGATAAGTCTCTGTGACTTGAATATTCCAAATACAAATACCAATACCAACCGGAAGTGGGGACAAAAATAGCCAAATGTTAATTTTGAATCATTTACAAACGGCTGCATAATCGAGGAATCCTGTCATGTTTGCTCTAAAAAGGCAAACATAAGCCCTCTAGTTATTATTACTATCATTGTTATTCACCACTGCACAATAAATACTCCTCCTACCGTGCCCTGTGGGCCTTGATGTCTGTGGCCCCCATGCGTCTGGCGCGGCGGCCCTGTTCGTACAACAGGGACAGCTCCTCAGCAGAGGGTGCCATCATCTCCGACAGGCCGTCCACAAAGCTGAAAAACACCAGCAATTTGGGTAAAGGTAAAGGTAAAGATGTGTCACCCCCCCTGCATTTCTCGGTTAATTCTGTTTTTTTCCGTTTTTGCCTTTCTTACCATACATAAAGCTGTATTTTAGGAACATTTTCAGCTAATAACCTTTTTGGAATACTAACCCTATCCCTAACCCTAGCCCTAAACCTAACCCTACCCCCCACTATGTACTGCAGTACACCGCGATTTGTCACAGTTGTGGTTCGTTGCGTTTTTCCCTCTTATAGGGGGGGGGGGGGGGGGGGGGGGGTAGGGTTAGGTTTAGGGCTAGGGTTAGGGATAGGGTTAGTATTCCAAAAAGGTTATTAGCTAAAAATGTTCCTAAAATACAGCTTTATGTATGGTAACAAAGGCAACAACGGAAAAATAGAATTAACCGAGATAGGTAGGGGGGGTGGCACATCTTGACCTTTACCGCAATTTGTTATATATATATTTTTTTTTTTATTGACTAGTGTAAATCGAGCTTCAAAATGTCGTCAGTGAAATTCCAAAACCTTGTATCTCGATTTTGGGGGGGTTTGAGTTAGATACATAGTCAGCCCTCTAATTTTTCCCGCCACCTTCCACCAAAAGCTCGTATCTCTAACGACTTTCTATCTGGGGTAAATGAGGTTGTGAAAATAGAAGAAAAACTTGTAAGTCCCAAATTCAGATCTTTGCATTTGATGGGAGTGAAGAGTTGTGTCTTGGATGAATGTATTCGCCCATGGTGATAGAAGAGCTAAAGCACTTTTTCCCTTCATTTTTATTAGTCACTTTCTGTATTGGTCAGAACATGATAAATGACTAATACTTTAGAGGTTTTACACACACAAAATGTCACACCTTTATTTATTCAACAAGTTGAACAACACAGAATCTTTCTCAGAACTCACATTCCTTTGATGACATGCTGACGAACTGCCATGGGGTTCCCATGAGGATTCAGCAAGTCAGTCATCTTTTCATCCAAAATCTGTAAGACACGGCATAGAATTGAAAAGTTTAAAAAGAAATAAAAAAAATTAAAACACAGCAACCGGTTAGCTAAAATGAATTTTCAGATTCAGAGTATCTTCCTTGATCTTGATCTTGATGGGTCGAAGCTGGCAGAATCCAACTTGGATATAAATGCCAGCTAATACGCCTCTTGCTAATACACTGTAGTTAAAGTTTTAAACAAAAATGCATTGAAAATAAAAACTAATACTATGTTTGAAGAAAGACAAGTCTTATTTTGTCATTATCATCTGAACAAAAGTTTGGGTTATTTCTAGCTGATTTTATTTGTTTCTTCATAAGGCCCTACATATATACCTATACTGTTTCTTTGAAGAAGAAAAGTGGCATGGCTTATCATCAATAGTATATTGTTGAAGATGTAATTGTTCTGTGTGTATTATTAGCAGTCTGTGTTCATGTGTGTGTGTGTGTGTGTGTGTGTGTGTGTGTGTGTGTGTGTGTACATGTGTGTGTGTATGTGTGTGTGTGTGTGTGTGTGTGTGTGTGTGTGTGTACATGTGTGTGTGTGTGTGTGTGTGTGTACATGTGTGTGTTTGTAACAGATATTTAAGCTTGCAGTCAGACATAAGAAATGGGTGTCTCCTTACCTCCACAAAGGAAGCAGTCACCATGAATTCTTTGTTGCTGCGCTGCCTCAGATGTTGGAAGAGTTGCTTAATCACCTGTCATAGATTACAAATTAACTGTAATCCATTCTGCTCATATATCACCACAAATTAATAAACAGGCCCATATATCAGTACACATTCTTGACACATGAAATATGTCTTAAAAGTTAATAATTATTACTGTAAGCAAAACAAAAATAGCCTTTCAAGCACTCACCCATACAAACTCACACACACATACACACACGCAAGCATGCACACACACATGCACACACACAAGCACGCACGCACACGCAAACACACATATACACACACACATACGCATGTGCATGCGCACACACACACACACACACACATCACACACACACACACACACATAGTGCATAGTGACACACACATACACACACTCATAGTGCATAGTGACACACACATACACACACACACACACACACACACACACACACACACACACACACACACACACACACACACACACACACACACACACACACACACACACGCAGCACACTGCAACTGTGAAAGAGTGAAAAGTAGGAACAAACAGTGATAACAAACATGTTAACTAATATTATAAATCTAAGGTTCTTTTTTATTTTACAGCATTTGTTTTTCTTGTTTGAAAATTAACATACCATAGGTGCAATGCCCACATCCTGGTCATTCCCGTTCATCAAGTAGCTCTTTCCACTGCCCGTCTGAAACAGTTATCAGGAAAGATTTGAAAGCTTCTGTTTCATGACTCATACAAGATAATTGCCTATAATCCACAAGACAAGAGGAGATTTCAAATAGCATATGAAATGCAAGACATAGAAACGGATACAAACATAGATGATAGAGGGATAAGTAAATGCATGCATAAGTCAACGAAAGTGCACACCATCACATATCGTCAGTGAAATTTAAAAACCTTGTATCTCAATATTGGTAGTTTTGAGAAAAATGAAAAAAAACTTTTAAAAATTAACCGTGTTGACCACAATTGATTAACTATGATGAATATGTTGTTCAAGACATGCTAACTACATCATGGCTCTACTTACATCACTGATGATGTCATCAGATGAATTAAGAGGAATAACTCTGATATGCTGGCTTTTGCTCTAACACAGTCAAGAGAGTTATATCCCCAGACCATTTTGCCATATTGGCTGAATCAGTTGTCTTTTTC
>CM065692.1:35106444-35122820 GCA_017654935.2 Phymorhynchus buccinoides
GAAGATGTCAGTTTTGTGTGTTGAGTGCCTGTGGTGATAGACTTAGTGAAAACTGGCATGCACTGCGCGCACTAAACACCTCAGTTTGTGACTGTCATTGTCAACAAAAGTTGGCGCGAAAATGATTGCGTGCATTAATTACCTTTTTCGTTTTTTCTTCTCCTCCCCTCCGCCCCATCCCCACAACCCAGCAGATCACAGTTGGCTAGGAGTTGGCTCTCTTTTATCTATCCCCTTTTCTGTCATATTATTTCTTCTCAGGCCTTGAGCCTTTCTTCCAGCAAAAGTGGTATAGAACCTCCCCGGTTCCGTGGCAAAATAGTCAAGGTGCTGATTGTGGCCACGCATAGCCAAGAAGAAGTAGCTCCCATATATCATATATCACGCATATAGGCTTTTAAATAGCCTTTAGCCTGCTATTTCCTTTTAGTTTATAAGGAAACGCAATTTAAAACTTTTTTTTTTTTAAAGAGTACAACATACAATGAAAACAAGCAAACTGATCTGCATACTAAATATTACTGAATACTTATGTTAGTTTACACAGTGACTACAGTTGTTGCAACACTCGACCATGTTCACAGTTCAGGGATAGTAACTCTTCCTAGTCAAATTTGTCGTCAACAAATGCATTTTCTTATTTCGTATATTTTTGTTAAACTATAGAATAGGGATAGGGTTAGGAACATGTTAAGTCAATCTTTTGCGTCCCGTGATTGAGACTCGTAACCGTAGCCTGGAGAATGTGGGTTATGGACCCGTAACTCTAACCTCTGCCGATGTATTAACTTTAAAAGTGTGTGGTGCTTGTGTGTGTGTTTGCATGTTTATCACCACCATCTATTGATAATTAGTTGTTTTAGAAGTTTACTGCACCTTTTTTTCGCATACTCTCTCTCTCTCTCTCTCTCTCTCTCTCTCTCTCTCTCTCTCTCTCTCTCTCTCTCTCTCTCTCTCTCTCTCTCTCTATCTATCTCTCATTTGTATTGTGGCATGGATTAGTGTCAAAAAGCTTTTTAATGCTTATAATATATCATTACCCTCTGGTAAATAAAATTTTGTTTCGTTTCTCTCTCTCTAAATAAAATTAATTCTATTCAATTCAATTCTCCCTCTGTCTCTCTCTCTCTCTGAGTCTCTCTCCAGCCATGGAAATCGTCTGCTGAACAGTTGTTTTTCACTTGAAATAATTCCCAATTGATTAGTTCATGGGAAACTTAGCAAACCACCTATAAATTTATGAAAAGTCAAATCCAATGTTAAAAGGGGCACGAGGGCCATATGTATCTTAAATATTACTATTATTATTAATATTACTACTAGTATATATTCTGTTGTTAAACAAACCCAAGATTTGTTTTCTATTAGTATTAAAATACAATTTATTCAACAGCTTGTTATAATTTTGCTTTTTTTTAAATGCGTGATTCATACAGTATGATACACTGATCATACACTGATGATACAGGTGAGGTGAACTTTTTTTTTAATCACATTTGCAGAGTGAGGAAGAGGAATCAATTGACCAAAAAACAGACCAGGCACCTAAGAAGGTGAAAAGAGACGAACGGCCCACAAAGAAGAAAGCAGAGGCGAATCAACCAAAGGGCAAAGCTGGAACGATAGAACAATACTTTGGAAAGTCGAAAACGGAAGGTGTGAATGAGAAGGACGAAGAACAAGTACAAGTAGAAGCCAGTACATCTGAGTCAGCAACTGATAAAAGTAAAGGTGGGTTACTCACCTACTCAAGTTACTACTTACTGCTGTGTAACTTTTCAGTCCTCCCCCCTCCCCCCTACACACACCATCTGTCTCTTCTCTCACTATCCTAGATGGCTCTCTTTCTGTCTCCCTCTCTCTCTCTCTCTCTCTCTCTCTCTCTCTCTCTCTCTCTCTCTCTCTCTCTCTCTCTCTCTCTCTCTCTCTCTCTCTCTCTCTCTCTCTCTCTCTCCTCTCTCTCTCTCTCTCTCTCTCTCTCTCTCTCTCTCGTCTCTCTCTCTCTCTCTCTTTCTCTCTCTTCTCTCTCTCTCTCTCTCTCTCTCTCTCTCTCTCTCTCTCTCTCTCTCTCTCTCTCTCTCTCTCTCTCTCTCTCTCTCTCTCTCTCTCTCTCTCTCTCACACTTGAAACTGACAAGAGACATTATGAGTAGTAAAAAGTTAGCAATGCATCGTCATGATTGCAATATTGGATATCGCTTGTACATATATTGTCACTGTCACACAAACGAATACACAAGTGCAAAGTGACGTGGTTTTTTTTATTAACGAGACAAAACAACGTATGTAATATTTCAACAAAAATGTCTTTTTTAAACAACATAAAAAACACAACAATACTTTCCCTCTTCACAGTTGAGCAGTTTCCAAATGATCAGGTTTAGACAGAAAATCAAAACTCATTGTTGTTGAATACAGTTCAGAAGTGTAAAAGAGGGAGAGGGAGGGAGAGGGACAGGTGAGAGAGGGTGGAGGTTAGAAATAGTGAGTACAATCTCATCAATGGCAATGCTTGCAAAAAAAAAGAAGTGGGTGGTTGAAAAGGATAGGGGGGGTGGGGGGGGGGGGGGTAGATAAAAACCATGTACAGAGTATATGTTTTACATTGTCCAAAAGTAAAAAATAATGATAATTTAAAAGAAAAAAGAAAAAGCTTGTCAATGTCATTAAATGTTAATTATTCAACAAGAATATTTAAAAATTGTCATCTTGTAGTGTAAATTAAGCAACACATAAACTCTACTGCAGAGATCTTTTCCCAACAAAAACTTATTGTTTGATTTGTTTCTTGTTTTCAGATAAATCTCAAGAGGAGAACACAGTTCAAGAAGATGAACCAGGTTCAGATGCTAATGAGGATGTCAGTGATGAAGATAATGATGACTCAACGGAAGTGCCTCCTTCTCCTATGGACATACGGGAAAACATCAAACAAAAATTTCTGGTGGAAATGCCTGAAGATTTTTACGATTTCTGGAAACTCTGCAAAAAGCTGAACGAGGAGGACCCGTTGGGTACATATTTTTGGGTTGTTTTAATATTGATGAATTGTGTAGAAAATTTTGATAATATCTCTGTGACGTAAGTGTCCCGCTCGACCCGCTTTCTTTATTTCTTATCTACACCCCTCCCCCTTCTCCCCTCCCCACCCCTCACCCTCTCTCCTTTTCATTTCTCGACCAGCCGCCACTTTAATTGCCCGGCTGCTTCAAACGAACGCCGATTAAGGAATTTGTCTCTTTGAAGCCGATTTACCTCCCCTGTCAGCATGTACCACCTACCGAGGTTATCTCCCTTTACCCCCCCCCCCCCCCCTTTATCTCCATTCCCCATCACGAGATAGTGATAGCAACATTCGGCTCCCTTTGAAGACAACTCGTCCTTTCTAATCACGAGAATGATAGGAATTTCGGCGCGTGATTGTTCGGTACTACTATGCATAAAATTATAGCATCATCTTGTGATGTGTCAACTGCTATAAACCAATGACAGGCTTTCATTGTTTGAAAGTGAAGGCTATAATTGGAGAAGTGAGAAAAAGTTTTCACACAAGACGCTGAAACCTAGCTAGAGCAACATTGCAGACTCAACCTCTCCCAGCCAGTTATAGCCCAATTAGTGAGTATTATTGATGGCAGGTGATTGAGATCTTGTTTGTTTGATCCTATCTTTGATCTAGATCCTATGTTCAATGATGAATAAGGAGTAGATAGATATGTTATTGAAAAGAAGTGGTAAACATTCTGTTCTATTTATGTGCACTGATTATTTGTGTGTGTGTGTTTTTGACTTGAACACTTTTGGTACCAGAACCGGAGTTTATGCCTACTAACCCTTTTGTCTATTTTTAGTAGGAAACCTATGGGTCGCAATCTTGCACTTTATGATACCATTCCTTTCCAGGTGTTGGATGGAGAGTGATGTTGGCTTGATCACCTTTTATGTTTTACTGATCTCAGTTTGTTAACTGAAATTCAGATTATGTGTTCTTAGTGCTATTGTACAAGGGAAGCCTTCTAGCCGGTTGGGATTCACTAATTCCCTGCCGACTGAAGCCCCTTGTCTCTAAGCCATAGAGACCTACATCCACCTTCTCCTGTGATTATCAGCAGGGCATCGTGGGCAGGAAGATCATCCCTGACTCACAAGCACCAAGACGGGACCGCCGCCAAGACGCCCCGCACCCAGAATCCGCGAGGAGACCACGCTTGAACCGTGCCATCCCGCGAAGCCGTAACCGGAACGACTGGGAGCTACTCTCATCTGACGAGCAAGCCCAGCCAACCCAGCACTCGCCGATCCCTACGGAGGAACTTCAGCACAGCCATGAGTTAAGTCCCCACGACAGTGCCAAAAATCATTTGAACTTTCCTCCGGACACTGAAAATAAGTGACCCTTCCTGCTTGGGGCTAACCTTCTAGAAAGACAAAAGTCTTGTAAATCCTTTCGGATTCCATTGTTTTTTCATTCACATTTTGTTTTGGCGCCATTGAGCTGCTTTATTATTATTGCTGCATAATCTTATGCAGATTTTGTGAGTAAATAAAATACAAGTGTCAAATAATCCTGAACCCTTTGGTCAGACTGATGAGAGTGGGAGTCTTGTAATTTCATGTAAAACCCTACTTCTCTCTGTCTGCCATTTAGAGCAATTCAACCACTTGTATTTCTTACAACCATACGAGCCAGAACCCGGGCACAAATATAAATTTATTAGATGAAAAGGGGCCGGGAAAGTTGCTCATCTCCCATACCCTAGAGAAGTGGGTTAAAGGCAAATTTTCTACTTGAAAATTTAACACACTAAAAGTCTTCCCTAGAGGCTTAGCCTTTTAACCCATTACCTCGTCACAATCTCTCAACTTAGAATAGGTTAATTTTTTCAAGATCAATGGATGTGACCATATGGGTGGCGCACCTCTGGCTTCAACGCGCTCTCTGGGAAGCAACCCGAATTTCACAGATGCCTCTGTGACTAAAAAAACTACCAAAACCAAATATATCAGGGATGTGAGAGTTACGCATTTTATAAACACTTAAATGCGCTTTTTCTATTCAACTAAATAAAAAACAAAGTACAGAGAGGAAGAGAAGATCGTACAGATTAATGAGTTCCCGTAGTTATAGACTTTCTTCATTCAGCACACAAAGACAAAAGAAGTTTGTTGCAGAAGTGCATCCATTTCGTAAGCTCTATGCTTGGCTTGTTACGTCCAATGGCAATGCGTCTTTTAGTGAGTTTTACATGTGTTCGGCTACTTCCTGTCATTTCGAAGAAGTAGGCGTATTAAGTTATTTAGATGTTTTCAAAACTATTGAGAAATGTTTTTCATCTTAACCAAGAAACTTGTACATCACACCATAGGATAGATGTGAAGAAAGAGGAGATCGACAAAGGATGCGAACACAAATATGACAAGGCTTGGTTGGATGAAACTATCGGACAGTAAGATTTGTGTAAGATTACAAAAAATTCGATGTCGCAGGCAAAGTTTTGTTTTGTTTGACATATAATTACTTTGATGATACCTTCGGCTACGCTTTTTTTTATTTGGGCCTTCTCACAACTCTGATATGTCAGTTGAAGTTGCTCGTTGATAAAATTTTACCCCCACTATTTATTAATCCTTAAAACCATGTTACTGTAGGCGTTTCAGCATCACAAACATACGCAGATCAAATCACCACACATCGCCATCATGGCTTCTTTAATACTGAACTGTTTATAGTTTACAACATAGCCTTCATGAAACTGTATCACAGTATATGTAATGGCTCGTGGATGTATGTTTGTAATATAATAATAAAAATAATATCAGGCATCAGAACGATCCGCGGTTTTGGTAGCCACTGGCCGCGGTTTTGGCACTGCCGGCCGCGGTTTGTACTTCATGAGGCAGCGCCATCTTATTCTCAAATGGTATTCTTAAATGGTTTGTTTTCATACTGCGCCTTCGGAAATGAAACATTGCGGCCATGTTTGTTTTTTCTTCCGCGTTTAGAGCTCTCTAGACTCTTACTTTCACTGTTTCAGAGTTTGTTTTGATGACAGTGATTGTGCTTTTGGTTTTAAATGAGTCGATTTACAGGATATGATTGCGGGAGACTACGATGATGTGAGAACTTTGAACTTTTCCGCGAGAAATCGGGTAGCGAATGATCGCAATGATGCCGACTTCGGACTAGAGTTTTGTGGGGTCCGACTCGATGTCGACTCCGAGTCATGGCGAGTGTTGTTCGTCCGCGGATTGGACTCTGGAGTATTCTGATGCCTGAATATACAGACTCCTTCAAACATGCTTTTTACAAGATTTGAGAATAATGGAGTTCATATTGAACACATTGCCTGAAAAAAGGAATGGGATTTGCTTTATAAATGTGGAAGGTACAGGGCTCCCAGGGACCCCCATTTGGGGGTCTATGAAGTCCTGAAATTCTAAAGGACCCTCTAAAATAATGCAGGGGGTCCCATGGATGCACTAGAAAAAATATTTTTTAGCATTTGCATTGCCACTGGGACCCTCTTATCCCGCCTCTAGTACTAGTACCCTCTATACTGTAAGTGAAGGAGTCCCTGGGAGCCCTTGTTTTGCGGGATGATTGGGAGCCCTGAAGGTATGATGGTAGTTTCTGGCATTTGACCCTCGGTACTCTGTTGTGCAGAGGCGCTGCAGGACAGCCTAGGCTTCACCCTGGTGGGGCCATACGATGTGGTGGCCGGGCGCCACAAGGATGTGGACAGGAACAGCGCAGGGCGCAGACCAAACTTCCTGCTGCACTGGCGCTACTACTACGACCCCCCAGAGTTCACCACGGTCATCAAGGGTGATGATGACAAGCAGTTCCACCTGGGGTACTTCAGGTGGGTATACTATTTCAGTATTAGGTAATATATATCAACAAAATAGAAAGTTCTCTTCCCGCTGCACTGGTGCTACTACTACGACCCCCAGAGTTCACGACGGTCGTCAAGGGTAACGATGACAAGCAGTTCCACCTGGGGTACTTTAGGTGGGTATACTATTTCAGTATTAGGTAATATATATCAACAAAATAGAAAGTTCTCTTCCCGCTGCACTGGTGCTACTACTACGACCCCCCAGAGTTCACCACGGTCGTCAAGGGTGATGATGACAAGCAGTTCCACCTGGGGTACTTCAGGTAGGGAGACTGAATAAAAATGCATCTGCACGTGGTTGTCGTCTGTCTCTACCTGTGCCTGTTGCTCTGTCTTTTTATATGATCTCTCTCTCTCTCTCTCTCTCTCTCTCTCTCTCTCTCTCTCTCTCTCTCTCTCTCTCTCTCTCTCTCTCTCTCTCTCTCTCTCTCTCTCTCTCTCTCTCTCTCTCTCTTTCTTGCTCTCGTTCTCTCACAGTGGATAGACTTTTAATAAAAGTTTTATTCAGGAAAATCTGCAGAAGTAATACAGTGGAGTACACTTAACACGAAAGTGAGGGGACAAAGATTTGTGTGTGTGTGTTAACCAGTATTTTGTGTTAAGCATTAAGTAATAATAAAGAGGGGTTTCATCAGTTCGAACAGATTTTTGTGTGTTAACCAATGTGTCATGTTATCCAGTTTTGTGTTAAGAGTACTCCACTGTTTACTGGTAAGTAAAATGTCAAATGAGCTCGCTCTAAATAGTAGTGAAGAGGTACAGGGCTCCACACACACACTTAACTCTGATATGATGGTTAACGATGATGATGATGATATTATTTTGACTGTTGTCAGAGATGCTCCCTCGGAGATGCCAGTGTTTGTAGCAGCCAACAGTGCCAATGATAACGGAACCGTCACCCCAAGAGGAGACAATCTGTTTGCTGCTGTCAGGTGGGTCATGAATTGTGTCCCTTCGTTTGCAGTTTTATGTTTATAAAGCGATGAGGTGTGTCTCTGACTAGCGTTCAATGTTCAAAAAAAGATATCTGCCATGGTCCATTCTACATCAACAAAGTAAAAAATAAATATTGTCAGGCCAAACGCTTCGCATTTCTTTGAAAGACACATGAAATACGTTATGATATTCATTTTTGTTAATGCTATTGTTTTGACTTTGGATTAAAGCCACAAAAAATATTGTATACATGATATCGTAATTGACAGCAAAACAATTTTAATTATAAGTTTTTTCAAAATTATTTAATGTGGCGGTACCATAGCCGATGATGTTTAACCGAGGCGTGGTTAATGCTACACCTATCTATATTGTTAAAAACTCGGGACTTTACTGGTATTGCACTGCTTCCGGGCATTGCAGCCAGTATCGTTCCCCCACCATCTTTGTATTTACAAATGTCCCATATGTGTCTATGACCGAGAGGACGTAAAACATCATTTTCATCAGCAAAAATATGTGTCAAAGAGTTTATTCCAGAATTATGCTAATACTGTCTTTTCTGTGATACAAAAAGCTTGCGGCAATATCCACATTAGATGATAATTCATCTATGGGTAAAAGAAAGAACGATGATTCATTGATGTATGGAAGCTCAAGAGACGCTTTGTTGAACTTCTTTCCGTCATTAAATCAACATTCTTACAGGAATAAATGCGGATTTTGCCAGACTTGCAAATCAAACGACAAGTGTCATTGACTCCACCACACACATTTGTATCTCTACCAGCTACTACACAGGAGAAGCCCTGAAGGACAAGAAACTGTCCGCCGACCAGAAGAAGTCGCTGACCAAGCTGCAGGCGGCGGTCAAGGCAGCGGCCTCGGAGGGGGGCTACTCCCTGGAGCTGAAGACCAAGGGCATGAAGGAGAGGGACAAGAAGGTAGTCACCAGGACCTTCCACGGGGCGGGGCTGGTGGTGCCCGTCGATGACAACGAGGTGGGCTACCGCCCCGTGCCTGAAACCCCAGGTCAGTCAATGCTGGTCAGACTCTGTGTGTGTGTGTTCAACAAAGTGGGCTACCGCCCCGTGCCTGAAACCCCAGGTCAGTCAATGCTGGTCAGACTGTGTGTGTGTTCAACAAAGTGGGCTACCGCCCCGTGCCTGAAACCCCAGGTCAGTCAATGCTGGTCAGACTGTGTGTGTGTGTTCAACAAAGTGGGCTACCGCCCCATGCCTGAAACCCCAGGTCAGTCAATGCTGGTCAGACTCTGTGTGTGTTCAACAAAGTGGGCTACCGCCCCGTGCCTGAAACCCCAGGTCAGTCAATGCTGGTCAGACTGTGTGTGTGTGTTCAACAAAGTGGGCTACCGCCCCGTGCCTGAAACCCCAGGTCAGTCAATGCTGGTCAGACTCTGTGTGTGTGTGTTCAACAAAGTGGGCTACCGCCCCGTGCCTGAAACCCCAGGTCAGTCAATGCTGGTCAGACTCTGTGTGTGTGTTCAACAAAGTGGGCTACTGCCCCATGCCTGAAACCCCAGGTCAGTCAATGCTGGTCAGACTCTGTGTGTGTGTGTGTTCAACAAAGTGGGGTACTGGCCCATGCCTGAAACCCCAGCTCAGCGCCTGTTGGCCAGACTCTGTGTGTGTGTGTGTGTTCAACAATGTGGGCTACTGCCCCGTGCCTGAAACCCCAGGTCAGTCAATGCTGGTCAGACTGTGTGTTCAACAAATTGGGCTACCGCCCCGTGCCT
The DNA here is from genome assembly GCA_017654935.2 of Phymorhynchus buccinoides. Lineage (NCBI taxonomy): Eukaryota > Metazoa > Mollusca > Gastropoda > Neogastropoda > Raphitomidae > Phymorhynchus > Phymorhynchus buccinoides. The sequence continues at coordinate 35,116,038 of CM065692.1, forward strand.
GAAACCCCAGGTCAGCGACTGTTGGTCAGACTCTGTGTGTGTGTGTTCAACAAAGTGGGGTACTGGCCCGTGCCCAGTTCAATGTCTTTTAGTCAGATTAGAAAGATTGTGTCTGTGTGCGTGTGTATGTGTGAGTGGCATCTTCTATCATGCACTGAGTTCTTTTCAATGTCACAGATAATTTAACACATTTCTTTTTGTATCTTCTTCTTCTGCGTTCCCAGACCATATGGCCGTAATGGGTAAGGGACTTATGTGTCCGTTTTTTAGTTTTCGCTGGTCTCCCTGCAGTGTACAGCCTACACATTCCGATTTCGGAGGAGCTCAAAGGAGAAAAATTATTTCGAAGATGTTTTTGAAAAAAGGCAAGAGAAATGTCAGAAAGATAGTAGATGACACAAAGCAAAGGGAAAAGGCAGAGTCAAAGAGAGTGGGAGATTAGAAGAAATTACAAGCACCGAACTTCAAGAAGGTGAGGGAACTCTTTTTGCAAAAGGTGTCCCCACAGGGAGAGACTCATTGAGGGGGCAGGGTCGTATGGAGGCACGATGCATCCACACACTGCCCCTTCTTTTTGTATAAAAATGCTTGCTTCTCAAACTTCGTCAAAGTAACCATTCAAGAATTTCATATCATATTTTGTCGATTCTTTCATAATAGTGTGTATGTCACTTTGTCAGCGCATATGAGAAATCCTTACTAAATACACATCTTAATTTCTCAAGGATTAATTAATGAAACTTGGATTGAATTGCAGCGGATCTGAAAAGGATGTTCACGAAAATCCGTGACAGCAAAACAGAATCGGAACGGGATAAGCACATGGAGCCTCTTCAGGAGATCATCACGTTCGTGCAATTCGCCAACGACGAGTGCGACTACGGGGAAGGCATCGAACTTGGCCTTGACCTTTTCACCTTCGGGGGCAAGTGTTTTCATTCGCCCATCAACTGTTTGCTGTCGCTAGGCTACCAGCTGGTTGGTAGACCAGAGTTCAGCAAGATTATTGAGGCTCACTTGAAGAGGAGATCGCATTCGGCTGATCTCAGTCAGATAGACTAGGGTTAGCATGTTCCTCTTTTTGTAGATGAATGTCTTTTAAGGTGTATCGTGCCTTTTCTTTATTGACTGGGGTGTAAGTGATCCTTCCAAAGACTTTTATTTTAAGATATGAATGGTTTTCAGAAGATGACAATTAAAAAATAAAGGGCAGCATAATGAAAGATTCTTTTGACACATTTGTAGAGTTGTGCTACAAAATGGACAGAGAATTTATAACCATTAATTTTTTATCAGTGGTAATTCTCAACTGTTTTCTTCAAATTGTTAGCCCTCCGTCTCTTTCTGGAGCAGAGGGATATTGTGATCATTTGTTTCTTTGTTTCTTTCTTTGTCCTTGCAATACCGTGTGAACTATCACACAGAATCACTTCAAATTTTGCTTGGTGGTAAATTTCCTTAAAATAATATGTCCCGCTGAGTATGTTTTGCGATGAAAGACTTGTTGTTGCTAGCGATACCCTTGTCATTGTTGTTCTTGGTATCTCTGGTTATAGTTCTGTGTAATTGATGAATGCTGGACAAATGGCTATGGTCTCTCTCTCTCTCTCTCTCTCTCTCTCTCTCTCTCTCTCTCTCTCTCTCTCTCTCTCTCTAATGCACATTTATAAATTTGTAAATACTAGGAATATGTTTACTCATGTGTATGTATACGCAAAGTTCAATCATGATTAGAAAAATGTACCCCAAAAGTGAAGAAGCTTTCGTATGTCTATGTAAAGGGGCCCCTACACTGATTCGACCCCAATGCGATGCATTGTGACATTTGTGAGGCATGATTCACGTGAAAGTCTACTGTCTAAATGAATCTGATGAAATCCTACTAGTTATGTTCACTACATTTGTAGTTCCCCCGTACACGAATCTGATGAAATATCTGTATTTTTGCATCATACATTTTATTGGATTCCTGTACTGGGGTCTGTATGAGTATAGTGAGCGAAAATGCTAGAAATATTTTTAGACGGAAGTATTTCACACGAATCATGACTCACATACATCGTCACCAATCGGATCGCAGTCGCATTGCATCGTACGCATTGTGGCTCGCCCGTAAGTTGTGTCAATCAGCATAATGAGTGAAGGTGAAGGCAACAGAAACAGTTTGTAAGAGACTGAGTTGAATGGTCTTTGAAACTACTTCTGGAAGACAAGGTTATTGTTTCTAAAATGACAACAAAATTATGGAAGTGATTTTCTGTCTGTGTGCAGTCTTTTTTCTCTCTTATAGTTCCCTTTCTGGACCTTTTTGGTTTTTTACTGTCACCTCACACTACACCCAACTTTCTGATATAACGCTACTAGATTCATTCAGTTATAGTCACAGCACCAGTTCAGTGGTTCATAAGCAAATATCTTATAGTTATACATACAACCTGTCTGCTAAAGAAATCACTGTAATGTTAAACAATCTGTGCCTATTTTTAATTGATGAAAAATTGAAAAGTTTTATACAAACTAATTATTGATCCCACTAATTAGTTATTTGGAGGCCAAGAAAGAAAACTGTTGCTATCCAGAGGATGTTTATCATTTCCATAGCTGATTTGTCATTTGAGACCTTGATGGGGTTGTGTTTGTTTTTCTATGGAAATGACAATAAAGGATACCAGTTTATTGTGAAAGATGTTCGCTTACTTTGTCTGTGGTAAAGCTTGTCGTTATCAACCAGGCCTGAGTGAAGCTAAAAATGTGAACAATACTCATGAACTCAACCTGTAAGTTAAAGAAACAAAATGCATAGTTCTAATCTATCTAAAAGACTAAAGCCATAGCATACATATCTGGTACTAGAATATTAATAATAATACATAGTATTTATATAGCACATTTCTTTAAAATTAAACTCAAGGCGCTCACATTCACTGATTCACACGCAGATGCGCTAACATACTCAACCATTCTCCCACATTCATTCAACCATCATCTAACATGAAAGTTACAAAGAAAAAGCTCTTTGAAACAGTGAGTTTTCAGTTGGGTTTTGAAAGCGGGAAGTGCTGATTGGTGATGGAGGTGAACGGGCAAGGAGTTCCAGACAGTGGGGGCACAAAAAACTAAAACTGCATTGTCCAAAAGACTTTCATTTAGTTTAATTTCACTTTAGGAACTTTCAACTGTTTGGCATGGGAAGATCAGAATGGGCGAGAAAGAGTGTAACTAGTGTGGAGAGCACTTGAGAGGTAGGATGGTAGGGTCTGTTCAAAGTGGCGGAATGCAAGGACTGGCAGTTTGTACTCTAAACGAAACTGCACTGGCAGGCAGTGCAGCTCCCTGAGTAGTGGTGTGACCTGGTCACGCCTTTGCTTTCGGAGTTTGAGCCGCGCCGCGCCACGCCATGTTGGTTTCATTGTAAACGAGTCTAAAGGTTTGAGCCAGTCCAAGGTGACTTGAATCTTCAGTAGATATTTGAATTGGCCTTTAAACTATGTGTACCACACCTTTTGTTGTGCACACAAAAAACACTGTACCTGTAGAGTTGATGAAGCCCTATTTCTGATCTGTTTGGTATTATCTATTTGTGGAGCTTGGATTAAATTTAGCACTTTAATTTATTTGTATGCAGCGATGTACCAAGGATCGAAGTGATGGGACAAACTGTCCTGAGGTAAGAGAAATCAATAGGACAATGTCCTGGCTCTTGCAGAAATCAAGAAGACAAAGCGTGCACATGTTACAAATTTAATCATACATTTGTCCTGACAGGGGATAACACAATAGGTTATTTTCAATTTTAATAGGTCAATGGCCTATGACCAGGGCCTCGGGACATCACTGTTTTATGTGTATTTGGAATGTTTGTTGTCATTATTTTTTAATGTGTATTTTGGTGGTTTTATCCGGTCTTTAAAAAGAGGCTGTTACCTGTACAACAATTTCATATGTATTTTATTTGTGCAGCAGACAAGCATGTAATATATGTCCAAGCTTGCTTACACTTACACGTGTATGTACACAGTGAAACCACCCTTATAAGACCTTCAAAAATCATCCTTCCAGAATGAGGTCTTAAAGTTAATGGGAGTGAGTTGTATAATGGAGGTGATTTCAATACTTACAAAGCAGAGCAATGTCTCAGAGAGACGTAAGGTCTTAAATGGGAGGGAGTCTTATAATAGGGGGGTCTTATAAGGGAGGTTCCCTCCACTGTACTTTCGCATGCGGTGATAATTAGTGTGCATGCTCTTGTGTAGCTGTGCTAGCAAGCATTGACGCATGAATTTTTCTTGAAAAGAATATAATGTTATTCTTCTTCTGCATTGCCAGGCCATAATGGATAAGGTACATATATGTCCGGTTTCCAGTTTTCACTGGTCTCCCCGCTGCGTACAGCCGACACATTCCGATTTGAGAGGAGCTCAAAGGAGTAAAATTACTTGGAGGATTTATTTTTGTTAAAGGCAGGAGAATGGGCCAATAAGTCAGAAAGATAGTACAGACAAACCTCTATTTTAAGACTTCCAAAATGTCCGGAAAAATCGGTCGTAAATTGGAGGGGTCGTATGACGGAGGTTTTCACTGGCAGCCGTAGAAAGAAAAAGTTCAACACAGTTCATACTCTCTTCTTCATGCACACATACAATGACATATTAAAACTGGATTTGGGTCTTTCCAACTCCATAGGATTGTGCAATCGATGTATTACAGTTTCACTTCGCCGACTTCTTTTAATCACCTCCACTCTCGTCCAAAGTCAGTGGTTTTCTTTTTGAAAGTCAGTGGTTTTCATGCTTTTCCTACGCTTTCCGCCATCTTTTCTACAACAAGGGAAGCGACTCCGCTTTCAGGCCCTTGACCGTGGTTGTTTCCCTTTGCTCGAAGTCTATGCAGACGACAACAACGGTCGTAAAAACCAACAAAATGGCGGTCGTAAGTCACGTTTTAGAGGAAGTCGTTTAAGAGAGGTCGTTTACATAGTAAAATGCATCCGTGCCAACAAATCCGGTCTCAAATGAGAGGTGATCGCTTAACAGAGGGTCGTAAAATAGGGGTTTGTCTGTACCGGTAGATGATAGAAAGCAATGGGAAAAGGCAGAGTCAAAGAGATTGGCAGATTAGGGGAAGTTTCAAGCACAGAACTTCCAGAAGGTGGGGGAACTGTTTGTACTGAAAGACACACTTACACACCCACGGGGAGATATAATGTTATAAATCTGTGTTCTGATTTTTTTTATGGAATGTCTCCATGTTCAACTCCTTAAAGTGTTAAATTGTTTATGTGTATGCTTTGAATATATTTTGTTCAAATGTATCAGTAAAATGTCTTAATATTTAATGTCTTTTGGCAGAGTGAAGGCTATACTGGGTGTTTTTTTACAAATAATAAATTTTGTTTAAATTTGTTGTATTTTCAGTGTTTTAAAGCTTACCATATTTTAATCATTAAAAAAAAAGACACACACACAAATGCAAACAAGCAAACATAAAAAAATTAGTACTTTCAATGATGTTTTATAAAAGGGAATTATGCCTTAATATTCAAATTATCTGTCCAGTAATGGGTTTTTTACATTCATAATGAGACAAAGTCAAAAACACATCATCATGTGGTAAAGATTTAATGTGGTGACAGCCCTGACGTGGCTTCAGTTGTCGACGGAGCTATAATCTTAATCTTAAAGTACCACACAAACAAGTACACAAGCGCAGAGCAACGTTATTTTATTGATTAAACCAAACATGTAATATTTCAGCAAAAATGTCTTTTTCAAACCACATAGACAACACAACAATACTTCCCCTCTTCACAGTCAAGCAGTCTCCAAAATCTTAATCTTAAAGACAAGAACCAATCAGTTTTTATTCACTTGATACCAACATTTAGTAGACTGATCCTTCGGTGATACTTAAAAGCTCCGATTATATTCTTCAGGTTGGGCAGATTTGGCCCATTCTCCTGTCTTTTAAAAAAAAAATCTTCCAAATAATTTTTCTCCTTTGAGCTCCTCCGAAATCGGAATGTGTCGGCTGTACGCAGCGGGGAGACCAGTGAAAACTTGAAAATCAGACACACCTTACCCATTGTGGCCATATGGCCTGGGAATGCAGAACAAGAACAAGATTGGGCAGATAGCATTGCTAATTGTTTCACTGACTTGCACATCAAGCAGCTAATGGATACTGTCAAAAATGCAAGCTTTTCGCTAAACAAAATAAAATCGAAAAGATCTAGTCTATAACAAATCATGCTTAAAAATTAAAGAAAACATTGAATGACCAACAGGTTAATTCCTTTGTACTGGATGTTCACAACAGTCCTTCCTTTCTTCACCTGTCATAAATCTCTCCCCCTCTCTCTCTCTCTCTCTCTCTCTCTCTCTCTCTCTCTCTCTCTCTCTCTCTCTCTCTCTCTCTCTCTCTCTCTCTCTCTCTCTCTCTCTCTCTCTCTCTCTCTCTCTCTCTCTCTCTCTCTCTCTCTCTCTCTCTCTCTCTCTCTCTCTCTCTCTCTCTCTCTCTCTCTCTCTCTCTCTCTCTCTCTCTCTCTCTCTCTCTCTCTCTCTCTCTCTCTCTCTCTCTCTCTCTCTCTCTCTCTCTCTCTCTCTCTCTCTCTCTCTCTCTCTCTCTCTCTCTCTCTCTCTCTCTCTCTCTCTCTCTCTCTCTCTCTCTCTCTCTCTCTCTCTCTCATGTCTACTCATGAACTTCCAGAGCAACAGGTGAGACAGCAATAGGACCGGCCGCTGTCCAGGATCCACTTGGTCGAGATCTTAATGTTCTATGGTCCTA
>CM065692.1:35125820-35128320 GCA_017654935.2 Phymorhynchus buccinoides
CCAAAACGATACATTGTCAGCGTTGTTGAAAGACATATTACTGATTTGTATCGTACCAATCATTGCTAAAAGTTAGCTGATATGTCTGTCGGTAATTTAAGAGATAAGCTAGAAGGCAATGAGATAGATTTGAGCCTGTCGAATTTGACAAAAGTCCCTGTTGCAGAGTTGGTGAGCATTTTGTTACATCATCTTCCACTTCATTGATTTAACCATTGGCAGTGGCTAGGGTTACGGATCCGTTACCCGCATTTTCCAGGCTACTGTTACGGGGCTCAATCACAGGACACGGAAATCGTGCGCAAGTGTCTTTAAAAAACACACTACTGAAATTGACTCTAATCAAAAGACTGACATAATGAGTATGGACAATATGGTCCAGGGGCTCTGTTTAAATCACTGGTCAGGCCTATACTAGAGTATGGAAACCCTGTGTGCCTGTATGGTGCCCTCACCTACAAAAGCACATTGATTTAGTAGAGGGAGTACAGGTCTATCTCATATGACACCATTTACATTTTTCTGATGTCACCTGAATCTTCACATTGCAAAATATATGGAGTGCCCCTCATACAGCATGACACATAGATCACAGTGCCATTGTGCCAGTTCAATGGGTCTGTACAATTGGACACAAAATGGCTCCATGTTCTAAGTTGTCACTACTCTTTAAAGAAAGGTACTAGATACCTAACCCTATCCCTAACCCTATTCCTTATTTTAACACAACTTTGATGCATTAAATATACGAAATATACGAGAAAATGCATTTGTTCACTTTGACACCAAAATTTTGACTAGGAAGAGTTACTATCCCTGAACATGGTGCTAGTGTTGCAACAAACCCGTAACCATAGCCACTGTGTTTTAAGACCATTGGAGCACTTGGCAAAACAGATAGGCCTAAATCTTGGCAAAGACCAACTTTCCTCCTGTAAAAGAAGATAATATATTGACAGAAAGAGCAGTCCAAAAAAAGTTCTGACAAAGGTGATTTTTTTTTCATCAACAGATTACCGGTATCAGTTTCACTTAACTCTGAAAATGCAGATTATTTTCATGGTTGAATTGTGAATTGTGATTGAATTGTTGATTTTAATTGTTTAAAATTGTGTGGGTTTTTTTTTCAGGCTGAGGTCCCGGAAGCCACACGCCTTGATTTGTCAAGCAATCACATTGTCACCTTGCCAGTCAGTATGATACTGTATGCTCATTTTAGTGGTGACCTTTTGCTTTGTGTTTTTCTCTTTGTTTTAAAAACTCTTTTGTACATATAATGCAGTGATGTACCGAGGATAGAGAAGTGATAGGAGAAACTGTCCTGAGACGAGATAAATCAATAGGACAATGTCCTGGCTCTTGCAGAGATCAATAAGACAAAGCGTGCCAGTGTTAACAAATTAATCAGACATTTGTCTTGACAGGGGAGAACACAATAGGGTATTTTCAATTTTAAAAGGTCAATGGCCTATGACCGGGGCCTCGGGACATCACTGATAATGTCCACCCAGAACCTGTAGTTGCCACAGTGTATTAGTAATTTTTACATTTGAGATACACTATTCACAACAGACTGCAACATGTCGAGAAATTGTTTATGAAGTATTACACATTAGAAAATATCTTCATAAATACAGGTTTAAAACCTATCAAATCACAAAATTTAAATAAAAAAAATTACTATATATCCGTTCACAATGTTGATTTGATTATTAATTTTTTTGTTCATTGCTGATGGAAGAAGTTTAATAGCAGCTTCTTTATTGTATTTTGCATCATTCTTCTTTTAAAAAGCACACCTAACAAACAAAGCATGGATGTGTTCATGTATATTTTTAAACATAATCACACACATACATGCATGCGCACACGCACACACACACACACATGCGCACGCACACGCGCACACACACACACACACACACACACACATCACTTCTAAGTGAAAAGACGTTAAATTAAAGAACAACAACACACCATCCCCACCCATACAAATACACCAATCAAACCCCCAATATTGACACCCACACACCCACACACACACACAACACACCCCCCCCCCCCCCCCCCCCCCCCAACACATATCTATATACCAATTACCATCCCTACCCATGATACACACATGCATTCCATGCACCCAACTCAAACTAAAAACGACCTCATTAAAACACACACACATACATATGCATACTGCTATGGATTTCAGTAAAGGGGGAAAATAGCTAAAGCAGTCCCATTCCAAATGTTCATAGAGTAATGAGGCTTTGCACTACTTCTTGGCAACATGAAAGGGCGATAATTTTAGGACTGACTCGACCATGCCACCGAGTGATGAGTCAGGGGCAGACAATTTTCTGTGGCTATATACTACTATTTCATGACAGGCAAGGGCGATAATCTTATGTAGGCAGCGCACGCGTGTCAGTGCACGAGACAGGGGCAGATAATTTTTTAGTATAAAACTTCATTGACTTTGTCAGGGTAACTCCCCCGGTAAGGA
>CM065692.1:35130820-35158320 GCA_017654935.2 Phymorhynchus buccinoides
TTGTTTACGAATTGAGTCCTCCAAATGTTGCTTTTTACGCATATTCCAAACTGACTTAGAAAGAATACTAATTGCTTCAGATGAAGAAAGAGGAATGATACAGTTTTGAACATCGTGTTACATTTGTGTGGCATCTTTGGCGCATACATCAGCTAAGTCATTCCCATGTATATTACTGTGCCCAGGAACCCATAATAAAGTTATGAAGGAGCCTCTTATAATTAACTGATGGATTAGTAATAAAATCTCACATATTATATCTGGACGATTAGAATATGAACGATTTTTCAAAGCCATTAAAGCAGATTTTGAGTCAGATAAAATGAGAATATTTTTATATAACAGAGGAGGCATATCTAAAACAAAATCAATAGCTTTCATAATAGCATACAGCTCAGATGTAAAAATAGAACAGCCTTTAGTTAAATGAAATTTATTTTTAATATTAAGATTTGGAATAACAAAAGCAGCTCCAGCATTGGAACTATCTGAAACTGACCCATCTGTATAGATATGCAAATACGAATTATATTCAGAATATATAAGATCCTTAGCTAAAGAAGATAGATTAAGAGGATTATCAGTTTTATTAAAATCACCATAAGAGTGAATTATTTCAGCTTCCTCAGGTAACCAACAAGGAATCTTTGCAACATCATCAACGGGAATATCAAGGTTATTAAAAACAGGTGAAACATAGTCATCAAAGACCTGTAAACAGCTTTATTACGAATGTCTCTGGAAACATAGGTAGAGCCTTCTAACTCACCTGAAACTGAATTGGGAATGGATCTAGCCCTCACAGAAAAATTACAGGTGTTCAGAAGCCTTTGTTCATTTAAGGGCAAAACACCAGCTTCCTTGTAAGTCAAATCAATGGAGGCCCAACGAGGCAAACCTAGAGCAATTTTAAAGGCTAAACTATCTTTAGACTGGTTAATTTATGTAAATCAGAATTCGAAGCAGTAAAATAAATTTCCTGACCATATGATAAAATTGATTGAACTAGAACAAGATTCGAACCACAATTTATCACAGGAATGCTAGAAAGAACACGTAATAATTCAATTTTTGTCCTAGCCTTTTCAACTAAATAATTTATATGCTTACACCAGAGAAGTTTATAATGGAAAATAACTCCAAGAAATTTGACTTGCTTACTTGGGTAAATAGTAGAATGATCAACTCTAATTGAAACAGCTTCTTTACCTTCAAAATCAATTATTTTCTTGGTAAATATAACAAAAACTGTTTTACTGGCAGACAGAGAAAAACCATTTGACTTCATATAATCTGAAATAGCGTTAACCACTTCTTGAAATTTACTAACAATACACACACACACACACACACACACACACACACACACACACATGTATGTTTATGTGTTAGTGTATGCAGTATTTTGAATGCACATCTGGGGAAAAAATGGGTATGAGGGTATGCAAGTCTAAGTATGTATGCATATAAATCACCTAAATAAATGTGGGGTGGGATGAGGGGGAAATGTTGGTCCTTGTACATACATAACTAATGTCAATTAAATATTAGTGAAACACTTAAACTCCCTTAGAATTGAATCCAAACATTGAAAGAAAACAATCAGTAAAATTAATAAGTAACATTAGAAATTAACAGTGATAACAAAACACATCATAATAAATCCCAAGAAGTCCCCGGACGACCTCCAACATTTTTTTATTCATTTGAAAGAATGTTCTTGACATTGATGGTTCAGTGTCCAACAACCAAGCAGGTAAATAGTTTTTCATATTTTCATACAGAAAATGCAAATGGAATGGTGTAATATGATGTCCACAAATGCAAGTCACATGTTTACAAAATTTGGTTTTCAAAACATCAAGCCTTTACTGAAGGTGAAGTTTCTTTTTGTCTTCTTAAAACGGAATCCTAGGATGCTTTTTCTAAAAGACTACCAGTAATTCTGATCTAGGGATATCTTTGTTAAACTGTTTTCAGTGATTGCAACATTTTTGGCTAACCGGTCAGCCGTTTCATTTGCAGATAATCTGCAGTGTGATGGAACCCAACAGAAATCAACATAAGAACCTCGTAAAGACAAAACATTTTTTAAATGAATTAAGTGGTAAATTTCTTATATGAGTTCGCCTCTCACTTTTGTATTTGACAATTTTAAGGCTTGTAAGACTGATTTGCAATCAACACTAAATAATATTTGAAATATAGAAAATGGAAAATCAACAAGAAAGTTTAATGCCATAATAATGGCAACAAGTTCGGCAGTAAATATGGAAACATTGTTTTCCAAGATGGTAATGGAGTTATAAATGCAGCACCTGATAAATGATTGTCAAGTACAGAGCCGCCTGTGTATATTTTAAGGTGATTTACATACGTTTCATTTATATGTGACTTAACATATAAATAGGGGTGTGTGTGTATGTGTGTGTGTGTGTGTGTGTGTGTGGGCGTGTGTGTGTGTGTGTGTGAGAGGTTTGAGAGGGAGATCGAGTGTGTGTGTGTCTGTATGTATGTGTGTGTGTGTGCATGTGTGTGTGTGTGTGTGGTTTGAGAGGGAGATCGAGTGTGTGTGTCTGTATGTATGTGTGTGTAATGCATGTGCAAATACATTGAAACATTTTATTCCTTCCGTGTGTTTTAGTACTAGCGATTAACTTAGAATTTATGCTAAAAAATGTCTTTCTCAATCTTAAATGTCCTATCAGTTTCATATTATGTTTGTATGTTTTTATGTGCATGCTTAGCAAGGAATTTCTTTACTTTTAAAGACAATTAAAGATTTGTGAATTGAATTGTGTGAAGGGAAACCCTCTGGACATGGAACTGAGCCAGAAGGCTGGGGATTGCAATGGAGCAGACAAGTGCCGAGCCTGTGCGCGGAATGTAAGGGTTTGTTTGAAACTGGGATTGTGTTATTGTTTGTTTTATGGATGTTTAGTTATTTTGTAGGGTGGGGAATTGTTATGTAATTGAATTCAATAACTTGATTGTCCATGGAGGGTTTTTGTTTTACTGTATGCATGTATATGAAATATTCTACAAACACAAACACCCATCATATCATTTGTGGCCACTTTTCAAGTGAATTGCTCACTTTTCGTCAGGCCATATCTATGGTTGTCAATGAGATATAAATCACAACATAGAAACATCTAAAGCACAGTAATAAAAACATATAAAACATGACATAGAGACATGTAGCAACAACAACAACAACAAAAACAACCATAGTTTAATGGATGGGATGGGATAGGGTTGGGTGAGAGAGTGTATGTGTATGTGTCTCTGTGTCTTAGACTATTGCAGAGCTTCTGATTGTTTTTCAACTTCATGACCCCTGCTTACAGAAAATGATGGCTCGATTTCCAAAATAAATGTGTCACTGTTGCATTAAACTTAGATTTTATTGCAGACTTCATGGGTCACATGACCCCTGGCTGCACAAAATGAGGGATCAAATAGCTGCCAATAGGGGCCTGCTGACAACCTGAAGCTCTACTATTTTGACTATTTTGGTATTGTGTTTTACTTGGTGTAGGTGCTCCAGTTCATGAAAAAGGAGCCTGAGACAAATGAAAAGGAAGCCAACAGATGGAGCAGAGGTGAGCTCTTGTCTTCAGGCTGTCTGAATCACAACATGTTTGAACATTTAGGAAGAAACCCTTTCACCGCCAGCCATATTTCAGCCAGACATTTCCATTAAATTTACCTGGGTAGAGAACAAAATCCATCTGCAGTATTGTGGATTCTTCTGTCACTTATATATAAAATAAGGTCTATCCTTACTTCCCAAAACTAAGACAATAGGGTCTTTGGATAATAGACCCTAATTTGATGCCTTTTAATGACATACGTGTCAAATCACTGTGGTGCTAAAATGCGACTTTGGCGGTGAAAGGGTTAAAAATGAGAATTATACAATTGAAAACCTGAACAGTATAGAAAGCTACAGTCTGATATGTAAGAAATATAATTTGGATTAATTTTTGTGTGCTCTTTTTTTCTTTTTGAGCCCCTGGCATACAACTCATGGGGTTCATAAGCTTATTCAAAAATTACTACTGCAAAAGAAAAAAAAAAAATTTCTAAGTCTGTGAAAAAGTGAATTTGTTTTTTGTCTCTGACTGATGCATGCACTGTACATAGTGACTGATCATTTCAGTATTTTTTGTTTCATTGGAAGCTCCCTACAAACTTTAGTATTAACCTGTTCGCCGCCAGCCATTTTTGAACCACCATTTTCCTTTAAACTTACAAGGGTACAGAAAAGAATCCATCTGCAGAATTTATCTGTGACGTGTTTAGAATAGGGCTTATCCTTACTGCCCAAAATGAAGAACACAAGATCATTGGATAACAGACCCTGATTTCAAGGCTTTTAATGACATGGGTGTTAAATAATTGTGGTGCAAAAATGCGACATTGGCGGTGAAAGGGTTAAGTAGTTCCTTTTCTCTGTCTGAACATCTCTCTCTCTCTCTCTCTCTCTCTCTCTGTCTCTCTCTCTCTCTCTCTCTCTCTCTCTCTCTCTCTCTCTCTCTCTCTCTCTCTCTCTCTCTCTCTCTCTCTCTCTCTCTCTCTCTCTCTCTCTCTCTCTCTCTCTCTCTCTCTCTCTCTCTGTCTCTCTCTCTCTCTGTGTGTCTCTCTCTCTCTCTCTCTCTCTCTCTCTCTCTCTCTCTCTCTCTCTCTCTCTCTCTCACTCACACACACACACACACACACACACACACACACACACACACACACACACACACACACACACACACACAATTTAAAACAGTTGTGTACAGCTATTATTCTAATATGTGTTAAAAATAAAGTTAACAAAGAATGAAAGTCTGGTTTTAGTGATGTACATATAAAATCATGTCAAAGCTGTATTTATCATTCAACGACTTTGTATTTTATCAGGTTTGTAGTAAACATAAACGTGATGCACTAAATACAGGACTTTAACTTTTAAGAAATCTTTTATGTGAAATCATGTTATAATAAACAGACATGTAAAAAAAAACTTTGATCACAAAGATAAATCAAATCCTGATATTAGCATTAACCCTCTTATGCGGTGAACGTTCGGGAACGTTCAGAAAAAAATCGGATCATAAATGCCGAGAACGTTCGGGAACGTACGGATTCCACGTGGCCGGTTTGGGCGCTTCCATTTTGTTTCTATCACATGGCAGTCACGTGGGCGCTTCAGCCTCGCTTTCGCAATAGATTACACTTCCTCCCTGTTGCTTACAATGGCTTCTAGGCCGATTGATTTGGAAGATATGAATTTTTGAAAGTTAGTGACCGACTTCAGTATTTTCGCGATTTTTTCAATATGGATGACGAACAGTGAAAGCGATGAATAGTCGTATTTTTTTGAAAGATGGGACTTATGAGATCGCGAAGTGATGAGTAAGGAGTGTACTCTGACCTATTTCGGCAGCGAGCTTGTTTTTGTTCGATCGATGCAAATTTTTGAAGTCGTGTTACTGACATCGGCATTTTCCTGACTTTTACATCATGGATGATGAATCGTTATTGCATCCACTGAGTGATGACAGCGATGAAAATTCTTTTTTTTTGGTGAAAGATAGGAATTATAAGATCGTGAAGTGAAAGGGTAAGTGAATGATTTTGATCTACATTTCCATTTCAGTCGTCTTAAGCTTCACCAGTCTGCAAAATGTAGGCAGTGAATGACTTAATTTTGCAAATCAGACAGACATCTCGGCAACACATTCAAAACAAAAAAAACCACAAAATCTGCTAGGGTATATTTTATTTTATTATTTTTCTGACACTACTCCCCCTTTTGTACGGAGTGACGTCCCTTGGGCTAGGATTTCAGAGGTGACTGAGCGCACAGTGCGTCAGGACATAAAGGGTTAAATACAAAGACCTATATAAGAAAATACATTTTTGGTTGTCTTTGCTGTTGTTGAAAATTGAGAAAGCATATTTTCATTTATTTGGATTTTCTCGTTGTTGAGATTCTGATTTTGATGTTAAAGTTTTGTGTGACACAGCGCTGCTGTTTCGACGATGGCTGGTCCGTGTGCCTGCTGCGTTTGCCGTGGGGCTGACCCTGTTTTGGTTTTTTTTTTATGCCGGAAAGAAGAAGCAGTCTGTTTGAGGAGCTGCCAGTCACCTCAGCCCACATCGTTTGAATATTAATTCCAAATTGCAAATGTAGTTTGCCCTTTCTGTTGAATATTATTTCGAAAATGGTTGATATTGGCAGATGTAGCTGGCCTTTTTTGTTGGAGGGATCTAATAATGTTTTGGCTGACATTTTTCATTACTGTATTTTGCAGACCATAAGGCGATACTTTCCCCCAGACTGAGACCCCTGCGCCTTATAATGTGACTGATAATATAGTTTGGAAATAGAGTAACAATCGGAATTTTGTGTTTAATTTGGGGAGTGCGCCTTATAGTCCGTACAATACGGTCGATAGTCTAAAGGGCTTCTTTTGGAATGTTGCGCCTTATAGTCCGTACAATACAGTCGATAGTCTAAAGGGCTTCTTTTTGAATGTTGCGCCTTATAGTCCGTACAATACAGTCGATAGTCTAAAGGGCTTCTTTTTGAATGTTGCGCCTTATAGTCCGTAAAATACGGTCGATAGTCTAAAGGGTTTCTTTTTGAATGTTGCGCCTTATAGTCCGTACAATACAGTCGATAGTCTAAAGGGCTTCTTTTTGAATGTTGCGCCTTATAGTCCGTACAATACGGTCGATAGTCTAAAGGGCTTCTTTTTGAATGTTGCATTCCAGGAATGATTTTTTTGTTTGTTTGTTTGTGGGTGTGTCTTTGTGTGTGTTGTTGTTCATTTGTTTTCATTGTTTTTCAAATACCAGGCATACCATTTGCATACCTTTGATAATGTGTCTTTCTACCTTGTAGAGACTTATTGTGATTTAAGGGTGAAAGAGAGGCAGTTTCAGATAGGGATAGGGGTTGAGGAGAGGGGCGGGAAGAGTATTCTGTTTTGTTTGTTTGTTTGCTATTTCCTGTACCTATCAACTACTGACGTGTACAACACCTTTTGTGCCATGTTGGAAAATACTCTTCTTTAGGAGTTTTTCTCAGCCCAAGACATGATCATTGTGGGAAAATATTGTGTGCTTTTTCTTCTTCTTCTTCCCTTCCCTGCTGCATTCTCCCCATTTGCATTATATAAATATTTGGCTTTAACCCCTTCACAGTCGGGAAAAAAACCTAAGAGATTACTTTTCTTTTATTATTATATAGAAAAGAGGCCTAATACTAATCAGACTCAATCTAGCAAAATGTGATGGATATCTGTCCTAGCTGTTCTAGAACAAAAACCATCATTCCAGAAGTTATGACATTATCAATAACATCATATTACCTGAAGTAGACATGGAGTTCTGTATCTGTAGTCGTTACGTTGGCAGCAACCACTTCTGGCATTTCAAACCAACGGAACATCCAGGGGAGAGCTTAAAAATTTAAAAATAATAAAAGAAAAAACTACTAATAATTTTAAGGAAACAAAAATTCTTTAGAAGCTTTGGTCGTTGGCAGGGAATAATATTTCATACTCAGTTTCATTAAAAACAACAACAACCAAACACCTGTTTTAGTGCCTCTTTAGTGCTTAGCAAGCAATATGACACAGATTGAATGTTTTGATTAACACAATAATTATTATAGTGGATGTTTCATGTTTGTTGTTGCTTTCAAATATGTATAAGGGGTGAGGGTGCTTCTTTGTTGTCTGCGGTGTGAAGTTAGTTTATACACTTCTAGAAAAAAACATGAATATAGTTCATAAGATGAACCAAAAGAGAGAGTTAAAGGCACTGTAACTATTAGAAAGAATAGAAGATCAGTGTTTGAGCTATGTCCATAGACTCCGTTTGACAGTCAAAGTCTTCCACGACAGACAATGTGGTACTATGATATTCCAAATCTGTGGAAAAATCATTTATTGCTACAAGCTCATGTCAACCAGTGATAAAAGCCATTTGAGTAGAGCTCAAAGGACCACAGCGAGTGTGTTGAATGCCCTAACAATGATACAAATCTAACTAACAATCATAGCGAAACTGGTACTCAAATCATTTTATATTGTTTGTTTGTTTGTTTTTTGTATTAAACATTTTATTCCTTCTTCATACATTTACAAATAACATTCATATATGTGATTCAACATTCATGTATAATAAGCAGTGGTTACCTGTAAATAAAGATGAATAAAACAGGAAAAAAAGAGAAAAAAGTTGTTTGTTGTTGATTTTCTACATGTACAGGATTGAAAAATCATGTTACACTTGCTGTTCGTTTTTTGGTCAATGACTGACATTCAAGTATGGAGCCTTAGCACTGGTTGTTAGTGACGCATCCTTGTGAAATAGTTGCCCTCGTGCGACCTCTGTTGATCATGATCATGATGATGTTTATCTTTGGTGGTTTTTTAATCATACGAAACACTTAATAATACACACTTACATGTGCATAAAAATCCTATAGCAACACACACACACACACACACACATTAATATGTTTTTGGGCCTTCATTTTGTGCAAATATTATTGTGTGTTCATTTTTAAGCATCTTTGTAGTGTTCTTCTTTCCACATGATGTACTGGTACAAAAGAGAATTTTTGGTAGTATTTTGTTAGCATACCCCAAAAAATATTTTTATAATAAATTAGTTTGAATATGTTTTTTATTGTTTTTTGTGTTTTTTTCATTTGCAATCTTACTGGGGGGTTTTCTCCATACTTCTCTTTTCCTCATCTTCCTCTTTGTGTGTATGTGCGTGTGTGTGTGTGTGGGGGTGGGGTGTGCGTGTGTGTGAGTGGGGGGGTGTTGAGACATATGCTCACAAAACATGCTCACAAGACAAGACACTTGCTCACAACCTTAAGACAATTGCTTTCAAAAGAAAACAACCACTGAAGTGATTGTGTATGTATGTGTATAAAGTGTATGTACATTATGTTTATGCCTGTCTGTTGTGTGTGTGTGTGTGTGTGTGTGTTTATCACCCGCAGAGTTTATGGAGCGAAGGCGATATTGTTTTTTGTGTGTAAGTGGCTGTGTGTGTGTGTGTGTGTGTATGTATGTATGTATGTGGGTTTGTTAACAGCATATCACCAATGAAGGAATAAAGATATGAAGATGAAACTTGATGTGCATGTAGGCTAGGTACTGTAGATGTGCCTTTTGGTGTCAAGGTCAAGGTCATGACCTTGAAAACTGAAAATCTATTTTTAGCCATATCTCGGGCACCAGTCGACATATGATATTGAAAGTTGGTATGAAGGTGGTTTGGCTTATGCTCCTTCCGAATATTGTTGACCAATCAAGGTAATGGTCAAGGTCGAGGAGATCGCTGGACCGTAAAAATCGGGGGGTCGGAAAAATGGAGTTCCCAAGATGAAATCAGGTGGGAATGTTGGCTGGGTATTGTAAATGTGCCTTTTGGGGTCAAGGTCATGACCTTGATGTGTGACCTTGAAAACTAGCAACGCGGGTGATTCTCGGATGCTTTTATGGGAAATCTACTCAGCAAGATAGGGACAGTCAGCAGCAGAAACAGTAAGATAGTGACAGTATGCAGCAGCAGCAAGATAATCACAGTCATCCTCCGAAGTCGGGGTGTGGCTGCGTAACTCCGCGGGTGATTCTCGAATGCTATATTCGATAACTTTTCAATCTAGTTTGTTTGTTTTTGTATATGTGTGCATGTATGTTTATGTATCTGTGTGTTTGTGCCTGTGAAGTGCATGAACATTGAATGCATCACTAATGCAGGAAGGGAAAATATCCTGTTTCCTTGTGTAATAATTCACAAGTTTTCCTTCCACATTAGAACAATAGGCAAACAGGAACTACAGTCAAACCCGGTTATAAGAAAATCGAAGGGAGATAATTTTTTGCTTTCTTATATCTGGGTTTTCTTATATCCGATACTCGGATAAAAGAAAACATTTTGAATTTGTTTTCTTATAACCGATTTGAATGGGAAAAAATAAAAGAGAAAAAGAGAAAAAAATAAAATAAAAGACAAACAGAAACATAAAACGAAGAGAAAATGCTTTTACCTAATTTGGTGCATGAAAAAATGCAAAACAAAGGAGGAAAAAAAGAAAGAACGGAACAGAAAATTTAAGACAAAAATGAAGGCAGACGTGGTGTGAGTTGCATGATGAGCGAGCAAGATAGCGGAGAGCAGATGAATGAGTGGGTGTGGTGTGAGAGTAACATATTTGTTTAAATGTAAATTTCTGTTTCTTGTTTTTAATCAATATTCTAATTTGGATGTATAACTCATTTTACACAGTGGAAGACAATTTTGTATTTGCGTTTGTACAATGCCAATGGACTATAAAGAAACTTGCGACCTATGACTCATGTTTTAAATCATAAAATCAAAATACAGCAAAACTAGGTTATAAGAAAATCGAAGGGAGATCATTTTTTGCTTATTACCATATTCGAGTTTTCTTATATCCGAAACAAAATGAAGAGAACATCCTTTTTCCTAATTTGATGCATTTCTTACATCATAAAATCAAAATTGTCTACTAAGAAGAAGATTTAAAGGTGCCTACAACCACTCAAACTAACAAGCTTTTTTTTTCCTTTTCACTGTTATCAAATACGTACCCCTTCACCTTTCTTGTACTGAACTATTACCATTTACTGTCCACCCATGCAGCTTTTTATCAGTCGTTTGCTTTTGTTTTGTGGATTTTCGTCCACATATTCAGTTATTTGTATTTATCTTCTTAAAGAAATGGATTGCCTTTTCCTCTCTGCCATTGCTGCTGAAAATAAAAGGCTGGACAGTCTCTCTACCACCAACACAAAAGTACAGGCACTCATATTTTTTTCTTCTGCTCAACATTTATTTTGCACAGAATACTGAAGGAAAGTATAGAATAAAGGAACAAAAACAACTCAATTAGTCTTGCAATCAAGTGCCTGTACTGTTTAGACTGTCTGTGACGCAACTGGTATGAGGTAAACTTTCCCTTTTTGGAACCACTTCAATTTTCTCGGAACATCCTTTCAGTTCAGGTCCAACTCACTTTTAAAGACACTGACCCAACACGATTAAGTCCCTTGTTTTTTATGGGTAGCTGTGACCCACATACAAATTCCCCCAACTTCAAATTGAGGCTGCTCTTTAAAATGTTTCGTTTTCAATTTGGGGGCATTTGTATGGGAGTCAAACCTGGTCAAAACAAGATTTTGTACCAGCTATAAGAGGGAAAACATGTGGAACCCGTGATTTTGACATGTGATCTGGTGGATCTTTAAGAAAATGTTGTCAATGGTAATTCGCTTATAAGAAAATAGAGCTCGCTTATAAAAATAAAAAAACGAACTGCAAACCAACTCTCTTGTATGACATACTTTTCTTATGTCCAAGTTTCCATTGCGGATGGCAGAAAGAATTTGCTTGCTTATAACCGAGTTTTCTTATAAGCGAGTTTCTTATATCCGAGTTTTGATCATAGATAAGAAAGAAGAAGTTCGGCAGGGAATTTTTTTTGCTTCACTATAAGCGAGTTCTTATAAGCGGATTCGGCTGTATCTTTCTCTATTAAGGTTAGAGTGTCTGTGACGTAGCTGCTCTGAGTACATTTTCCTATTTTTTGTTTTGTTTGTTGGAACGACTGCATTTTTTGGAACATCCTTTCAGTTCATGCCCTAATTTTTTTTAAATCGCTTATAAGAAAATGAACTGCAAACCAAACTCCTTTGTATGAAATCATTTTCTTATATCCGAGTTTACATCGCGGATGGGAGAATGAATTTGCTTGCTTATAACCGAGTTTTCTTATAAGCGGTTTACTAATATCCGAGCTTTGATAATACATAAGAAAGAAAGAATTCGGCCGGGGAAAATAAATTGCTTGCTTATAAGCGGGTTTTCTTATAAGCGAGTTTCTTATAAGCGGGTTCAGCTGTATCTCTATCCGCATAATAATTCTGCATTTGATATGCTTTTCATAATATATTTTTATGTGTGGTATTTGGTATATTCTAGTCACAGAGACTTATCTCTGTGAAATTCGGGCTGCTCTCCCCCGGAGAGCGTGTCGCTGTGTGTTTGTGCACAATGTGTTTGGTTGCAGGCTCAAGTATTTCTTTCATTATAGAAGCTTTTATCCCAAAGAACTCCCCGTGGGGGTATAATACAGGGGGATCTTTCGTAAAAATAGTTCCCCCACCTTGTGGAAATTATGTGCTTGTAACTTTCTCTAATCTGCCACTCTCTTTGACTCTGCCTTTTTCCTTTGCTTTCTGTCATCTACTATCTTTCTGACTTATTGGCCCATTCTCCGGCCTTTATTCAAAAAAGTCTTCCAAATAAGTTTTCTCCTTTGAGCTCCTCTGAAATCGGAATGTGTCGGCTGTGCGCAGCGGGGAGACCAGTGAAAACTGAAAAACGGACACATACGTATCTTACCCATTATGGCCATATGGCCTGGGAACGCAGAAGAAGAAGAAGATATCCCAAAGAGGAAGTGATGACTCCCGTCTTTACGTTTCGTTACGGCAATGCAAATACAGTACTCCCCGTTTATTGTAAACTCGGTTATAAGCAATTTTGGTTACAGTAAAGGAAAGCACTGGTTCCCGCCCAAAGGTCTACTGTTTTATTACTAAATAGTCCTCGGATAGTAGCAACTTGGTTATAATATTTTTTTTTAAATGCTATGGTAAAGTCACTTTTGGTTCCCCACAGGACTGGCTCCTCGGTTACAATAAAAAAAAAATGTGTCCTCTTCGTGACCTTTGTAAATACGTCACCAATGTATGCATCACAGTCTCACCACTCCCTCCACCCACCCATAGTAGCAACTGGGTTATGATTAAAAAAACAAAAACACTCCTATAGTAAAGTCATTTGTGGTTCCTCCTCGGTTACAATAAAACATTTTGTCCTCTTCGTGACCTTTGTAAATACGTCATCAATGTATACGTCACAGTCTCACTACTCCCTCTACTCTCTCTCTCTCTCTCACCATCTCCCTCTCACCCTCTCTCTCTCTGTCTCTGTCTCTCTCTCTCTCTCTCTCTCTCTCTCTCTCTCTCTCTCTCCTCTCCCTCCCTCTCTCTCTCTTTCTCTCTCTCTCTCTGTTTTTAGAAATTCTTGTTTAAAGTGAACTTTATTATTTAAACTGTAGATAAAACAGAGATTGTGAATACATTTTGTTAAAAAAATTTTTGTTGATTACACTGCACGATGGCGCTGCGGTAGAACGGGCGATACAGTTGATAGCTTACAAAAGTTTTATAAAACAAAGTATTCTGCATTTCTAATGCATCAACTTTTAAATCCTTAAGGTCAGTGGAACGGTAATAGGTAATAGGTACTTTATAGTCACAGAGGCGTCTCTGTGAAATTCGGGTTGCACCCACCTGGAGAGCTCGTCGCAGCCAGAGGCGCGCCACCCAATTTTATTTTTTTGGCATGCGATTTTTGTGTGACAGGTAAGGAAGGACTAAATTTTGATCAAATGTCAACTTTTTCGTTGCCACTGGGATTAACGTGTGCTAAGTGAATGGGCACACGGGACCTCGGTTTATCGTCTCATCCGAAAGCAAATTATTGAGATTTATCATTCATAGCTATCTATATTATAATACGCGTGCCGATAAGAATTTTTAATCTATATTTTCTCTTAAGTCGCAGCGATTTTTGCCTTCAACTGTGAAATATAGGGGCACGTGTAGGTGCTTAACAGTTCTTATAGGTGAAATTCGCCAAGTCGTCGTTTAAAGCCGGGATTTCACATACAATTTGCTTAACGGAGGGAGTGATTTTAAAGAAAGACAGTAATTAAAGATTATAAACATGTTTAAAAATCAAAATGGAATATTTTAATTATCAGATTTCTCAGAAATTATGGCACCTATTTTAAAGCAATTTGGTTAGACACATTTTAAATTTGACCTTTAATTTTAAACATTCAGAAGAGTAGGCCTCATTGCGATCATTTAATTACATCCAACATTGTTACATCTGTTTTTTCCGTTACATACGTTATTATGGCTCATGAGCTGAACGGCGAATGACGGAATATTTTTTAGTGCTGAATATTTCACGAAATATCTTCACAATGTTAACCATTTCGGGTCCTCAGTTGCCAAAGTGCATTAAGTATTTGAATGCCATTTTACTGTCAAAATGAGCAAAAAAACACGATTATAGTTAACCCATGATATACCATTTTCTTTCGTAGCTGAAGTACGATTTCTTGCTAGCAGGCCTATAGGGCGTACTCTACTTCTCTGCCTCAGTCTCTCTGTATAGGTCTGTCTTTTTTGTTGTTGTCTCTCTCTCTCTCTCTCTCTCTCTCTCTCTCTCTCTCTCTCTCTCTCTCTCATCTCTCTCTCTCTCTCTCTCTCTCTCTCTCTCTCTCTCTCTCTCTCTCCTCTCTCTCTCTCTCTCTCTCTCTCTCTCTCTCTCTCTCTCTCTCTCTCTCTCTCTCTCTCTCTCTCTCTCTCTCTCTCTCTCTCTCTCTCTCTCTCTCTCTCTCTCTCTCTCTCTCTCTCTCTCTCTCTCTCTCTCTCTCTCTCTCTCTCTCTCTCTCTCTCTCTCTCTCTCTCTCTCTCTCTCTCTCTCTCTCTCTCTCTCTCTCTCTCTCTCTCTCTCTCTCTCTCTCTCTCTCTCTCTCTCTCTCTCTCTCTCTCTCTCTCTCTCTCTTCTCTCTCTCTCTCTCTCTCTCTCTCTCTCTCTCTCTCTTCTTCTTCTTCTTCTTCTTCTTCTTCTTCTTTCCTTTACACCTTCCGCCTCTTTCTCCCTCAGCTTTCCGTTTCTGTCTTTGCCTGTCTCCCTGTACTATTTCTTTCTCTGCCCCACCACACTCATTCCCCTTCTCCTTACTCCCTCTCCTATTTTTCTTCTTCTCTTTCTTCTTATTTTCTTACTCAAATGTTCTGTCTTTCCTGCATGCTCACTTATATTCTGTCCCTTTACCTCCCATTAATTTTGTTGCTTGTCTATATACAACGCTGAGTTCATTATGTATCTGTTTATATTGATAATGTGTGTTCCTTTTCTTTTGATTTGCATGTTGTTCTCGTTTATTGAATTCTTTGTTTTTAGTTGTCTTTTCTGTCTTTATTTTTTTTTCTTCTCGAAGATTGGATGACACGAAAGTATTGTATGCTTATTCTGTTATCCTCAGAAGAAACAAATCATTCATTTATTCATTCATTCTTTCATTCATTTATTTATTTATTTGTTCATCATTCATTCATTCTTTCTTCCATTCTTTCATTCATTCTTTGTGTGTCGAATTTTGGGTATTGTTCCTGTGTATGATTGTGTTTGTCATTCTCAGTTTCTCAGTCTCTGTCTCCCCGTATCTGTCTGTCTGTTTGTCGCTTTCATTCTCTCTCATTCTCTCTCTCTCTCTCTCTCTCTCTCTCTCTCTCTCTCTCTCTCTCTCTCTCTCTCTCTCTCTCTCTCTCTCTCTCTCTCTCTCTCTCTCTCTCTCTCTCAAATCTTTATCCTTGTTAAATAAAGTTTTTCAGTGCTCTCTCTCTCTCTCTCTCTCTCTCTCTCTCTCTCTCTCTCTCTCTCTCTCTCTCTCTCTCTCTCTCTCTCTCTCTCTCTCTCTCATTTCGGGTGTTGTTTGCCATTTTATTTGTGCCTCCCCTTCCCAGTCTCCAGCCCCCCACTCCACCCACTCACCACACCACTGCCTCCAACCCACCCCTGAAAGAAAATGTTGCCTTATATCCGTTCAATCTCCCTCTCTCTCTCTCTCTCTCTCTCTCTCTCTCTCTCTCTCTCTCTCTCTCTCTCTCTCTCTCTCTCTCTCTCTCTCTCTCTCTTTCTTTGATCCACTTTTGAAAATGATTATGTTTGCACACATTAATTGTTTATCCAATACTTATATTGCTTTCTCACCTGGTTTTCGTTTTATATAAATTATTTGTGTATGCATGGCGTTACTTTTGTACCTTTCCTGCATGCTATTTGTTTGATAATTCCCTTTTTATGAATATGCTTCATGTGATTGTGTTTTTAAGATTCTGTACTACTTTGTGTGTATTTTGTTTCCCTTCTTTGTGTCTTTCCTCCATTTTATCTCGTAGTGTTTGTTCTTGTTCCATTTTTTAAACGGCAAGTATGAGAAATGGACAGTCCATGCAAACACTGGTACCAGTGTAAAGTTAATGTTCATGGGCATTCCTCTCTGTCTGTCTGTCTGTCTGTCTGTCTGTCTGTCTCTCTCTCTCTCTCTCTCTCTCTCTCTGCTCGTGCGTACACGCGCATTTGCGTGTGTGTGTTTGTGTGTGTGTATGTGTCACAGTGTGTGTGCATGCGTGTGTGCGTTCGTGCGAGTGTACTTGCGCGTGCGCGCACGCGTGTGTGTAACTTAGACAGTCCAAAATAAGTCGTTACTTAATGAATTGCACACATTAAAAGTGATAAATCCATGCATTCTTTCACTCAATCGTTAGTTCACTCAGTCGGTCGTCCTATCTTTCCTTCTGTCATTTAGTAGTTCATCCTCACTCCCCTCTTCTCTCTCTCTCTCTCTCTCTCTCTCTCTCTCTCTCTCTCTCTCTCTCTCTCTCTCTCTCTCTCCCCTCTCTCTCTCCCCCTCTCTCTTTGTCTGGAGATGCACTGGCCTCGCCTCTCCTTGGTGGGGGCTGTTGGATGCGTTCTGGTTTATGAGTGGGTGTTTGTTTTTCCGTTCGGCTCTGCAGTCATGAAAAACGGGCAGGTACACCCATGGGAACATTTCGCAAGGACTCCTTTGCATCGTATCGGATGGTCACAAGCCGGGAGTAGCTATGTGCCTCTGTATACCTAATAATTATATGCCTGCTCACCAGTAACACACACGGACTTTCAGGGCTGGAGCAGGGCTGCTCTGGTGTTGATAGGGCAGGCGTGGTTGGTGCATATGTGGGTCCTATCAGTACCTTCGGTGTTTATTTTTCATTTCTTTTTATTTCCTATCTCTGTCTGTTTGTCTGTCTGTCAGTGTATGTCTGTCTGTCTGTCTCTCTCTCTCTCTGTCTGTCTGTGTGTGTCTCTCTCTCTCTGTCTGTCTCTCTCTGTATTATATATTTCATTCCAAATAATTGTCTGAATCTATTTTAATATAATACATATGAAAGGAACCAGTCTGAGCATTCTAACCGTTATTTAATCGATAATGTGAATACAAAATATAAAATTAACGCTGTTCTTTCGTCCATGTATTTTTTTTAAAAATTGCAATACAAATCGTTTTCAGCGGTTCTCGAGATTTTCTTTTTGAAAAGGAATAATCTTTTTTTGGCAGTTACAACCGTTAAAACTGGGTCGTCAATTGAATTGAGTCAATGGTCATCAAGCTTGAGGAAAAGACATTATTTGCATTAAAACGCAATAAGTATTTGTCCATTAGTTTAAGATATGGCAATTTAAAGATATTTAATATAATTCTAACGGTGTTAACGGTTATCTTGAAAGAAAATCACTACTTTATAACGTAACTTTACAGTCATTCAATGGCACAATCTCGAGTAGTAAACACGTTTTTAATATTATGATTAAATTACAAGAGAAAGCCCCAAAACACTATGTTGGTAGTTTAATCCGTTAAAAACGGTTATTTACAGCCATATTATACCTAGCTATTATCTGAGATAACGAGCATCATCCTTGATACATTGAACTAGTCTCTCCCTGTTTGAATTTTATCATAAGCAGTTGAAGAGTTGTTGCTGAATAAATAAAAAGACCCTTTTGATCTCTCAGACTGGTACAAAAGCCCACACCCCGATTCTAAAGTACTGCCTCCCTTATATGGCTTGTCACAGATGAACAAGAACAGGGTGGATGACATCTATAATAACAGCAAAGGCAAAAAGAACAAGAAACAAAACAATAAACTTCACAGTTTTATGGAGTTTTTGAAATCAAAAATACCTCAGTCATCTTAAACTCAAATACAGACGCCAAAGAAGGAAATCTCGATTTAACAGCCCCTCTTTCTATTATGAAGCCTTTCTAAATATTTAAGGGTACACAGTACCTTTGTTTGGTGTCTGCGGGTAGTTTGATCCGTTATTTACATAACGGAAGGGGAAAAACGAAAATAAGAAGAAAAACGAAGTGTTTACGGTTATCTAACTAACCCTACCCTCAAAATGAAAATACAGACGCCAAAGAAGGAAAATCAGGTCATAAAAACCTTTCTAGACATGTGTAGCCCTCATTTTTTTAAAAAGGCAAACATCTGGCTTTCGATTTTAATCATACAAACGCTTCAGAAAATCATAGTGGCGACCCCCCCGGCGGGGTGAGGGTTTACTTCTATGGCATTGCGGTCTAAGAGGGGAGTGGGCGGAAGGGAGGGGGCACCACCACATATTTTTTGGTCTCTTTTCTTCATTATTTACATCTAACCAGTTCTTCTTCTTCTTTTTCTTGTTCGATCGCTCAGACAGGTTCCTATCAATTATGAACGCAGATGCTTCATGCTGCCGTGCGGAGCACGGGTTTATCTAGTATATATATATTACATATGTGTGCGTGCGTGTGTGTGTGTGTGGGGGGGGGGGGGGGGGGGGGGGGAGGGGGTGTATGTGTGGGTGTGATTGCTTGCGCACGCGCANAAATAACCAAATCACGAGGGGGGAAAATTACATTATCTCTATTGCTTACAAAAGTAATACATACATACATACATACATACATACATACATATACGATATCACCTGTGCACAAATATAATCAGTTTATTGAATCACAAAGAATTCCGAAGATAACAGCCTAAGTATGCACGATAACGACGCACCAAATGGTTCTGACCCTCCTCCACCTTCTCACCATCACGTTAATGTGTCTTTGCCCTTCCCCTCCTCATACTCATTGCCGCCATCGTCTCCATAAACGTCATGAAAACATGGGTTTGTATGCACCGCTGTATCTTTGTTTCTTTACTTGTGCCCAGTGGAACGCTGAAAACAGTTGAGTTACAATGGGGTAACAGCAGCAGGACCAGCAGTAGTTTGTAGCAACAACAGTAGCTGTAGTGGGAGGAGGAGGGGGGGGGGGGGGGGGAAGAAGAAGAAGAGGAGGAAGAAAAGGAAAAAGGGGGGGGGGGGGGGAGAAGAAGAAAGATGGAAAACGAGAAGGTGCATGAATAGGAAAAGAAGGGGAAGAAGGAAGATGATGATGGTGATGATGATGGTGGTGGTGGTGATGATGATGGTGGTGGTGGTGATGATGGTGGTGGTGGTGATGATGATGGTGGTGGTGGTGATGATGATGGTGGTGGTGGTGGTGATGATGATGGTGGTGGTGGTGGTGATGATGATGATGACGACGATGATGATGATGGTGGTGGTGGTGGTGATGATGATGATGCATGAAGTCAACGACAATGACATGGACGACAAAGATCATTTTTACACTTGGTGGTAACTTGGTGGATGTAAAAACTATACAAATTCCAACATGAATCAAAACAACAGCAACAATATTTATTATCAATATAGATACCAGGCACAAAACATTAAGCGGCGCCGACCATTTCTTATCCATTCAGAGAAATACCTCAATGATTTTTTTTTATCTCTTTGAAAATTAAAATTAAATATTTAATTGCCGATCACATCAAGTCTACTAAAACATAACTTGTGCACAGCATGAAAACATATTGTAAAATGCAATATAATACGAAACAATTTAATTCACTGCAATGAATAAACAATACAAGTAAGCAATACAATCAAAGACTTTCTTACTATGCACTTTGATGAATACAATGACATCTAACAGTGCATCATGAAATGGTTAGCAATGCATGAACTGATTTTAGCTGAGAAGAATAGGACACTATTGACAGGTAAGGTTAGGCTTAGTTGTACAAAAACTATGTAAATGAAAAAAACCCAATCAATTCACATTTCTATGTATCACTCTCCTCTCACCCTGCCCTTACTTAATCACATGTCCATTTGCAGAAGATCCTTTTATATTATCACCGGGGAAAGTATGCCTTCTCCAAGTTAAGTTCAAGTTCAAGTTAAGTTTATTTTCCAAAAAACCCTAGGGGCACAAGAAAACCATCACAATTATGTTGCGGCAACTGAACAACACCTCACACACACTGGTTTTAAACAACATACCAGTGCACAATTCCAAACATTTATAAACTTGCAATGACCATCTGCAAAGGCGCGTACACGCGAAATGTTGAGAGGAAAGTTAAGTAGCTAATTAATGTATTTGCTCTCTGTAAATAGGTTGCTGTAGGATGTTTGTGACTGCTTAATATGATGTTTGTGACAGCTACTTAACCTGCTTTGCGAAAGTATGTGCGTACGCGCTTTTGAGTATGTCTTATTTTCCTTTTCTCTTACCACTTTGACAAATAATGAAACAAACTCTTTTCTCTCTGACCAAACATAGTTATTGCAGCAAGACTATATCAAATTATTTTTATATCAAAACAACAATTGAAATACGTTCATTTCTTATTAGGACTTAACAAAATTAAAAATAACCAAATACAATTTGTATGCGTAGTAGAATACAATGCTTTAGTATACCAAAGCCGCAGCCAACCTTCTTAGATCAAAACAAATCATATTGCTCATTACATTTGTCCACAACTAAACTCACATAATTATACGAGACATATATGTCACCGCATAATTACGACGCTTCACTCGCTTCCAAACTATCCAAAGCGAGTCCAGCGATTTTCATTCACTTGCTGTCCAGCCTTTTTTTAAACTTCACTTACTGTCCAGTATTTTCACTTCACTTACTGTCCAGTATTTTCACTTCACTTATTGTCCAGTATTTTCACTTCACTTACTGTCCAGTATTTTCACTTCACTTATTGTCCAGTATTTTCACTTCACTTATTGTCCAGTATTTTCACTTCACTTACTGTCCAGTATTTTCCCTTCACTTCCTGTCCAGTATTTTCACTTCACTTACTGTCCAGCCTTTTTTCACTTCACTTACTGTCCAGTATTTTCTTCACTTCAATTACTGTCCAGCCTTTTTTTCACTTCACTTACTGTCCAGTATTTTCACTCCAATTACTGTCCAGCCTTTTTTTCACTTCATTTACTGTCAAGTCTTTTCACTTTACTACCTGTCCAGCTTACTCAATACTGTTTAGTCTTTCCTCGTCACTTACTGTCCAGCCTCTTCACTTCAATTACTGTTCAGCAGTTCGCCTTCACTTACTGTCCAGCCTCTTCACTTCAATTACTGTTCAGCAGTTCGCCATCACTTACTGTCCAGCCTCTTCACTTCACTTACACTGACCAGCCTTTTCACAAGTTCAGCATTTCCCCATCACTTACTGTCCAGCCTCTTCACTTCAATTACTGTTCAGCAGTTCCCCATCACTTACTGTCCAGCCTCTTCACTTCAATTACTGTTCAGCATTTCCTCATCACTTACTGTCCAGCCTCTTCACTTCAATTACTGTTCAGCAGTTCCCCATCACTTACTGTCCAGCCTCTTCACTTCATTTACTGTTCAGCATTTCCTCATCACTTACTGTCCAGCCTCTTCACTTCAATTACTGTTCAGCAGTTCCCCATCACTTACTGTCCAGCCTCTTCACTTCAATTACTGTTCAGCATTTCCTCATCACTTACTGTCCAGCCTCTTCACTTCAATTACACTGACCAGCCTTTTCATAAGTTCAGCATTTCCCCATCACTTACTGTCCAGCCTCTTCACTTCACTTACACTGACCAGCCTTTTCACTTCATTTACTGTTCAGCATTTCCCCTTCTCTTACTGTCCAGCCTCTTCACTTCACTTACACTGACCAGCCTTTTCACTTCATTTACTGTTCAGCATTTCCCCTTCACTTACTGTCCAGCCTCTTCACTTCACTTAAACTGACCAGCCTTTTCACTTCATTTACTGTTCAGCATTTCCCCTTCTTTTACTGTCCAGCCTCTTCACTTCACTTACACTGACCAGCCTTTTCACAAGTCCAATCTTTTCCCTTCACTTACTGTCCAGCCATTATAATATAGGCCCAGTCTTTTTCTTCAATTTACAGTCCAGCTCTTTCGTATTCTGAACCTTTGTTCTTCACTTCCTGGCCAGCTTTTTCCCTCCATATACTCTCCAGCTTTAAATTCCCATTCACTTACTGTGTGGCACCCTTTTCACTTGTCCAGCCTCTTCCCTTCAGTGACCCGTCCTGTCTTCCTTTACCACCCACACGCTCACTCCGCTCCACTCACTGCTCAAAGAGGTTGGTGTACTTGTAGCACAGGGCCAGCGCCACCCACACGCTCACTCCGCTCCACTCACTGCTCAAAGAGGTTGGTGTACTTGTAGCACAGGGCCAGCGCCACGCACAGGAGCGCGAGGAGCACGAGCAGCAGGCCCGTGGCCGCGAGCTCCGCCACGGCACACAGGTACACGGCGGAGCCGCAGTAGTGGCTGGGCTGGTGCAGGCTGGGCGTGTAGGGGGGCCGCCAGATGGCGATGACCCAGCACGCGCCCGCCACGTGCCAGGCCAGCAGGAAGACCGCCAGGATCCAGTCCATAACGCGGAACGTGTGCGAGGGGAAGGCCAGCTCGCTGTCCGGGCTGCACGTGCGCGTGTTTAAAACTCATCATTATTATCATCGTGAGCAGCAGCAACAGCAGCAACAGTAGCAGAGGCACTGTTAGCATCATCATCGTCATCATCATCATCAACAGCAACAACAACAGCAACAACAACAACAGCAGCAGAATCTGGGATGAAGTTGTCGAGTCCGGACTAAGTTTGTCCCTTTGTCATCATCATCATCATCATCAGCATCATCCATCATCATCATCATCATCATTATCCATTATCATCATCATAATTGTAAGCACGTCTTGGCCCAATTTTCTGTACGAGCGGTATCCTCCTATACCTTTCCAAAGATCAGTGTCGCATGTGCATGAGTCACATGGGCCTAACGGCCAACGTAACTAACTTCATTGCACTTTACTGGTCGATCGTCAGAAAAGTTCGGCTGTAAAAAATAACAAAATAACGTATCATCATTAACGTGTGAGCCAGTCAGTCGTGTCTGGCTATGACGTCCAGGCAGCAGATTAGGCCGCTGCTATTCCTGAGGGTTGGGCTGGAATGTGTCCACAGTGGGAACATCTCGCCCATGGGGACAATACTACTTTCGGTCAAGAAGACGTGAGGAAAGCTGGCGTTTAGGAAGGTCTGCAAAGGCAATTGCCACAACCTCTCCCCCCCCCCCCCCCCCCCCCCCCCCCCCGGCTGTAGAAATAAGAGTCAAATGCAAATGCTTCTTAGATATCATTTTAATAATATAATTTAAAAAACCCAACATACCTGTCGTAGAATTCGTCCATGCTGTCGTAGCGGCGAAGCTGAAGGTTCTTCCACAGCATGCCGGCCAGCTTGAGGGCCAGAAAACTGCCTCCCACCAACAGGTACACCGGCACCTTCTTCTCCAGTGGACAGTCGTCCAGGTACTTCACACCTGTCCAGCCACGGGGTAAGGCAAGGGAAATAACGGGTGATTTAGAAAAGGGTTGATCTACTGAAACGCTTCTACCAATCCTCCAATGTAACGTGTGACTCGTTAGGCCTACTCTGATATTTTAATAAAAGGATTTAAACAAATGTTATTTTTACCAATCCAGTCCTTCTCTCCTTGCATTACTCTAAACTACTCCTACTAAGCAAAGCCTTGACGTCGACTTCCACACATTCTCCACCAATCCAATGAATGAAATGGAGCATTAAGACGCTAGATCACCAGCCGCGTGCCACATTTTCCCAAGGTCGTGTAGTATATTAATTTTGGTTTGTGATAGCTTGACTGTAAATTGCTGAATAATAGACATTTATTCATAGATTTTATTGAATGTTTATGGAAGGGTTAAAGTAGGCCTTTAAATAAGCTACTAATTAATGGCTAGTGTTGCAGATTATCTACTGTATGCAGAAGGATAGGCCTACTTACCCATCGTTATCATCACCACAGGCACGGCCAGAGCGATGAACAACAGAACTGTGAACACAACTGTCACGCGCGCACGCACGCGCGCGCGCGCACACACACACACACACACACACACACACACACACACACACACACACACACACACACACACACACACACACACACACACACACACACATACATACACACACACACACACACACACACACACACACACACGTCTATTAGAGAGTACTCTCACCTCTCAAATATGACAGAATGCAGAAATTGTTTACTTACACGTTCATATGGGCCAACAGGCCTGCAACAACGGAATAAAATGTATTGTTCTTGTTATTGTATTGTTATTGTTACACACACACACACACACACACACACACACACACACACACACACACACACACACACACACACACACACACACACACCGCATATTCAATTACCCGAATTATTCGTATGATATGTCTTACAGACGAGACTACGGGCAGCTGTGTGCGTAGCCTACACCTAAGACTATTAACAGCTGTTTATGTCAATATTTCTTTGTAAATATACTGGTATTCATTGCATTGTATAATCATACTGAGAGAGAGGGGGGAGGGAGGGGAGAGAGAGAGAGAGAGAGAGAGAGAGAGAGAGAGAGAGAGAGAGAGAGAGAGAGAGAGAGAGAGAGACAACACAGATTGCATGCTGATACACATATTTGTTCTGGTCTTGGGACCTGAAATTGTGTATATCAGCAGAGAGAGAGAGTTAGACAGGCAGACAGCTAGACAGACAGACAGATAGACAGGTAGGTCAAATGAACAAAGAGATCAAATGTAGACTTCCAAAGCAAAACAATCGATATAACGTAGAGTGGATGTTTCATGGAGAACATGATTC
Source organism: Phymorhynchus buccinoides (assembly GCA_017654935.2). Lineage (NCBI taxonomy): Eukaryota > Metazoa > Mollusca > Gastropoda > Neogastropoda > Raphitomidae > Phymorhynchus > Phymorhynchus buccinoides. Next base: position 35,155,681 of record CM065692.1, read on the forward strand.
GCTATAGGCCTAATATCAGCATCTTTACACCGCAAGACAACAGCTGGGACAAAGCTTTTCCACCTCATTGCCATGTTCAAAATCTATAAGTACACATACACACTTAAGTAGCGTGTACATCACTGCACTCCGTGCAGCAAAGGCCATGAGCAGTAGATCACAGACAGTTTATGTTCACTTCGGGGCGCTCGCCCAGCACGCGCCAAAGTGTGCCGGTGTCATGAAAAATAAGTACCTACCGTGAAATAAGTACCTTTCAAAAGCGCACTAGAGCCATTCTTTTACGTGATAAATAAGTCAACTATTATTTAAAATATTGATATCTAAGTGCTCAATCTACACGGAAAGAATCAAGAAATAGAGCGGGAGGGTGTTAATCTACATTTTTGCCGAAAAATCGATTACAAAGCCATGTCACTTTGTTTCGTATTTTTCAAAATGGCAGACGATATAAACAACCATCCGTGCAAACAAAAATAAATAATAATAAATATTAGAAAAATATCCCTGACTTCTCAGTAGTTAATGATGAATCTTCTGTTCTCGAATCTTACCCAAACAGCAAACAATTTGAATGAGGAAAAGAGTATTTATTTCATGGGTAAAATATTTTATGCAACACCGGTGTTGGAAGGTTGTTGGCAGACATTAGTGTTCAGTCCTACAGTTAATTGTATTGTAAGGTTATCTACGTGTAATCTTTTGTTTTTTTATTGTTTCTATTTGTGTCTGATTTTAAAAAATCAGTACGATAAAAAAAAAATCAACCAATTTCCAAAAGTGTGCATTTTAATCAACTAATTAAAATGATCGTTACCTTTCTTTATTTTAAACACAAAAACCGTTTGATGATGCCATAATAAAGATACTAATCACTTCAAATTCATTTTAAAATTCTAATAATTCCAAAAGTGCGTATTTAAGTAATTGATATACTCTTTACCGTACTTTTCTTTTAAACCCAAACTGGTTGTTGACGTCATAACAAAGGCAGTAGTTAGCTTAAAATCATGTTAGATTATTAATAAGTTTGAACCGTGTGTATTTTAATGAAATAATTTATATTTTAACATAATCTTACTTTTTTTAACACGCATACAGCAAATCGTCGTTTATTTCTTATCAAAAGCAATAATCAAATAAAACATGATATATACTTTGTATTAAAAGATTATGAAAGGCGACCTGTAATTCTTTTTTTAATTTATTTTTTATTATTATTATTATTATTAATATTATGAACGAATATATATTATACTCTGTTGTTTTTTATATATACTTGTGGCGGTGCCGTAGCTGATGAGGTTTAACCGAGGCGTGGTCACCGCTACACCTATCTGTATTAATTTAAAAAATCGGGACTTTACTGGTTTCGTACTGCCTCCGGGCATTGCCTCCAGTATTGTTCCCACCATATTTGTATTTACAAATGTCCCATATGTGTCTGATTCAGACCAAGAGGACGTCAAACTCCATTTTGGTCGTCGTACACTCTGGTTTCTCTTCAACAAACGCACATACAATGTGGCGGCACCATAGCCGATGAGGTTTAACCGAGGCGTGGTTACCGCTACACCTATCTATATTGTTAAAATCTCGGGACTTTACTTGTGTTGCACTGCCTCCGGGCATTGCAGCCAGTATTGTTCCCACCATCTTTGTATTTACAAATGTCCCATATGTGTCTGTGACCGAGAGGACGTAAAACATCATTTTCACTCACTGAACGAATATATTTTTTGTCCCTTTTATTTTCTTAGTTATTAATATATTGCTTGAGTAAAGAAAAAAGAAGAAAAAAAGGTTGTGCATTTCAAAAGCATAATTTAATACATACACCTAAAGCCCATCAGCTACTTTTTTTTAAATGGGCATTAATAACCAGGAAATGGATGAGATTTTAACCTCCAGCCCTAATAGACGCCCCTCAAGGCAGCGTGGGAAAGACGACCGTACACACGGTGCCAGACGAAGGGAGGATCCCAAAGCCCAGATTGTGTTAAAAAATGTCAACAGCTCATTACCCAGACCGCATGCAGTCTGTCAAACATGCTGGTGCAGGTAGGTGTGTAGGCTGCTTTACATGTGTTCGGGCAATGGTACTATTTTTTTCTCGTAAGATAAGGTAGTTCAGTTAACGAACATAATTGAACAAAACCATCTTCCTGGAGGTAAAATGCTGTCTCTTGTTGAAAATGTGAATATGATATACACACGCGTGTTTGCTCTAATGCACGGGTGTGCGTGTACTCTGTGTGTGTGTGTGTGTGTGTGTGTGTGTGTGTGTGTGTGTGTGTGTGTGTGTGTGTGTGTGTGTATGTGCGTGCGTGCGCGTGTGTCCGTGTGTCCGTCTGTCTGTCTGTCTATTTGGGTTTTTCTTTTTCTTTCTTTTAGTCTGTCTTCTGTGTCTATGTTGCGGGCGCACGCGTGTGTGATTATGCATTTGAGCGCACGCGCGCGATTGCTTGTGTGTGTCTGTGTCTGTGCTGACACATTGCTGCATGTATGCCTGCGTGCATGCCTGTGCAGCCTATGCGTGTGTACACGCGCACACACGCGCGCAGTGCTCCTACTTTAGCTTAGGTTTGCGCAATCATTGTGAAACTTAATCAAATTAAACAATCAAGAATGGACGTAATA
>CM065692.1:35175820-35195820 GCA_017654935.2 Phymorhynchus buccinoides
ACCACATTATTTATATGTTCATCGAAACTAAGATTTGGATCAACAATAATTCCCAGATATTTATCAGCTGTAGTGGTTTCAAGTTTACAAAGCACCATCACTCATAAAAGTAGTCGCAATTGAGATTGTTTCTATCACAGTGCATTACTTTGCACTGTTCTGCATTAAATTTTAAAAGCCAAGTGTCTGTCCATTCATCTAATTTGTGGATGCATGATTGTAAATTGCCTCTGTCTTGAGTTGACTCTATTGTTGAATATGCTTTGGTATCATCTGCAAATTATTTAAGTTTACAGTCCATTAGATCAGGCATGTCATTAATATAGTATATAAAAAGGATCGGACCCAATACGCTCCCCTGGGGGACACCACTAGTAACTGGTATTCTAGGTGATATAGAACCATTAACATTAACATACTGTGTTCTTTGATTTAAAAACTCCAATCCAACTAAGCAACTTCCCTTGAACACCGTAACCTTTTAGTTTATTTATTAATCTTTTGTGTGGCACCGTATCAAAGGCCTTTCTCAGATCAAGGTATACAGCATCAGTGGGTTTACCATTATCCAAATAGAACATCCAGTCATAGACAGTTGACAATAGTTGAGTCACACATGACCGACCTTTACAAATACCAAATTGGTCTTTAGAGAGAAGATTATTATCTGCTAAACGACTACGTAAGACATCACAGATAAACCCTTCAAATACTTTACACACTACCGACGTGAGACTGACAGGCCGATAATTTCCTGCACAGCTTTTAACCCCTTTTTTTGAAAATAGGACGCACTTCAGCCTCTTTCCAATCACAGGGTAACACACCCTGATTAACAGTTTTATCAAATAACAACTTGAGGGGAAAACTAAGTTCATTTGAAAGTTCTTTCAGAACCAAGGGATGAATCACATCTGGTCCAGAGGATTTAGAAATCTTTAACGAAGCCAAAGCCTTCTGTATCTGTTCCACATATATGTTAACCTCAGTGTTATATTTGCAGTTAAAATTTGGGATTTCAGAGTCAGATTCTAGAGTAAAAACGGTAGAAAAAAAGTTATTCAATTCCTCAATTCTTCATCATTTTCAATCATCTTCTTTCAATAAGTTAGCAACCGACTCCTTGGGTTTGGTCTTTGTAGATACCTATTTCAAAAATCCTTTGGGGTTAGTTTTAGCCTCTTGAGCTAGTTTCAGTTCCTTAGCTTTAGCAGCCTTTCTTGCTTCCCATTTAACTTGGTTACGAGCCTTAGCATATGCATCATGGTTAGTCTTGGTTGTTGTTGTTTTTATTTATTTTAAAAGCTCTATGCTCAAGAAGTATTTTATCTAGGAGTGTTTGTGGGATTGCGTCTCTTCTTGGTATATTATTAGAAAAATATTTCACGTTAGGTACAAATTTAGTCATGGCTTGGTGTATAGTATTCTTAATATTTGTCCAGCAGTCATCAATAGTACTATCCTCTGTCAATACAGCAGACCAATCAGTTTCTTGCATATATTTCCTCATTACCTCGTAGTCTCCATTTGAAACCTGAAATTTAACTGAAAAATCAACAGAAGGTTGGCTCCTCAAACTTTCAAGCTAAAACCCCCAGAATAGGATGAGGTCAGTTACCTAATGGAGGCCAGTATTCCAGGTTTGTAACAAAATCATCAGAGTTGCATAAGATAAGGTCTGTTGCCTAATGGATGCCAGTATTCTAGGTCTGTAACAAAATCATCAGAGTTGCATAAGATAAGGTCTGTTACCTAATGGAGGCCAGTATTCTAGGTTTGTAACAAAATCATCAGAGTTGCATAAGATAAGGTCTGTTACCTAATGGAGGCCAGTATTCTAGGTTTGTAGCAAAATCATCAGAGTTGCATAAGATAAGGTCTGTTACCTAATGGAGGCCAGTATTCTAGGTTTGTAGCAAAATCATCAGAGTTGCATAAGATAAGGTCTGTTACCTAATGGAGGCCAGTATTCTAGGTTTGTAGCAAAATCATCAGAGTTGCATAAGATAAGGTCTGTTGCCTAATGGAGGCCAGTATTCTAGGTTTGTAACAAAACCATCAAAGTTGCATAAGATAAAGTCAAGTGGCCTGTGGCATAACAGATTAAAGGATGACACGAACAAGGAAGCATTCACATCAACGTTGTGCTTAGGCATCATAAATGAAAATGAATAAATAAATAAAATAAATAAATAAATATAAATAAATAAATATAAATAAATAAATATAAATAAATAAATAAATAAATAAATAAAATAAAATAAATAAATAAATTAATTAATAAATAAATAACCAAAGTCGTATAAAAAGGAACAGAGAAAGCAGTGGACTGCCAGGCTCATGAATGAATGGCGTGCATTAGGCCTTCATGGAAAAGCGAAATTTTGCGCCTTAACAAACAGCACTGATATCGGCTCTAAAAGCAGTCATCTACTATATAATTTCTTGATTCACAATTTGGTCTGAACAAACATAATGAGCTGTTTTAAATATTTTTGCGACAAAGTCTGTCTTTTTCTTCCTGTCACTCATTCTGAGAGGGGGGGGGGGGGGGGGGGGAAAGGGGTAGGTTGGTGCGGGAAGAAGCTAGTAAAGGGTCCACTTACTGTCTGAGATTCCCACAGCAGCAGACTCCCGGTGCTGCTGACACCCAGGTGGGCGGGTCTGGCGTCACGGGCCAGGTACACGGCCTCGATCAGGTTCCTGTGCAGCTGCTCGCGCTCAGCTAGCTCGCGGTATGCCTGCTCGCTGTCTGGGCGCCTCAGCGGGTAGTCCAGGTGGGTCCGGGGCAGGTCCAGGTACTTGCGGGGCAAGGTGATGTGACGCACGATGATCGGAGCGTCCTCAGAGTCCTTTGAGGAGGAGGAGGCGGTGGCAGGGGTTTCGTAGGACCCTAAACGTTTGGCAGGAAGGCTGGAGTGTCGCACAGGGAGGTCTGAGCGTTTGAACGGCAGGTCCGACTCCGGTTTACTGAGGTCCGATTCTTTCAGTGAAGATCCAACGTGCCTCAGCGGGATTCCTGGATGTTCCAGCGCGGTGGGCGGAAGGCGGAGAAGGTTAGATGAATCGATGCTGATCAGCTGGCGAATGGAGCCCCTGTCAGAATCCTGACCGGTCACTTCTTTGACCACTTCCTCGAACTTTCTGGACGGCTTCTTTTTGGGCTTGACAGAGTCCGGAGTGTTGGGCAGGCTGGGTTGTTTGTCCTCTTGAGAGGTGGAATCTTTACTAGTTCTCGGTCGAGGATCTTCGGTGGTTCGTAGCCCAGACAGTTTTCTGGACAGAAACTCTTGAGGCGAAAGCGTGGCAGTTTTGCTCACGGACGAAGTCGCATAACGCCTGGCCGTTGTTGATGCAGCAGTGGTTTTGTCGCTGGAAGCTGACTTTGTCAGCAGAGACTTGAGAGGAAAGGCCCCGGCAAAGGTGGCACGAGAAGCCGAAGACCTGGAGGAGATGCCTCCTCTCTGGGAGATCCTCTGACTCTCTCTGGAGCTGCTGCTGTAGGCCGTCCTCTGGGACTGCCCTCGGCGAGTCCTCCCGGGCCGAACCAGCGTTGCTTTCCGAACTATCATAGACATTGTGACAGATTTGTTTTCCCCAAAGTGTTATAAAAATCAAGCGATCAGGGATTTTTTTTTAATTTTTTTACATAATTTGAATAATAACAACAAAGGAAAAGCCGAAAACGTACTCGCATGTGTTGAGCAAGAAAGATGATTCAAATTGTTTACTTAACAGAGACTTTAATTTTAGTGAAGTCATTGGTGTGTGACGAAGATGTTTGCACGCGCGATTGTTGCAAAGGTGTTTTGAAACATTTTTGACTGCATTTCCGCTCTGAAAGAAAAATCCATTTGATGGTAGTTGAAACAAATGCTATAGAATTTAAGTATTTTGTGTTTCTTTCTTTTTGTCCTCGATCTTCTTCGTTAGTTTAGTTTTACCTCTTAAAGAGATTGAGCACTTAAAATGATAAACTTTCACTAGGGATACAATGCCAGGTAATCCTCGAGTTACCACGAAGATACTGAGTCATTCATGATTTCAAGAGTTCCTCCTACCCAACTGTAGTGCGGTGCTGGTGGCAGTTTTCTTCACCCACCGGGAGTGGTGACCTACACTGATTTGGGGTAGAAGCTAACTACCGTGTTGTCGGGTGGCTGATTACTGTGATGTGATGTAAAACGTCAGTGAGAAGCCTGTATGTTGCACGTGCAGTGATTAGGTCAGGTGACAAGCCTGTCTCTTTTTTGTTGTTGCTTTGTTGTCTTGTTGTGAAGGATTAAGGGTAGGGGGTCGTTTGACGGAAGTGCTCCGTTTCCATAACCTGTCATCCTCCTCCTTTCTCTGTGAGGGTTCAAAGCTGCTGATAGTGATGAAAAGGGCACGCACAGTCATTGTGTGTGACAAGGGTCATGTGTGATGTAGCGTAACACACACATGCGTTCGCACGCACGCACGCACGCACACGCACGCACACGCACACGCACACACACGCACACGCACGCACACGCACACACACACACACACACACACACACACACACAGTCAGAGGAGTTTACTCTTCCAACTTGGGCAATTGCCAAATTACCAAAATACCATAGTCTAAAAAGACTACAAATTTCTTCCCTTGGCACAGATGCTGTGCATTTAGCCACCGGAAGTCCCATATGTAGCCACTTCCGTGGAGGCTGTTACAAATCAGGATAAATTTTCCATAACTTGATCAAACAATGGTTCATTGGAGGGAGGATGGGTGGGTACCTTTACTCGTAGTGAAACGGTAAGTATATAGATAGAATAGATTTACTCTATGTCTAATATCACTTCTAAGTAAAAAGACATTAAATTAAAGAACAACAACAACAACAACAACAACAACACACACACACACACACACACACACACACACACACACACACACACACACACACACACACACACACACACACACACACACACAGAGTGGATGATGATGATGATGATGATGTAAATGATATAAGAATGTAACGGGGGGTGCTTGTGTATGTGTGTATGTTGGTGCTCATGCATATGTGCTCCAGCGTTTGTGTACGCAAACCAGCTGTCCGACACTGCTGTAGAAGTACAGTTGTGATTACGTTTATACATAGCTCTATATATCATTCAAAAATCGTTGTCATCATAGTAATGTGATAACACGTTTATGTTGTGTGCTATTTGAGTTGGACCTTAAACCAAGCTGATCAGAAGCATTAACCTTCATAACATGTATTAACTAAGGAGAAGAAATGGTAACGGCTTACCGGGTATTGCTGTGGGTGATACATTCTTATGAACTCAATTTACAAACTATATAATATGGTCACAAATAAGTTTTGCATCACACAATGTTCAACAAACAGCCATCATCGCGTGCACATTTGTTGAGCATTGAAAAAAACCCACGAGTGTAGTGTTCGATCATAATGGGACAAAATCTGATCGACCCTAAACGCTGTTGGACCTTTCACAGTTAAGTAGCACCTTGCGTGAGACTGGAAGCCCTGTCAGCATCATCGCACTGAATGTAAGATGCGCGCGATTAGAGTTAATAGTGTTACGTTTTTATTGGTTCCTTCACGCCACCGAAGGCCCATAAAACGGCTGGTTGCCTGGGGCGGTGTCTTTGAAGATACAGGGGAAATTGTGGGGGCGATTAATTATGGTTTAAAACAAAAAGGAAGGGGAGAGAAGAAGAGTGAAAACTGCCGACAACAATGTTCTATGTTTTGGGCTGGGTTGACACCCCCCCACACACACACCTCTCTTAGTTTCTCTGTCTGGCTTTGTCTGTCTGTCTGTCTGTCTCTGTCTCTCTCTATGTCTGTCTGTCTGTCTGTCTCTCTCTCTCTCTCTCTCTCTCTCTCTCTCTCTCTCTCTCTCTCTCTCTCTCTCTCTCTCTCTCTCTCTCTCTCTGTGTGTGTGTGTGTGTGTGTGTGTGTGTGTGTGTGTGTGTGTGTGTGTGTGTGTGTGTGTGTGTGTGTGTGTGTGTGTGTGTGTGTGTGTGTGTGTGTGTGTGTGCGCGCGCGTGCGTGTGTGTGTGTGTGTGTGTGATGAAAGAAGGGGTGTAGAAATATCACACACACACACACAGACACACACACACGCACGCACGCGCACGCACACACACGCGCACGCACGCACACGCACACACACGCACGCACACACACACACACACACACACACACACATGATTTAGGCTGCCTGTAGCAGAAAGTTCCACCTAGATGTTGATACATTCTGGTTGTTGACATTTCTTTGTTCATGTGCCTTGGGTGCCATGAATATTGAATGATCCAATCAACTCGCAATTATTAGTATGTTTTAGTTTCTATCCAAATATTCATATGTAATCGTTTGTTCCTTTATAGGCCTACCTTTCTTTGTGTGTAAACAACTGTAGACTGCAGTTCATGTTCGTTTAAAGGGCATGCATATGCATATGCGAACAATTATTATTAACACACATTATACACGTACAAAACATACACGAGTACACACATGTTCCGTATTCTCCCCCCACCCATCCCCTCTCTCTCTCCTCTCTATCTCTCTCACTCACTCGCACACTGCAGCAACAGATAAAAACAGAGACGGACAGAAAGACACCCCCTCTCTCTCTCTCTCTCTCTCTCTCTCTCTCTTGGAATTAAAATACATGTTTTGCCGCACGCGATCAAAAGTTGTCTCTGTTGGGTTTTTTCTTGTGAAATAATGTGCAAAAAACAGTTCAATAAAAAATGTTTTTTTTAAAGTTGTCTGTGGGGGGGGCAGAGGGAGAAGGGGCTACCACTGATGGTGGACACCGCCTACAGGGGCGGTGATTAACTATCGATTCCTACTGGGTTTTTTGTTTGTTTGTTTGTTGCCCCCAAAAACCCCCACACACTTTGTTAAAATGGCGTTATAGTGATGATAATGTCAACTGCCCCCCCCCCCCCCCCCCCATTCCCAGCCGGAAAGGCTGCAGGGCTGGGTAGGGAAAGGGACTAAGGGTCGGGAAGAAGGAGGGGATGGGTGGAGGGGGGCAGAAGATGAGAGTGGGGGGGGGGGGGGGGGGGGGGGGAAGAACCGACGATTTTCGGGAAAAATCTAGGGGAGAGCACTTCGTGAAAATTAGAGTTGCTTACCTCCATTGCTCGGTCAAATACCATAGTAACAACAATGCAACAATGGCGTCGAAGCTTGAAACCGCAGGATGCGAGTAAGCGACTTGCAAACCAATATTTTAAGAAAAATTAGGGGTGGCCAGTGGCCACAAACTGATAAAACTTGCAAAATGTGACGTAAAAATATAAATGACAAATTTTTAGAATGACGCACGGTGTTCTAAGTGCTGTATGTCTGCTCAAACACACGAGTCGATAGGCTACGAGAGCTGATGGCAGAGTGACTTCCCCTGTTTGACCGATTGAATTAGGCAATATCACTCCCACACACAATGAAATTACTCCCCTTAATTATTTCCGAACAATTCCTATTGGTAAACGCATACAGGTTCCTTCAGTAGTTTCAATAGAAGATAGAAGGGCAATCATGTATTTTAGCACTATCCCTCCCCCTCCCTCCACTCTCCCTTTCATTTCTCGGATCTCTCCCGATCTCTCCCGATGGAAGCACATTCTTTTTTTCGCTTTAGAAGACTTGATTTTTATTCTTCTTTGTTTTGCAATGGCCCAAAGCGTACTTTACTACCACATGCCCATAACAATCACCAAGTTTGATTGGTTCCATCAAAGTAGCCGTATAAGCAGTAAGCTTAGTTCTGTACTTAAGAACATCGAACAGTCATACAGAAGAGATCTTCCCCAAGCATAATATGATTGCTGTCTTGTGCGCGCATTTTGCACACACACAAATGTTATACTTATTTTAAAAAACTAATGGATAGATTGTTTGATAAAATTTGTAAGAACAGAGTCCATTTTTCAACAAGAGGCAAAGCCTTCAAGGCTCACTCGGTGGGGGGGGGGGGGGGGGGGGGGTGGGCGTTAAAAAAAAGACTTTGAGATGGATGGTCGTAAACATGAGGGGGTTGTTTAAGGTACAAATGAAACTATCGTTTAGCATAAACAGCCAAACTAAAACATAAAAATAAAAATAAAAAGTGCCTCTGCTGAGAATCGAACTCGGCACCATTGGCATGAAAGACAGACGCTCTACGCAATGCGCTATTTAGGCTTTGGCTGTTGATGACTTTCTTAATTCATGTTGCCTATTGAATACTCTCTAACCCACTAATCTAAAATGTTATCTGTTTGTTATCTGCTTACAGTGTTGTTTTAATTATTTAATTATTCAAATCATTATTGTTTGAAAGTTTGCATAAACATCTATGTGTATGCAAAGTTTGAACAATGTACGCCTTCTATTTCCCGAGAAACTGTCAACGTTAAAGTTTGGAGATTGGACCATGGACGCAACACACACACACACACACACGCACGCACGCACGCACGCACGCACACGCGCGCACACACACACACACACACACACACACACACACACACACACACACAACCGAACAAGTATCATGCTATAGACTCACTTCGTGTTATCTTCGTTAACAAAAATCTTGACATCTTTCCATCTTTCTTGACATTTGTAAAACATGCAGTCTTATCTTGAAAAACAAATCCGCTTTAGCTTTATCTTACATTTTTATTGCAAGAAAACTGTCCTCAGTTATGGAGATGGGTAAATACGGAGATGGTCGGTGGGTGAGAAAGGTGTGATTAACGTCCTCAGACATTGAAGAGGTACATGGACATTAATTTGTACATTTACAGATAGTGGGTCGATCCTGGAGCTACTGCAATACCATGAAAGACCCCTGGTGGGTGGGCCTTCCAGTTAAAGGTCCTTTGGTAAATGTTTACGGGTGTACATTCCTTCCCATCTTTCTCTGCCTGCGAAAGATAATGGGCTGTTTTGGGTGGAGTTGTCATCTTTAGCTTTTGGCACCAGGTGGCGTTTCACTTAGAGGCAGTTTCCTTGCAACGCGAAACTCATTCTCTCTTGTTCTCACTGTCTCACCCTCTCTCATTCGCGTGTAGCAAAAATAATTTTTTCCCTCTTGTTTGACTAAGGGAAGTAATATAGGCCGGTAGAGTGGTCTCCAGTTGGGCGGCCAGAAACGCTCATTGTAACCTCATTCGTGGTGCTAGAATTTCAGTGTTCTGGTACGGTCTTCATGAGCGCGTCTTAAACAGCTAACACGGGTAGCAACATGTAAATTAGCATAAACAGCCAATCGTTTTTTTAGATTCTTCTAATTTACATTTTACTACTCTTTAAGACGTGCTCACGATTACCGTACCAGGCTTGGCAACACTGTTTTCACTTGTGTACAAAGTTCCGTGTTTACGTTGCGGTTTATTTTTCTATCTCAAGTTACTGTTGTATTATTTGGTATATAACATAACAAATACTGAAATGTTAACGCGTAGACATTTTAATTCATGTGGCCGAGCCAAAGTGTCCACATTAGATTAATGCTTAGACGATCATAATAATTCATGACTTAAAGTAATACAAAGATAATAATAATCTTTAAAAAAGATTATTTTTGTAAGAAGGCGTGAAATATGTCAAAGGAAAGCTTCCAACATGAAAGTGCCACTGATTTTAGAAAAAAGGTGTGGGTGAGAGAAGGAGGTGTGATACATGGAAAGGGGGGTGACTTCAATCAAGGTGCCAAGCAGTAAAGTGTAATCCACGTCACACTGGGATTTCCCCGGAGAGTTATTGAACTTTTTGTGGCAAATAAATTCCATGGCGACAGCAAGTGTTAGTTATTTCTCTGCCTCTGTCTGTCTCTCTGTCTGTGTGGTCGTCTGTTTGATCGTCTACATGTTTGATTGTCTCTCTGTCTGTGTGGTCGTCTACACGCTTGATTGTCTGTCTGTCTGTGTGGTCGTCTGTTTGATCGTCTACATGTTTGATTGTCTCTCTGTCTGTGTGGTCGTCTACATGCTTGATTGTCTGTCTGTCTGTGTGGTCGTCTGTGTGATCGTCTACATGTTTGATTGTCTGTCTGTCTGTGTGGTCGTCTACATGTTTGATTGTCTGTCTGTCTGTGTGATCGTCTGTTTGATTGTCTCTCTGTCTGTGTGATCGTCTGTTTGATTGTCTCTCTGTCTGTGTGGTCGTCTGTTTCTGATCGTCTACATGTTTGATTGTTTCTCTGTCTGTGTGATCGTCTGTTTGATTGTCTCTCTGTCTGTGTGATCGTCTGTTTGATTGTCTCTCTGTCTGTGTGGTCGTCTGTTTGATCGTCTACATGTTTGATTGTTTCTCTGTCTGTGTGATCGTCTGTTTGATTGTCTCTCTGTCTGTGTGATCGTCTGTTTGATAGTCTCTCTGTCTGTGTGGTCGTCTGTTTGATCGTCTACATGTTTGATTGTCTCTCTGTCTGTGTGATCGTCTGTTTGATTGTCTCTCTGTCTGTGTGATCGTCTGTTTGATTGTCTCTCTGTCTGTGTGATCGTCTGTTTGATTGTCTCTGTCTGTGTGATCGTCTGTTTGATTGTCTACATGTTTGATTGTCTGTCTGTCTGTGTGGTCGTCTGTATGTCTGTTTGATCGTCTACATGTTTGATTGTCTGTATGTCTGTGTGGTCGTCTGTATGTCTGTGTGATCGTCTACATGTTTGATTGTCTGTCTGTCTGTCTGTCTGTGTGGTCGTCTGTTTGATCGTCTACATGTTTGATTGTCTGTCTGTCTGTGTGGTCGTCTGTATGTCTGTTTGATCGTCTACATGTTTGAGTGTCTGTCTGTCTGTGTGGTCGTCTACATGTTTGAGTGTCTGTCTGTCTGTGTGGTCGTCTGTATGTCTGTGTGATCGTCTACATGTTTGGTTGTCTGTCTGTCTGTGTGATCGTCTGTTTGATCGTCTACATGTTTGATTGTCTGTCTGTGTGATCGTCTGTCTGTCTGTGTGATCGTCTACATGTTTGATTGTCTCTCTGTCTGTGTGATCGTCTACATGTGTGATTGTCTCTCTGTCTGTGTGATCGTCTACATGTTTGATTGTCTGTCTGTCTGTGTGATCGTCTACATGTTTGATTGTCTGTCTGTCTGTCTGTGTGGTCGTCTGTTTTATCGTCTACATGTTTGATTGTCTGTCTGTCTGTGTGATCGTCTGTGTGATCGTCTACATGTGTGATTGTCTCTCTGTCTGTGTGATCGTCTACATGTTTGATTGTCTGTCTGTCTGTGTGATCGTCTGTGTGATCGTCTACATGTGTGATTGTCTCTCTGTCTGTGTGGTCGTCTACATGTTTGATTGTCTGTCTGTCTGTGTGATCGTCTACATGTTTGATTGTCTGTCTGTCTGTGTGGTCGTCTGCATGTTTGATTGTCTGTCTGTCTGTGTGGTCGTCTGTTTGATCGTCTACATGTTTGATTGTCTGTCTGTCTGTCTGTCTGTCTAATCGTCTGTATGTCTGTTGGATTGTTTATATGTTTGATTGTATGTCTGTCTGTCTGATCGTCTGTATGTCTGTTTGATTGTCTACATGTTTGATTGTCTGTCTGTCTGTCTGATCGTCTGTATGTCTGTTTGATTGTCTACATGTTTGATTGTCTGTCTGTCTGTGTGGTCGTCTGCATGTCTGTCTGATTGTTTGTCTGTCTGTTTGATAATCTGTATGTCTGTTTGATTGTCTATATGTCTGTTTGATTGTCTGTCTGTCTGTGTTATCGTATATATGTATGTCTGTTTGATTGTCTATATGTATGTTTGTTTGTCTGTCTGTTTGATTGTCTATATGTATGTTTGTTTGTCTGTGTTTGATTGTCTGAATGTTTGTTTGTCTGTCTGTTTGATCGTCTGTCTGTCTGTTTGTTTGTCTGTCTGTTTGACTGTCTGTCTGTTTGATTTGTTTGTTTGTCTGCCTGTTTGATTGTCTGTCTGTTTGATTGTCTGTATGTCTCGTTGATTGTCTGTCTGTCTCTTTCGTCTACCCTTTCATTTTATCTGCCACGCGCGCGCGCACACACGCACACACACACGCACGCACACGCACACATACACACACACACCTTCTAATTGTGACACACACACACACACACACACACATACACACACACACACACACACACACACACACACACACACACACACACACACACACACACACACACACACACACACACACACACACACACTGTAAAAAGCATAATGTAATGCTTATTCCATGTCCGTCTGGAAATAAAATTTTGACTTTGACTTTTGACTTTGACACACACACACACACACACACACACACACACACACACACACACACACACACACACACACACACACACACACACACACACATGCGCGCGCGAGAGTTCTAAGTCCAAGAACAATATTTTAAGACATGGTACTGGTATCCGTCTTGCAGGAACATGTCTGAAACAGTGTCCATTGACAGCGTGTTTCATGGGTTCACTGTTCTGGTGCATGCTACTTTATCAAGCTTTATGAACTTTATGAACTATGCTATCATTTGTTCACAATATAAATGCTCACCACTCGCTCTCAGTCAATTACCAATCGTCATTTTATTGAAGAATAGCAAGATAACAACTTAGTTATTTCATTTCCAAACAGAATCATGTCGACAACGGTACAGATAAAAAACAAACCCGGTGTGCATTCTATAACCGAGAGGCATAAATTCCGCGAATCCGTTTTTAGAAAATCAGAACAAAAAAAGCAACCTTTTCACCAATCTTTGTGAATTTGTATGATGTTATTTTATGTTCGTTTTTACGTGTAATAACAGTGTTTAGATTAGTCCTCTCTACAAAATAAAGACACCAAACGGTTAGGAGCAAAATAAGTGTGACCCTGTGCCATTTCAACCAATGGTGACTGGAAATCGGTGTTGATTGCAGCCCAAACATGACGAATGGCTTTTGTCTCTAATTTGGTTGAATTGTGGAAATGTTCATACTCTTCTTGTCTGTTGTTCTGTACACTTGGATTCTGCTGTGAATGTGGCTTACATGAAGAGAGAGATTACGTGTTGTTGTTTTTAAAGATGACATTTCTCCTTGAATAGCAAAATACGGTTATCTGCGCAGTTTTCTCTTGTCTGCTTTGTCAGTTTCTGGGAGGTTCTTATATCGTCCAATTTAATCAAGTGAAACAGACTGTTACTAAAGTGAGTCTTACTAAGATGAACTGTGTAACAGATAAACATTTAGTAAACATTCAGTTGAGTGACATCCTCGACCTGTTTTTTGCGACTAAAGTGGACAGTAATGAGAACATCTTTTGTCTGGTTTTGATACAGCTCTAATAGCTCTACAGCACTAATTGAAGCCAGTTTCTGCCAGACATTTTCAGGTTGTGGAACTACTGATCAGTCTTCCATGTTGTCCTTGAGGTGTTCTGGTGGTTTTTGCGGTGCTCTGGAACCGATCTTGGAGACGTCTTCGGTGGATGACCCTGACATGTCTTGGGAAAAGCACCAGGTCACAGTTTCTCAGAAACGCTCCTTGTGAGTGTCCAATATTCCCCCAGTTGGCATACTGCTGAAAATGTCCATCTATGCTTGCTTTATGCTTCAGCCAGGTCTCAGAGCCTCAGAATCTGCTGGTCCATCATCTTTGTCAGGCCGTGGATGTTTGGTGGTGATACAAAAACACCTGACTACTGCACTTGTTATGGCCAACCTGCCGGTTTCCCCATGCAACACGTGAATCTCTATTTTATCATTTTGGATCCTAGTTTCAGCCTTTTGTGTTGGGGACCAAGTGAGCTGTGGCTCAACCACCATAATGGCTAGATGCATGGTGAGTGGCTCCAAAAACAGCTCTGACCCCAGGGAGCAAAATGTAGTTCACAACATTTTACCATTTTGCACGTTTTACCGAAACAATCCACAATTTACTATTCGCACAATTAATTCCTCTCGGTATATATATTAAGTTGACTAAAGATACTAGTAGGGTGTGGATTTTGTGAACGTACGTCCAACGTGTTTTAATAAAAAGTGAAATAAAGTAGCTGTGTAAAAACAAAACAACACACTCACACAACATCTGATAGTTGCAGTTATGTTAAGCCTTGGGCTGAGAAATAGGAACAAAGAAATATATTGCAGGATCATAGTTGCAAAGAAGTAAGGAAGGTGGCAGAGTGGGACATTCGCCTGCCAATGTTTTGCTTGAGTGATCCAGGTTTGAATCTGGGCCTTGCCCTTTCTTTCCAGTTCGACGGAAAAATCGAACTGAACGTCGAGTCCTTTGGATGGGGACTTAAAAAAATAACACGTCACGTGACACATTCCTACTTACGTTTGGAAGATTTCTTAAGATTTCTTACTAGCGATAAGAGGGAAAACACGTGAAGACTGTGATTTTGACACGTGACGTGTTGGGTCTTTATAGACACACTGACCCACCACGATTAAGTCCCTTGTTTTTTTTATCTGGGTAGCTGTGACCCACACACAAATGCCCCAATTTCAAATTGAGGCTGCTCTTTAAAATGATGTTTCGTTTTGAACTTGGGGGCATTTGTATGGGAGTCAAACCTGGTCAAAACAAGATTTCTTACCAGCTATAACAGGGAAAACCCGTGAAACCCGTGATTTTCACACGTGATCTGGTGGGTCTTTAAAGAAAGCTAGTCTGACCCGTGCGCTTTACCAACGGCAGTTAACCACCAACCAGTTTCCTGTCATATGAGCGTAGATGCGCCATGCTGCCGTTATGCGCCTAACTGAGAAATCGTTAGGCCCAGCATGTTCGACTTCCGCTCAATATATTGTTTTTTTTAAGAATTTATGGAAAAAAGGCAGGAGAATGGATCAGTAAGATAGAAAGATAGCAGATGACAGTAAGCAAGGGAAAAGGCGGAGTCAAAGAAAGTGACTGATTAGAGGAAGTTACAAGCACAGAACTTCCAGAAGGTGGGGGAACTAGGCCCTATTTGTACGAAAGATCCCTCGATATCCCCACGGAGGGTGAACAACAGTCTGAAATCGAGAAAAACGTCTGTCCTGTTAGTAACTATATATTTTAGGCTATGAAAAATGTAAACAATCTTTTGTTTTGGAACAATTTTGGAAGGGTTTTTTAATTGAAGCTTTACCCAATACACATGATCAACAATAATCACAAAAGGCAGACGCCGGTGAAATGAAAAAAAGCAATACAGCAGGCATTCAAACAGCAACAAAAGACATTAGTGACCTAAGAAACAAGATTTCAAACAACAAATGATCTAAACAACGAGTTACTCAGACACACTTTCACAATAAAATACAAGAAGATAATCTCAGTGATACACCGCGCACGTGCGCGTGCAATACAAAACCTACACACAGAAAAACTCCACGGGGGCCTTTGTTACCATACTAAATTCCTTCCTTATTTCTGTAGATTTAGGACACCTCTCCCCACAAAAAAGAGATAAGACCGATTTAAAAGGAACATAATAAACAGTACAACATAACAAAAACATGAATTTCATAGTATTAAACATACGAGGAGATACATCTTTGTAGCGGTCCAGACAGTGATGAAAAAAACAACCAAGCAGAATTGAAAAGGTGGGGTAGACGATATTCAAACCATAAGTGATAGGGTTAATATTAGCCTGGGATTATTTTCATAATACTGAAAGAAGCAGACTTTGAGATTGAGGGTCGTAAACATGAGGAGGGTGACTAAAGTGCAACCACCAACCATTTTTACTGCTAGGGCTATATGGTGATCTGTACATTTAAATAAGATCATAGACGAGGAAAACAACAGCAGTAACAAGAACAACAATAATAAGGAAATATCAGTAGATTATTTCACTGCTCGTGTCCATCTATGAGGATCAAACAGAACGTTCTATGTTAGAACAACAGCTTTACACCATACAATATTTCTTCCCCTTTTTGCACAGACAAGTCTTACCTTCATTTTTTTTTAAAGTCCTACTTTTTCTTTTAAGAAATGAAGTGTTGCAAAATGTTCTTGTACACATGGGACCCGAGCCTTAATCACACCAGAATATGCAGCAGCTTTCTTTTCAGCTTGAAACCTTATTTTGTGCATGGAAACCTAAATAACCAGAGCATTAAAAGTCAAATCTCTTCATCATAACCAGAGCATTAAAAGTCAAATCTCTTCATCACTTTCAGGAGAACTGCTACAGTGGTGACTGAGAAAACAGTGAAAACATGGAAAATGGGTTTAACATTGACACCTCGTAGACAGCAACAGCAACAATGTATTTTTTTAAAAGTAGAATTTGTACAAGGACAACAGGATTCTCTATAAGTCGGGAACCCTTACAAGATGACAACGATGGCGATGATTACGATTGTTATAGAATATAGTAATGACATTGGAAAACATGGGTTCCTTTTCTGAAGTTCAGTGTGTTTTAAAAAACAACAGAAAGCAAACTAAGATCACTGCTACATTTCATTACAAAATACAGTCAACAAGTAATGAGATCCAACATTCTTTCTTTTGTCTACTTACCCCCCCCCCCACCCACCCACCCCCGCGTCCCCTAATCGTGTTTAAATTGCTTAGCAAGAAACTGCCTTCTTAGATGTGACTAAAAAAAAACAACCCAAGGATAGTTAGTCTTGTCAAACGTTTTGTTTTTATGAATGCATTAAATAAACACACTCACAATTTCTACACGGTACTGTTAAAGACCAACACCAAAAGAAAAGAAAGAAACAAACAAAACAGTGTGCCCGTTTTTAAGCGAGAAAACTCAAGACATTAACCGTAACTCCATCACTGGCAAAACCCCATCAACAGCAACACTGCATGCCATCTTTATTAGTTTAAAGTTGACCACTTTGTTTCTGGGATGAATTTAGTTTTGCGTAATTTTGTGGAATTAATTTCTGAAACAAGGTGTCACCGAGCGGCAGAGTTGTCCTCTGTCCATGTTCAAACTTTTATACAGGTTAATGAACACATTATTATTTAGTCCTGAAAAAGTCCTCCTGATTAACCTCAACATTTCATTTGGCTTGTTCGAACAAATAAAATGTTTCTTCTTCTTCTTCTTCTTCTTTGTTCCCGGCCATATCAGATGGTCAGTCCAGTTCGGTTGATGAAGGCCGCGGTCAACAGCAGCAACTCAGCAGGACCCCACAGCTTGTCACGGAATTCCACAGGCCTGGGCCAGATTTCACATCTCAGGGTGTCGAAGGTAGGGCAGTCCTGCAGAATGTGGTCTGGTGTCTGTAATCCTGTGCCACACGGACATTCATCCGTGTGGGATATCATCAGACGGTACAGGTGGGAGAGGAGCCGACAGTGCCCAGTTCTTAGTCTGAAGATGGCGACCTGCTGGGCACGGTCCAGCTGGTGGATGCTGTCCTCTCCAGAGTCAAGCTGCAGACGCTCCCTCCATTTTGTTCTGAAGTGACCACGAACAA
Organism: Phymorhynchus buccinoides; assembly: GCA_017654935.2. Taxonomy (NCBI): domain Eukaryota; kingdom Metazoa; phylum Mollusca; class Gastropoda; order Neogastropoda; family Raphitomidae; genus Phymorhynchus; species Phymorhynchus buccinoides. The sequence continues at coordinate 35,193,245 of CM065692.1, forward strand.
TTGCTTTTGCTTCTCCGTATGACATGGGGTGTGTAAACTGTTCCAGTTTGCTGCCCTTTTTGGAGAGTCTGTCTGCCTGTTCATTGCCACCCAGAGGGAGGGGATCCACTGCAGTATCAGAGCTGAGTTGCTGCTGAGCTCTTGCAGCTCCTTCCTGATGTCCTGTAGGATTTGGTCTCTCTCTCTCTCTTGACTGGAGGCTTTGGAGGACAGCACGACAGTCTGTCAGAAAGACTGTGTTTTCTGGGATGCTGTCCCGTTGGTTTAGTTCCCGCACTGCAGAGAGCAAGGCACTGGCTTCAGCCCTGTAGTTGGTAGACAGATGTCCAGTGGCTAGAGATTTGCTGAAGGAGCTGCCATCTAGAAACTTGATGAACTTGATGAACTTGATGAACCTCCCCCATTTCGCACAGCATTCTCTGAAGAGCCATCTGTGTAAACTCGGGTCCAGGTGGTAGTCCCTGTCGAGGGTTTCCAGGGTCAGGGACTTTAGCGCAGAGACAGTATGCTGTGTTTTGGCTCCAATACCAGGGATGTCGAGGAGGATGGAGGGGGTATCCAGCGACCAGTCATCATAGTCTTGGAGATGTTCAAGTGGTTGTGATCTGGGTGGCAATGATTGGCTGTGTTTCTGCTGGAGTGCCTTGGTCAGATGGTTTGGGCTCTGTCTCTTGATCCTGTTCATAGTTGGATCTTCCAGCTTGGAGTGTAGAGGGTAAGCAGGTAGCCTCTTCGTTTTCTCGTTCAGACGCAGGAGCTTTTCACTTCGTCGTTCTTGGAGCGAGAGCACGCCACTGGTACTCTCCATTGCAGAGATGGGAGTGGTCTTCATGCCCCCAGTGATGACTCTGAGGCTGGCATTCTGCACCTTTTCCAGGAGGTCTGAGTGGCTTCTGGCAGCAGTGGACCAGGCGTTGGGGGCATACTCCATGTGGGGTCGTACAGATCCTGTGTAGACTTGAGTCAGGATCTTGGTGTTGGCTCCCCACTTAGTGCCTGCCAGCTTCTTCATTATTGCCATCTTTCTCACTGCTTTGCTCTGAATGGAGGTGATGTAAGGGGACCATGTCAGCCTTCTGTCCAGTTTGACGCCGAGGTAACTTGGGGCGTCTTGCTGGGGGATATATTCTCCTCTGATCTGCAGGCTGAACATTTATCTCTTTTGGGACAGTGAGAAGCAGGTGGCCTCTGTTTTGGTTCTGTTGACCTCAACCATCCACTGGGAAGCCCAGTCTGAGATTTTGTTCAGTGACTCCTGCATTCTGTAGGCGGAAAAAAAATATTTACAAAAATGTTTATAAACGTGCAGATAAAGATTATACACATATCAAAAGCTAAAATACTACTGGCATTGAGAGTGATAAACATTATTTTCACAACCATGATATCCAAAGGTAATGCTTCAACACATTAGATCAGGAATAAAATAACAAACAATAAAAAAAAAAGTATATGTTCAATTCCAGCGCATATAATTTTTTTCGGTTTGGCACGAACGCACGCACGCACGCACTCACTCGTTCTTGTTTCTTTAAATTGTCCGAATAATAAGTACCCTCTCCTGTGTGCAAGACACCAATACCAACTCACGAAGCGCGCGTTTCACTGTGCTGTGATATGCAGCCACCGTCGACCTTTGTTTTGTGGAAATTCTCGTTTTAACTTAGGTTTGATTTGGATTAGTTTTCCCCCCCAGTCTAAAACAAGAACATTTCCAAAACACCTCTCTCGACTCAAGCATGGTTGCCTTTATCGTCATAATTATACAGGTGAAGACGATGTATTGTGCATGCCATTTTGTGTTTAAAATTTTTAAGAAACGGAGAGGTTATTTGAGAAACAATGTAAGTATAGGACCAGGATAGATAGAGGTAAATGGACGGGAGACAGAAGCAGGGTTTTACTAAAGCTACTGGGTCATCCATGGGACAATGGTGAAGAGTAGAAGAACAGTATCAAATCTTATGAGGAACAAGGTTTCCTACATTGTTTCAGCCATGATATAGTTTTCTTTTCTTTTTTTCATTAACACCGTGATATATCTCCGCAGATAAGTCCTCCAACAGATGATGACCCCCCATCTTTATCTATGTAGGGGAGGGACATAATATTACAGTACGGGTACGTAAAAGTGTCGACATGAAATGATCTGATTAGAAGTGTGGACGGACAGAAAAGGGATGGGAAATGACAACACTTTAATCAGGGGATGGAACAGGGAAAGGCGCGGTTATAGTTATAGATTTAATACGAGTGAACCACAGTACAGCACCAACATGATTTATGGTCAAAATAGTTCGATTGTGCTAGCCAAGTTCTTCGCCAGTTAAACATTGGTATAATGAGTCTGTGGATGCTGAGTCTAGCCCTGTAGGAGAGAGAGTGTGAGGGCTGGGGTTAGGGATAGAAGATGCCCCCAACAAACGGGCGACACATGATGATGATAACGAAGTCAATAAAAAGGATGGAGGTGGCAAGCCGTGAGATGGATGGGGGTGAGTCAATCTGTGCCTTGAGCAAAAACAGGCGATGGATCGGGGCGGGACGTGAGAGTAGACTCTAACGGCCAGGTGCGC
>CM065692.1:35200820-35215820 GCA_017654935.2 Phymorhynchus buccinoides
GTACGTCTTCAGATGGACACGCCAGCAGCCGAGGCGAAGGAGGCCGTACGCTGCAGTTCCCCAAGGTCACCACAGAGCTTCTGGTTGAGTGGGACGTCTTCAGATGGACACGTCAGCAGCCGAGGCGAAGGAGGCCGTACGCTGCAGTTCCCCAAGGTCACCACAGAGCTTCTGGTTGAGTGGGACGTCTTCAGATGGACACGGCAGCAGCCGAGGCGAAGGAGGCCGTACGCTGCAGGTCCCCAAGGTCACCACAGAGCTTCTGGTTGAGTGGGACGTCTTCAGATGGACACGGCAGCAGCCGAGGTGAAGGAGGCCGTACGCTGCAGGTCCCCAAGGTCACCACAGAGCTTCTGGTTGAGTGGGACGTCTTCAGATGGACACGTCAGCAGCCGAGGCGAAGGAGGCCGTACGCTGCAGGTCCCCAAGGTCACCACAGAGCTTCTGGTTGAGTGGGACGTCTTCAGATGGACACGTCAGCAGCCGAGGCGAAGGAGGCCGTACGCTGCAGGTCCCCAAGGTCACCACAGAGCTTCTGGTTGAGTGGGACGTCTTCAGATGGACACGGCAGCAGCCGAGGTGAAGGAGGCCGTACGCTGCAGGTCCCCAAGGTCACCACAGAGCTTCTGGTTGAGTGGGACGTCTTCAGATGGACACGTCAGCAGCCGAGGTGAAGGAGGCCGTACGCTGCAGGTCCCCAAGGTCACGACAGAGTTTCTGGTTGAGTGGGACGGGGTCTGGTCAAATGCTCTGCCTTAGTTGGTCAAAGAGCGGACACAACTCAAGCAGATGTTCGCTTGTTTGTTTGTCAGTGATGCTCCATTATTAGTCCCCGAGCCGAAGGTTCGGGGAGCTATTGTTTTTGTCTGGTCCGTCCATCCGGTGTCCGTCCGTCCGTCCGGCGTGCCTCCGTCCGGCTATTCGTCCGTTTTTCTCAAAAACTATTCAGTCTATCATCATCAAATTTGGCATACTAGTTTGCCAAGATGCAAGCTATCCACTGATGTATTTAGTTTTACATTAAGGTCAAGGTCGCGCCAGTTACGGGGTTAAAAACCCGAAACACATAATCGCTAATATCTCGCGAAGTTTTGCATATATTTTAATGCAGTGTTTTTCACAACATTTCTTGATGAATGGTCTATAACACAGGTGTCATGAATTTTTCTGTGCGCTCGTGTGCGCATGATCGCGCGCGCTCAAATCACGGGTCCGAACCCCAAGGCTATACATAAAAAACTATTCAGTTACGTGCTGTTTTGATGCGTTTTTATGTAGTTACGTGCTGTTTTTATGCGTTTTTATGTATGTGTACAGCCGACACATTCCGATTTCGGAGTACCTCGGCGATGCTGCGAGGGGACTTTGCAGCCGCTCGGCGTTGCACTTGTTATGTGTTTTGTCTGTCTGTCTGCATCTTCGTCCCTGAGCGTCAGACAGGTAGCTCTCATTCTATGAGCAGCGCTCTTTTTCGCCATGGCACTTTAAGGGGCACCCTGACGGATGAGTTTTTGTCAGAAACACGTCGAGATCACCAGGAAAACACCTTTTACAGAGATTGCAACACTCACTTTGGCTCTAGTTTCCTATAAATCAAACCGTCAAATCGGCGATTCCTTCTTGACGGAGGTGCTGGAAGTCAAATTCTTTCACCCAAAGAGAAGGCGTGTGCCGTCTCTTTTCTAATGGCCGCCAAATCGTTTGCACAAAAATTTCGCAATACAAGCCTTTTTTTCTTTCTTTAACAAAATTATACAGTTTATCTAAAGGAGCTTCGCTCACAACAAAGGAAATAGCTCCAAAATGTTTTTTGCTGCACTACAAAAAATGAAAACGCTTCAACCACAATGAGTGACCTTCACCCACCCCATCCAAAATGGCTACTCTCTCCGGCATCTCCGCCAAGGAGGAATCGCCGTTTTGACGGTTTAATTTCTAGTAAACCAGAGCAAAGTGAGTGTTCCGATCTTTGAAAAGGCTGTCTTCCTGGTGATCTCGACGTGTTTCTTGCAAAAACTCATCCGTCAGGGTCCACCTTTAAAAAATCAATTTGAAATTGTCCTCTACCCTCCATCCCATATCACCAAACAAACTACTACAGTGTACTACGACTGCTACTACTGTTGCTGTTGTTGTTGCTGCTGCTGCTATAATCATAATAATAGTCGCTGTCATGTGGCTAAGACTTATTCATTCCCCCATCCCACCCCCTATCACATCATTCATGTTTTAGCCCTAAGCGCATCACACAGAGTGCAGAAGGCACTATAGGGAGTGGAAGGAGGTGAGAGAGGGTCGTTTCAAGGATATGTCCATGTGGGCCAGAACCCCAAACCCCGGAACACAATGTTCAGCACTGTCCTCATCCCGCCCATGATGCTCCACGACGCCAGACCTGGCCAGGGGGAGTGGAGCTACAGAGGCAGCCAGTCCTGGCCAGGGGGAGTGGATCTACAGGGGCAGCCAGACCTGGCCAGGGGGAGTGGAGCTACAGAGGCAGCCAGACCTGGCCAGGGGGAGTGGAGCTACAGAGGCAGCCAGACCTGGCCAGGGGGAGTGGAGCTACAGAGGCAGCCAGACCTGGCCAGGGGGAGTGGAGCTACAGGGGCAGCCAGACCTGGCCAAGGAGAGTGGAGTTACAGGGGCAGCCAGACCTGGCCAAGGAGAGTGGAGTTACAGGGGCAGCCAGACCTGGCCAAGGAGAGTGGAGTTACAGGGGCAGCCAGACCTGGCCAGGGAGAGTGGAGCTACTGGGGCAGCCAGACCTGGCCAAGGAGAGTGGAGCTATAGAGGCAGCCAGACCTGGTCAAGGAGAGTGGAGCTACAGGGGCAGCCAGACCTGGCCAGGGAGAGTGGAGCTACAGGGGCAGCCAGACCTGGCCAGGGAGAGTGGAGCTACAGAGGCAGCCAGACCTGGCCAAGGAGAGTGGAGCTACAGGGGCAGCCAGACCTGGCCAGGGAGAGTGGAGCTACAGAGGCAGCCAGACCTGGCCAGGGAGAGTGGAGCTACAGGGGCAGCCAGACCTGGCCAGGGAGAGTGGAGCTACAGGGGCAGCCAGACCTGGCCAAGGAGAGTGGAGCTACAGGGGCAGCCAGACCTGGCCAGGGAGAGTGGAGCTACAGGGGCAGCCAGACCTGGCCAAGGAGAGTGGAGCTACAGGGGCAGCCAGACCTGGCCAGGGAGAGTGGAGCTACAGAGGCAGCCAGACCTGGCCAGGGAGAGTGGAGCTACAGGGGCAGCCAGACCTGGCCAGGGAGAGTGGAGCTACAGAGGCAGCCAGACCTGGCCAGGGAGAGTGGAGCTACTGGGGCAGCCAGACCTGGCCAGGGGGAGTGGAGCTACAGGGGCAGCTCTGGGGCAGCCAGACCTGGTCAGGGGGAGAGGATCTACAAGGGCAGCTCTGGGGCAGCCAGACCTGGCCAGGGGGAGTGGAGCTACAGGGACAGCCAGACCTGGCCAGGGGGAGAGGATCTACAGGGGCAGCTCTGGGGCAGCCAGACCTGGTCAGGGGGAGTGGAGCTACAGGGGCAGCTCTGGGGCAGCCAGACCTGGTCAGGGGGAGTGGAGCTACAAGGGCAGCTCTGGGGCAGCCATACCTGGTCAGGGGGAGTGGAGCTACAGGGGCAGCTCTGGGGCAGCCAGACCTGGTCAGGGGGAGTGGAGCTACAGGGGCAGCTCTGGGGCAGCCAGATCTGGCCAGGGGGAGTGGAGCCACAGGGGCAGCTCTGGGGCAGCCAGATCTGGCCAGGGGGAGTGGAGCTACAGGGGCAGCCATACCTGGCCAGGGGGAGTGGAGCTACAGGGGCAGCTCTGGGGCAGCCAGACCTGGTCAGGGGGAGTGGAGCTACAGGGGCAGCTCTGGGGCAGCCAGACCTGGTCAGGGGGAGTGGAGCTACAGGGGCAGCTCTGGGGCAGCCAGACCTGGTCAGGGGGAGTGGAGCTACAGGGGCAGCTCTGGGGCAGCCAGACCTGGTCAGGGGGAGTGGAGCTACAAGGGCAGCTCTGGGGCAGCCAGACCTGGTCAGGGGGAGTGGAGCTACAGGGGCAGCTCTGGGGCAGCCAGACCTGGTCAGGGGGAGTGGAGCTACAGGGGCAGCTCTGGGGCAGCCAGATCTGGCCAGGGGGAGTGGAGCTACAGGGGCAGCTCTGGGGCAGCCAGATCTGGCCAGGGGGAGTGGAGCTACAGGGGCAGCCATACCTGGCCAGGGGGAGTGGAGCTACAGGGGCAGCTCTGGGGCAGCCAGACCTGGTCAGGGGGAGTGGAGCTACAGGGGCAGCTCTGGGGCAGCCAGACCTGGTCAGGGGGAGTGGAGCTACAGGGGCAGCTCTGGGGCAGCCAGACCTGGTCAGGGGGAGTGGAGCTACAGGGGCAGCTCTGGGGCAGCCAGACCTGGTCAGGGGGAGTGGAGCTACAAGGGCAGCTCCGGGGCAGCCAGACCTGGTCAGGGGGAGTGGAGCTACAAGGGCAGCTCTGGGGCAGCCAGACCTGGTCAGGGGGAGTGGAGCTACAGGGGCAGCTCTGGGGCAGCCAGAACTGGTCAGGGGGAGTGGAGCTACAGGGGCAGCTCTGGGGCAGCCAGAACTGGTCAGGGGGAGTGGAGCTACAGGGGCAGCTCTGGGGCAGCCAGACCTGGTCAGGGGGAGTGGAGCTACAGGGGCAGCTCTGGGGCAGCCAGACCTGGTCAGGGGGAGTGGAGCTACAGGGGCAGCTCTGGGGCAGCCAGACCTGGTCAGGGGGAGTGGAGCTACAGGGGCAGCTCTGGGGCAGCCAGACCTGGTCAGGGGGAGTGGAGCTACAGGGGCAGCTCTGGGGCAGCCAGATCTGGCCAGGGGGAGTGGAGCTACAGGGGCAGCTCTGGGGCAGCCAGACCTGGCCAGGGGGAGTGGAGCTACAGGGGCAGCCAGACCTGGCCAGGGGGAGTGGAGCTACAGGGGCAGCTCTGGGGCAGCCAGACCTGGTCAGGGGGAGTGGAGCTACAGGGGCAGCTCTGGGGCAGCCAGACCTGGTCAGGGGGAGTGGAGCTACAGGGGCAGCTCTGGGGCAGCCAGACCTGGTCAGGGTGAGTGGAGCTACAGGGGCAGCTCTGGGGCAGCCAGACCTGGTCAGGGGGAGTGGAGCTACAAGGGCAGCTCTGGGGCAGCCAGACCTGGTCAGGGGGAGTGGAGCTACAAGGGCAGCTCTGGGGCAGCCAGAACTGGTCAGGGGGAGTGGAGCTACAAGGGCAGCTCTGGGGCAGCCAGACCTGGTCAGGGGGAGTGGAGCTACAGGGGCAGCTCTGGGGCAGCCAGAACTGGTCAGGGGGAGTGGAGCTACAGGGGCAGCTCTGGGGCAGCCAGAACTGGTCAGGGGGAGTGGAGCTACAGGGGCAGCTCTGGGGCAGCCAGACCTGGTCAGGGGGAGTGGAGCTACATGGGGCAGCTCTGGGGCAGCCAGACAACCTGGAGAAGACTGCAAACGTCGTTGTGGCGACTGGTTTAAGAAAGACTAGCTGTCTGACGAATAAAAGTGCCAACAAAATCGACCGCTGAAGAAGATAATAACAACGATTAGAGCAATAAGTTTCTAGATGAAGGCACATGCCATTCGCCCCCCAGATCTTACAGCCGGGGACCGGCTGTCGTCATAGCCGCCATCTTGGTATAAATCTTCCGAGTGAACTTGTTGGATGCGGCTCTATATTTCTCCCAATTAATGTTGTGTGGGCCCGTCTGAAGCCATTGCTTGAAAAAGGAAAATTGCGACAACTGATATGCAGCCATTGTACTAATGTGCTTGCTATCAGTGAATCAGTCGGTCAGATCATAATTATTCAGGCCTACATACCGAGGGAGATCATGGCGACTGGGATGAACAGGGACACTGCCAGCATCAACGTCATCAGATCTGCAAAAAGAGATAGAAATGTATTATTATTACTCTCTCTCTCTCTCTCTCTCTCTCTCTCTCTCTCTCTCTCTCTCTCTCTCTCTCTCTCTCTCTCTCTCTCTCTCTCTCTCTCTCTCTCTCTCTCTCTCTCTCTCTGCGCATGTACGTGCATGTGTGTGTGTTTGCATAAAGTAGCGTGTTACGATTACCGCTTACCAGCCAACAGTTAGGCATATTCTCTTTGCTTGATATCTTCATTCTTGATATACAACTAAATCGTGACAGGATACAATATAATTATAATGTAACAAAGATTAAATCTTTAACATACCGATTTTATTCGCTGGCTGGCACAATCTTTTCTGCCTCATTTCCTACAACCCCATCCTCATCCTCCCCGATTTATTTCGTCTCCTGGATATCATGTTACCAGCAAAGAGCAACCCTCGTGAATTATGGAAACATGATCCTTTAACAGTAACTATTCACTACACTCATTCGTGCAGTGTTAACCACAAATAAAGAGACTAGCAGAGTAGATGACTATCAAAAGCCCTTTTTTTTTTATTAAGGCCCGGGCCAAAAATAATAGTTAGGCTACACAAAACCTACTTCAGAATGAAATATTGTTGTAACCTATCGTTTTTAGGTCTGACCTTAAATCTATGGGACCTATTTGCCATTTGTGCCATCACAAGAACAGTATAAAAGAAATGGAATATAAAAAACACTTGTTCACACAAGGAGTTTTCTGGACGTTAAAAGGGGGCATATTTTGTGTTTGAGAGGGATACGACATAAAGTGGCACAACATGGGCGTTTTGCAAATTTTGCGTTTGCTGCAAGGCAACAAAATGTGGGCTGGGAAACAACACACAACGTGGCACAACGTTAGTTTTGTTAGTGTGAGAGAGCACAAACATGGGACCTTGGTTTGTTTTTTTACAAGGACGGTAACTCGATCAGCAAAGGCTAATGGCGAAGTGGTCGGGTTAAAAGGAAAGGCTGGAGAGTCAATGGGGGCACGGAAAGCTATTATTATTAGAATGGATGGTTGTTGGAGGATGGAGGAAGAGGGGTGATGAGATAGAGGGACGTGTAGGGCACAGACAGGGAGGCAAGGGTAGAAGTTGGAGGGGAGATGGATAATGGAAGTAAGCTTATAATATATACTTTGGTGGAGGGGAGATGGATAATGGAAGTAAGCTTATAATATATACTTTGGTGGAGGGGAGATGGACATTGGAAGTAAGCTTATAATATATATGTTGGTGGAGGGGAGATGGACATTGGAAGTAAGCTTATAATATATACTTTGGTGGAGGGGAGATGGATATTGGAAGTAAGCTTATAATATATACTTTGGTGGAGGGGAGATGGACATTGGAAGTAAGCTTATAATATATACTTTGGTGGAGGGGAGATGGACATTGGAAGTAAGCTTATAATATATATGTTGGTGGAGGGGAGATGGACATTGGAAGTAAGCTTATAATATATATGTTGGTGCAGGGGAGATGGACATTGGAAGTAAGCTTATAATATATACTTTGGTGCAGAGGAGATGGACATTGGAAGTAAGCTTATAATATATACTTTGGTGCAGGGGGCGCTTGGAAAGAAACCTGAAATCCCCCCTGAGCGGCTCTTGTAACATATCCTGCTTTATCTTCGGAAATGTTTATACAATCTTGCATCTCTCTTTTTACACACGCGAGCCCGCTGCAAACTCGATCAATGATCTGTGCGATGGGTCTTGTTTCTTTATATGTAGGCCTACAAGAATTTTAAAACAAAACCATACAAGCAACCACACAAAATCGAAATAATGTACGATCCATCATCCGGTCATTGATTCTTTAACTAATGGACTTGAGTCACGCCCCCTCCATACCCACCCCCTCCAAACCCCTTCTCCACTCCCAATTGTGTATTTTATAATATGGCCCACCCTCCCTTTATGCAAATGTATATATTTGTTTTGTCTGCAAAGTTTATTCTATTATATTTAAATTTGCATTTAATATGGGAGTTTATAGCTAAAGAAACAAATGTGGGCCGAGGGTGGGGAGTGGTAAAGAAGAGGGTGGGTTGGGGATAGGGTAGATGGACTGTTACATGTCTCTCTCTCTCTCTCTCTCTCTCTCTCTCTCTCTCTCTCTCTCTCTCTCTCTCTCTCTCTCTCTCTCTCTCTCTCTCTCTCTTTATGCCTGTCCCATCTCTCTATCTATCGCTTTTTTTCTTTCTTCATGCTCTTTCTCTTCTCCACTCTCCCTCTTTTCTTGAACTCTCTCTCTCTCTCTCTCTCTCTCTCTCTCTCTCTCTCTCTCTCTCTCTCTCTCTCTCTCCCTCTCTCCCCTCCCCTCTCTCTGACTATCCTCTGTCTATCTGTCTGTCTGTGTGTCTGTATCTCTCTCTCTCTCTCTCTCTCTCTCTCTCTCTCTCTCTCTCTCTCTCTCTCTCTCTCTCTCTCCCTCTCTGACTATCCCTGTCTATCTATCTGTCTGTCTGTCTCTCTCTCTCTCTCTCTCTCTCTCTCTCTTCTCTCTCTCTCTCTCTCTCTCTCTCTCTCTCTCTCTCTCTCTCTTCTCTATCTCTCTGTCTCCCGTTTTCCTCTTCCCCTTTTTCCCTACTTCTTTTTTTCTCCCTCCCTCCCCCCCCCCCTCTCTCTCTCTCTCTTTCCCTCACTGTCTCTGCTTTCCCCTCTCCCCACATCTCGCTTCTGTCTTTCTCTCTTTCTCTCCATCAACACTACCCCCGCCCCCCCCCCCCCCCCCCCCCTGTCTCTTACCACTAGAGCAGAGGACCTTGCCCACGCGGCAGAGGAACTCGCACGAGCCGTCCGTGTCCTTGGCCAGTTCTTCGATCTGCAGGACAGTGTCCTGCCGCCCCACGCCCGTGTCCACCGACACCGACTGGCAGTGCGACCACTCCGCGGGGCTGGTTTTGAACAGCTGCTTCTGGTCATCGTACGACTGGCATGCAAGAACAACAAGCAGAAACACCAAAACACAAGATTGTAGGCGTGGACTATTGTAATGGGATTACAATGTCAGTCGAACTCAGACAAATCACATGGAATTATACAATTATAGTCTACAAACGCTTGCAAGTGAAACGTTATATATACGAGATCAACCAAAGCAAGCGCGCATGCGCGCACACACGCACGCTCACGCACACATGCACACACGCACGCACGTACGCACGCACGCAGGCACGCACGCACGCACGCAAACACACACGCACGCACGCACGCACGCGCACGCACACGCACACTCACACACACACACACACACACACACACACACACACACACACACACACAGAGAGAGAGAACTGCGTGCATTGCATGACATCTCTTTGCCATTATTATTTCTGGAACTCAGTCGCATTGTCGTAATACGTTCTCCATGTAGAAAAAAAATGTCGACCTCCTGGAGCAAAACGTCTAATGATGGGAAAACTATCCAAAGTAGGTCACCAAGTCTACAAAGGATGATAATCTGTCATCGCCGGTCCTCTCACATAGCATTCCAACTTAAACAAGAAAATGAAGTGGAAAAGAAAAAAAGGGCATAACAAGTCTTGACTTCATGGAAAACTTTCAAGCCTTAAGGAAATGAAAAATATACATGAAAAGGACAAACACCCCTCAAAAAAGATTTTTTTTTAAACAGAAAGGAGAAGATGATCAGAGAAATAAATAGAATCGGTTAGAATTTTAATGTATATCCAATATTTAAGGGTATTCGTTTTTTTGCCCATGCCACATTTTAGTGTTCAGAGCTCTCTCTCTCTCTCTCTCTCTCTCTCTCTCTCTCTCTCTCTCTCTCTCTCTCTCTCTCTCTCTCTCTCTCTCTCTCTCTCTCTCTCTCTCTCTCTCACGGTGTTGTCATATTAGAAGAAAGTTTACTTCAGGCTATTGGAGATGATGATGTTTACGTGATGATATGCGGCGACCTAAATGCCAGAACTAGTTCATACCAACCAAACAATGACGACATAGTAAACTTTGAACCTAGCATACATTTTTGCGGTGAGGCGGTGGGAGACTATATTAACAGAAGTTCAAAAGATGGCATTCTAAATAACTTTGGGAAATCTTTGCTAGATTTATGCTGTGTATTTAATCTTGATATCATGAATGGATACTGTGAGGGTGACAAGGAAGGGGAGTTTACTTTTGTCTCATCACAGGGGTGTAGTGTTATTGATTATTTTCTCGTTCCAGAATTTTTTTCTCATTGTTGCAATATGATTGTTGGAGATTGTCTTGAATCCTGGCATTTGCCCATAGAAATGTTTTGGCAAAATGGTATGGATAAACATGAACAAAAGCAAGAACCTGTTGCTGAAGAAAAAATAATTTGGTCTGTTGATAATGCACATATTTTTCAAAATGAACAGAATTCTAATGATTTCAGGAAAAAGCTTGATGAGGCATATCAGATGATGAATGTTGATGTTAACAAATGCGTTGGCATTTTTGTTCAAGCTTTATGTGGTGCTGCTACTTGTATGGTGAGAATGGTTGGTGGGAGAAAGAAAGGTAAAGATGAATGGTTTGATGATGAATGTAATCGAAAGAAAAAGGAAGTAAGAAATTTACTTAAATCTTTCCAAAGGACTAAAACAAAAGCCAAAAGAAAAGAAAAACATACAAAATATGTCACAGAACGGTCAAATTATGTAACAATGAAACGAGGAAAGAAGCGAAAATTTGATGAGGAAAAAATTAATAAATTAAAAGATTCCATTTATGACTCAAAACAGTTTTGGTCAACAATAAGAACTATTAACTATAAAGTCCTAAGCTATAGTGATATCCCCCTTGACAAATGGTTCAAACACTTTAGTAGCATTTTTAATAGTTTAGATTCTGTCGGCGGAAATGAAGAAACGAGTGTGGAACTAGAGACTGATGATGCTGTTGAACCACTATTTAATGATCCAATATCCAAAGAGGAAATTGTTAATAGTATTAAAAAGATGAAATCTGGTAAAAGTGCAGGCCCTGACAAAATTTTGGGTGAAATGTTAAAACATTCTAATACAGTAGTTATTGACTTTCTAGTAGTTTTATTTAATAATATTTTTGATCAAGGCATTTTTCCGCATGACTGGGCTAAATCTATCATAATTCCGTTACATAAGAAAGGCGACAAGAATAATCCGGACAACTACAGAGGTATTGCCCTTACAAGCATATTGGGTAAAGTTTATACAAATATTTTAAACAAACGACTTACTAAATGGGCAGAAAAAAAAGAAAAAATTATGGAAGAACAAGCCGGTTTTAGATCAGGCTATAGTACTACTGACCACATTTTCACTCTATATTCAATAGTGCAGAAATACCTCCTCAGAAACAAGAAAATATATGTAGCATTTGTGGATTTCCGCAAAGCGTTTGATTCTGTTAATAGAAATTTGTTATGGAACATACTACGCAATGAGGGGGTAAATGGTAAAGTCTATAAAGCTTTGAGAAGTGTTTATGATTCTGTTCTGGCTTGCGTCCGTGATAAAGGAAGGTACTCTGACATGTTTGAATGCCCGCGTGGTGTGAAGCAGGGTTGTTTGCTAAGCCCACTTTTATTTTCATTTTTTATTAATGAGCTTGCAAGTGAAATAGTTAAAAAAGGTAAACATGGAATTCAGCTAATTTCAGGAGCAATAGAAATATTTTTACTCTTGTTTGCAGATGATGTAATTCTTTTATCAGACACTGTTGTAGGTTTACAAAACCAATTAGATGCATTACAGACTGAAGCTGATAAACTTGACCTTGTTGTAAATTTAGACAAAACCAAAGTTATGGTATTTCGAAAAGGCGGACATTTGTCAGCACATGAAAAGTGGTACTATGAAAACAGCGAAGTAAGTGTATCAAATTCATATAAATATTTAGGTTTTTTGTTTACTACTAAATTGAGTCTCCATAACGCTTGCACAGAATCTTGTAGGAAAGCTAAAAAAGGTACAATAGCAATTTTGAAATCTTTAAGAAAACTTAATTGTATTGATTTCACTATTTTTTGGAAACTGTTCGACTCGCAGATTGAACCAATTCTAACTTACAGTGCAGAGGTTTGGGGATTAAATAACAATATTGAAATTGAAAAAGTTCATACATATGCAATCAAACGATTCCTTTCAGTACCTCTACATTCCTCAAATAAAATGCTTTATGGTGAGTCCGGTCGCTACCCTTTATACATTAGAACATGGGTAAAGTGCATTAAATACTGGCTGAGATTGCTTCAGCTCCCACCTCAAAGACTGTGCAGGCAAGCTTATGATATGATGTTAAATCAACTTGAATTTGGTAATCAAAACTGGGCATATTCAGTGAAAACATTATTGATTTCTCATGGTTTTGGAGTTGTTTGGATGTGTCAGGGAGTTGGTTATGAACAACATTTTCTAAATGAATTCAAAGATAGAATAATTGCATCATACAAGCAAGATTGGCATGCATCCTTGGAAGAGTCTGAAAAATATCATTGGTTTTTTTCATTTAAGAACATTTTTGAAACAGAAAAATATATAAAACTTATTGATAACAAATGGTACAGGTTCAGTCTTGCTAGATTTAGATTAAGAGTTATAGGGTTAAACGCATCTAAAAGATGGTACTCCGCTGATACATCCACTCAGCTCCCTTGCCCTATGTGTGGTGCATCTATTGAAGATGAAGAGCACTTTTTGTTTAAATGTAAGGCCTACGATACTATTCGTGATAAATGTTTAGTTTTTGTGAGATGTAGGTATATTACAGGACCAAGAGATATAACCAGACTGCTGTCCACTGACAATGAAAAGGAAATTATTTCACTTGCAAGATTTATTGCTCTTGCCTGGAAACTCAGAAATACAAAAGCACCTGTTGACAGATAGGCCTTTGCCGCTTCAGTTACTAACACTTGAATGGTCGCCATATGATTGTTATGTCGAGTATGTCATTGAATATGCGTGAGTGAGTGTGTGTGTATGTGTGTGTGCGTACGTGTGTATGTGCGTGCGCGTGCGTGTATGTGTGTGTGTGTGTGATTGGGCGTATGCGCACGCAGATGTGAGCCTGCATGAGTGGTTGCATTTATGTGTGTGAAGTGTGGAAGTTTCAATTTATGTTTGTTTTGTTTGCGTAAATAGCTGCTTTGACCTGTTTATTATAATTGAATGACTGGCGGGTGCAGTCAATATGATGATCCTTTTGGTTTGTTATTTTCTTATAATTATACTTTTTTCCGTTTCATTTGATGATTAGTTAAGTTCAAATCACGTGTTCCCTTGCCATGAAGATTGTATTGTCAATGGCAATTAAAACAGTCAAGTGTCAAGTGTCAAGTGTCTCTCTCTCTCTCTCTCTCTCTCTCTCTCTCTCTCTCTCTCTCTCTCTCTCTCTCTCTCTCTCTCTCTCTCTCTCTCTCTCTCTCATCAATCCGATTCGAAGCGCATTCACAAGCTTACTAAAAAGATAATCCCCATTAATATCGTAACATTGTCATCTAGGCGTTGTAGTGTTAATACACATATCAGGCGGTATGCTACGAATATTCTGGTTATTGTAATGTCTAACTATTTACCGATCATTTTCAAATGTTTCGAATTAACTTCAGAAAGCCTTCTAGAAAGAGTTTGGTAACTTGTCGATTTTCTCCTCTTACTTATTTTCTAACAACGCCTTTCATATTAGACAAATTAGTCAAATTACAAATAGGAAAGAAAGAAAATACAACCCCCCAAAAAGAAAGACAAGAAGGAAAGATCGAAATGACAGAAACAAAGGCTACCTTATTCCATTGTCTAATGGGTTTCTTAAGGGCTTTCAACCTGCTACAGGTTCAGTGTGTCTTTGACACAATTATGTCTTCTTCGAAGACGAAGCACAGCTCAGTTGTGCCGCTTCCTTTATATTAATTAATTGTTATTCTTGAACAATAAAGGAATGGGAAGGTAAAATCGAACAAACATCGTGGAAATGTTAACAGTTCCTGAGTTTGTTTTGCCTTTGTTGAATGCTTGAAACAAACAAACAAACGAACAAACAAACAAACGAACGAACAAACAAACAAACAAACAAACAAACGAACAAAAGCACAAGGAAAAGCTTTAAATAATACACGTACCTTTTCAGAATGTCCATAATTAAAAACATAAAATCTGGGATTTTACTTTCCAATCTGCTGAATTTAAAACAAATGTTGCTGACATGAAAAATTTGAGCCAATGTCAAGTTTATAAGATGCGCACAAGAGCACATTTATACATACATCAAGGCACACAAGTTCGCATGCACATACACACAGACACACACATAGGCACACACGCTCACGCACGCACACACGCACACACGCACGCATACATACACGCGCGTGCGCACACACACGCACGCACGCGCACACGCGCACACACACATACACACACATTTATCTCTGTCTTTATGCCTCTGTCTTCCGTTTTTTCCTTCCTCTCTCTTTCCTCATTACTTTCTCTCCTTCAACACTACAGACACTCAGGTAAGTACATCACATCACATCATATGGGCGTTTCCTCTCCAGACAGTTGCTCTGTCTAATTCCCGTGCCTTTTCAAAAGGTGTCTAAAGACGACCTGGGGGCATGTCTGCAAGTCTTTGAGAGATTCTTCCCTCGGAATTACTAGGTGACGAGATGGCCTCAGAACACAGACGAGTCGACTCAGAACACGGATGAAGGTTCCTGAGAATACAGAGCGGATTCGTCAGAAGACACAGAGAAGACATTATGGAGTTGTTCTTCGTCATTAGCTAATCACCAGGCAGTGCGTAACTGCAGGCCAGTGGCAGCAGCAGCCTGCAGCAAAAATGACCCAATCTTCGTTCGCTCGTTTAATACTGACGAGAGGAATAGTATTGGGTTTCTTTTTTTTCTTTTTTCTTTTTTTCCTTTCCCTTATTTTTTTCCGTTTTCTTTTTCTTTCGTTTTCTTTCTTTCTTCTTTTTTAAACAAAACTTTTTTTCTTTGTTTTTGTTTTTATCTTTTTTCCTGTATTTTTTTTATATTTTTTGTTTCTTGCTTTTCTTTCTTCCTCCTTTTCATTCTTCTTTTCTTTTTCTTACTTTCTTTCACTTTCTTCCACACTTTTC
>CM065692.1:35220820-35230820 GCA_017654935.2 Phymorhynchus buccinoides
GACCGTAAGGCCTAGTGCAGAGTGAAAGGGAAAATCCCCTATACCCAGTTTCGAACGATTGTAGGAAAGAAAGTCACAGGGAAAAAAAGTCACGAAAAAAAAATCAAAAAAATTGATAGGTAAAATAGTCACAGGAAAAAAGTCACAGAAAACGTCTTGTATTGTTGTTCTCATTGTGGCTTCTTCTGCCTGGAACCAACGACACCTGGAACCACCCAATGTATCGCCAAATTGATGGATGGTATTGTCCTACGAGGTTGTAGAACTTGTTACTCCTGCATTCACAGAGGTTCAAATCTTGCTTTTGCTCGTGGAATGCTAAGTGTACATGTGACCACCAGGGCACAATTATAAGTCTTCTTTATTGCTCTGGATCATTTTCATGTAAAACAAAAAGTGGCTATTTTCTACTTTACGCCCCCCCCCCCCCCCCCCCCCCCCCCCCCCCCTTTAGGAAACAGAAGCGTAGCCCCCCCCCCCCCCCCCCCCCCACCCCCCCCCCCCCCACCCCCTATTAACCCCCCCCCCCCCCCCCCCCCCCCCCCCTCACATTCACATTGTCGCTAGGAAACCGAAATATCTTACTGAGAATCAAGCAACATTCTGCCATTGTCGGAAAAGGGAAAGGGGCAGGATCAGCCTATAAGTATTTTCATCAAACTGAAAGAATCGAACTTTGATATTGAGGGTCCTGACCGTGAGAGGAGATGGGGTCTAAAGTAAAACGTTGTCAAAAAATGAAAGTCAGTAAAAGTAAGAGTAGTAAAATAAATATCACACAACAAAATCACAATTGTTCGAAAACTCTGATATAAAACTCTGGCATAAAACGCAAGGAACAGTAAATCAAGATAAGGAAATTGAGGTTGCAATAACCTTTTAAATACACTAAAACATAAATACATGTCATTGTATGAAACCGATGACCGAAGTATAGACGAAGTGTGTGACCAAATATAGGTAGAAAGAGAGAGACAGAGAAACAAAGGGGGTGGGTGGGTGACGGGGTGAGGGGGGAAATATGGGCCTCTCATGTTATGAGTACGTCACACTGAGTTTTCTATTGCCACACAGCACAATCCCGTCATGACATCTGTTACTTTTTTCTGTTACTTTATTTCTGTGACTTTTTCTGTGACTTTCTTTCCTGTGACTTTCTTTCCGGTCACCGTTCGAACTCGGGTTTATTGAATACGAGGCGAACGCGTTACCTCTGTGCCACTCTACACCTGTATGCTTGCATAATCATATGTGTGTGTGTGCGCGTGCGTGCGTGTCGTAGGGCATGGGGTGAACAAAGTTCCTATCCATAAATTCGAAGAGCGATGAAGCAGTAACCCGGTGCCAGAGGCAACTGATTAATGCTGCTTTGTCCTTGGCATTTCCAGGATTCTGCAGATTAGAAAGCGATATCTCTTGCTTTCAATCCTCCTAACACTTCTGCCAAAAAGATTAATCTATTGTTTTCAACATGCAGAGGCGAGAAGATCTTAGAAGAAAACAACACCAAAAACCTTGGCGCGAAGGGTTTTAAAAGGATGTCTTGGTGTTCTTCATGGTCAGTTCTTTCTTCTAGTCGTCGATCAGTTGTTATTGGAATGTAGAGAGTAGGGGGACACTCTTTTGGAGTTATTGCTTCTGCAGTATGCATACATGCGGGAGAGTTTTATCATAGGAATTGATGTGGATGGAAAGGTTAAGATGAAATGACTTGCTATGTGTCTGTTGAAATTTGAATTAAAACAAACACTGGCTTTCTACTTCACTCACTCCTCTCATCTTCACGCACACTGATATATCTGTGACGTTCCACTACCATATTGATGTCCGCTTCATTAACACTCGAATTAAGACACACATACAGAGATAAACTGGAATAATATGGACATTATGTCCATATTATTTCAGTTTATCTCTGTATGTGTGTCTTTCTGTATAACCATACCCCCTCTCTCTGTCTCTCTCTGTGTGTGTGTCTGTGTGTGTGTGTGTGTCTCTCTCTCTCTCTCTCTCTCTCTCTCTGTGTCTCTCCCTCCCCCCCCCCCCTCTCTCTCTCTCTCTCTCTCTCTCTCTCTCTCTCTCTCTCTCTCTCTCTCTCTCTCTCTGGACAGATTGGAAGAATAGGCGTTGCCTAAAATCTATATCCTTGGAAAATAAAGTTTAAGTTTTCAAGTTCTCAAGGGTTCTCTCTCTCTCTCTCTCTCTCTCTTCTCTCTCTCTCTCTCTCTCTCTCTCAGCAATAGATGCCAATATCCCAATCGAAAACATGTCAAGCAACGCCACAACTCCCAGCACTATATAATATGTTTGTTAGTTTATTCTTTTCTTTTCCAACGCCGGCACCCTTTTCCTTCACTTTTTCACATACCACACTTCATTGCTCTCACTTTATTTTCACCAATTCTGCCAATATCTCTCTCTCTCTCTCTCTCTCTCTCTCTCTCTCTGTTGCTCTCTCTCTCTCTCTCTCTCTCTCTCTCTCTCTCTCTCTCTCTCTCCTCTCTCTCTCTGTCTCCTCTCTCTCTCTCTCCCCCTCTCTCTCTCTCTCTCTCCTCTCTCTCTCTCTCCTCTCTCTCTCTCTCATCTCTCTCTCTCTCTCCTCTCTCCCTCTCTCTCTCTCTCTCATTTCTCTCTCTCTCTCTCTTCCTCTCTCTCTCGATCTCGCGCTCTTTGTAAAAGATTCCCTACTTTTAATATGCGTAGCAAATGTACAGTTTTTATTCCTCGTCCCAGAACCAATCTTTTTATGACATCTCTCACCTATTCTGGGGGTAAACTTTGGAACGATCTAAAAGACTCATTTTAAAACCTTAGCACCGTTTCATCTTTTAAAAGAGCTTACAACAAACGTCTCATAGAGAAATTACAAGTATGTCAGCAATAAAATCTAAATAATGTTTTGCATGCCTAATACTAGTATGTGTGATCAATACGATATTGTTTCTTATAATTTGTCTTTTATTCCATACATGTGCTTTGAAATGTTTCAGTTTTTTATGTTTTCTAAATTTGTTATGATACTGCTACCCCCTACCCCATTTTCATCTCCTTTTTTCATGTTTTGTTCAACTTTTGTTTTCATTTGGATTTGTTTTTATATTTTCGAGGGCATGGTGTAAAAAAGCTTATGCTTATCTATTAACCCTCAATAAACATTCGTATTCGTATTGGTATTCTCTCTCTCTCTGACACTGACTATTTCGCCTGTCTTTTTCCTCTAAGAAATGTGCCTGTGACGAGGTAATGGGGTAAAAGGCTAAGTCCCTAGGGAAGACTTTAGATAATTTGCCTTTAGCCCACTTCTCTAGGGTATGGGAGATGAGCAACTTTCCCGGCCCCTTTTCATCTAATAAATTTATATTTGTGCCCGGGTTCTGGCTCGTCAGATGGTTGTAAGAAATACAAGTGGTTGAATTGCTCTAAATGGCAGACAGAGAGAAGTAAGGTTTTACATGAAATTACAAGACTCCCACTCTCATCAGTCTGACCAAAGGGTTCAGGATTATTTGACACTTGTATTTTATTTACTCCCAAAATCTGCATAAGATGATGCAACAATAATAATAAAGCAGCTCAATGGCGCCAAAACAAAATATGGATAAAAACACAATGAAATCCGAAAGGATTCACAAGACTTTTGTCTTTCTATAAGGTTCGCCCCATGCCGGAAGGGTTACTAATTATCTTCAGTGTCCGTAGGAAAGTTCAAATGATTGGCGCAGTCAGGTGGACTTAGCTGTTTGAAGTTCTGGGCTTGCTCGTCAGGTGAGAGTAGCTCCCAGTCGTTCCTATTACGGCTTCGCGGGATGGCACGGTTCAGGCGTGGTCTCCTCGCGGATTCTGGGTGCGGGTCGTCTTGGCGGCGTTCCCGTCTTGGTGCTTGTGAGTCCGGGATGATCGTCCGGCCCACGATGCCCTGCTGATAATCACAGGAGAAGGTGGATGTAGATCTCTATGGCTTAGAGACAAGGGGCTTCAGTCGGCAGGGAATTAGTGAATCCCAACCGGCTTGAAGGCTTCCCTTGTACAATAGCACTACATGTAGTTTAATAAATAAACTGAATTTCAGTTAACAAACTGAGATCAGTAAAACATAAAAGGTGATCAAGACATCATCATTCTCCATCCAACACCTGGAAAGGAATGGTATCATAAAAATAGTGCAAGATTGCGGCCCATAGGTTTCCTACTAAAAATAGACAAAAGGGTTAGTAGGCATAAACTCCGGTTCTGGTACCAAAAGTGTTCAAGTCAAAAACACACACACACAAATAATCAGTGCACATAAATAGAATAGAATGTTTACCACTTCTTTTCTATAACATATCTATCTACTCCTTATTCATCATTGAACATAGGATCTAGATCAAAACTAGAGTCAAACAAACCAGATCTCAATCACCAGCCATCAATAATACTTACTAGTGGGCTTATTATGACTGGTTGTGAGTGTTGCTCTAGCTACGTTTCAGCATCTTGTGTGAAAACTTTTTCTCACTACGCCAATTATAGCCTTCACTTTCAAACAATGAAAGCCTGCTATTGGTGTATTACAGTCCACACGTCACAATTTTGCTGTTCTAAATTGTACCGAACAATCACGCGCCTATTCCATCCTTAGCACATTCCTGACATTCCTAACCTTGTGATTCAAAAGGGTTCAAAAGCAAAACCATCTTCAAAGGGAGATAACCGTGGTTGTCACTTTCTTGTGATGAGACGGTAGAAAGGGGGGGGGGGGTTGTGAAGGGAGATAACCTCGGTAGGGGTTGCATGCCGACCGGGGAGAAAGAGATAACGCCCTTCCGCGGCGTTCGTTTGAAGCAGCGGGGCAATTAACGTGGCGGCTGGACAGAGAAATGAAAAGGCGAGGGGGGGAGGGGAGAAGGGGGGGGGGGGTGTAGATAAGAAATAAAGAAAGCGGGGTCGCGCGGGACACTTACGTCACAGAGCCAAACGAAAACAAACAAAAAACGAAGTGCACAGGCGCAACGATCTCCAAGATGTCCGGCCACTGACGATATAGAAAGGACCCCCCCCCCCCCCCCCCCCCCAGTTACACCTCCATCACACATGGGCCACGTTCTCGCTATGTCCTCCATGATCAGTCAGAACGCGGCTGATCGTAGCGTGGTCGTGGCGTACCGCACTGTAGTCTAGCGTAACGTAGAAAGAGCGAGGTGGGGTGTTGCATAAAATATATTATTTTTTCAAATGGAAACAATGAAAACAAACAACAGATTACACGTAGATAGCCTTACAATACAATTAAATGTAGGGTTGAACACTAATCTCTGCCAACAACCTTCCAACATCGGTGTTGCATAAATTATTTTACCCATGAAATAAATACTCTTTTCCTCATTCAAATTGTTTGCTGTTTGGGAAAGATTCGCCCCTAAATACATTCAGAGGCATCTTGTGGCATGCAGGAAGAACAGAAGATTCATCACTAAATACTGAGAAGTCAGGGATATTTTTTTTAATATTTATTAATATTTGTTTGTTTTCACGGATGGTTGTTCATATCGTCCGCCATTTTAAAAAATACCAAACTTAGTGACATGGCTTTGTATATCGACTTCTCGGCAAAAATGTAGATTTACACCCTCCCGTTCTATTTCTTGGTTCTTTTCGTGTAGATAGAGGCTCTAGTGCGCTTTTGAAGGGTACTTATTTCACGATAGGTGATTATTTCTCAGGACAGCGGATTTGGTAGGAGCGTAGATTGCGTTCTCGCAACGCGCATTTTGAACATGCTCAAAACGCATGTATATCACTGTTTCGAAATGAAAACGGAAGTAACAGACGAGTTGTGTGCCCGTTAGGACACTTAGTTCCGGTTAGGAAATGCTGTAAACACGGCATGGCTGCTCCGTAATTGTAATAGAGGGGTGTTTAATTGCTCAGTTATCAGTTTGTAGATTTAATAATATTAAGTCCTGTTTCGTGTTTCTGTCTTAAAGTGTTTACATTCGTTGACTATAAACAGTTATGTTCTTCTTTGTTTACTTGATACGACCACATTAATTCCCTAAGACTTGAAGACAAGAACAAAATATAGTTGTTGTTTAAGGTAGGTAACTTCCATTTTTTTATTCTAATTTTGAACCGGAACTACCCCAAACCGACTTCAAGACGAGACAGTAGGGAAAGATAACCCCCAAAGACCGATACACACGTACATACACAAACAAACATTGACACACAACACATATGCACCACCTAAATACACACAGATAGACAGATGCAGACACACAGATGCACAGATGCAGACAGACAGACAGACAGACAGATACACATTCACACGCACGCAAGCACGCACCCCCCCCCCCCCCACCCCACTCACACACACACACATGATAACAAATATAAAGATAATCTCAAAGACGTAGTGGTGCATCAAAAATCCATATGTTCCAGCAATCACCTCAAATAGCTTAGAATTTCAAGTTGTATTTTTCTGACTCAATACACAACTGTCTCCAAAATTGATAAAATCCTTTGAGAGTTTTTGATTCATGTAGCCAACTTTCCAAAAAACAATTAAAACGGTTTTGAGAATTTAAAGTATTTACAGAAAACCCAGTTCAACAAGCATGTGTTAGACGCAATCTTTGTCCATAGCTTATCTTTACACATACTTTTCTTCAGAACCCATTCATTGCTTTTTCATAGTTTGTGCATTTACGTCTGTGGAAACCAAAAATACGGCAAAGATACCAGTTCTAGACAGACCCCCCCCCCCCCCCCCCACACACACACACACACACACAACAGCTTAAGTGTAATTCATAAATTATAATTACAATTTATGATTTTTTGGTAGTAAGTTTACATGGCTTACCATCTTGGTTCGAATTTCTTGCGTTTTCCTCTGATTCTGCCATATGAAACAAACTCACGGTCATTGTTTCCTAACTTGGTCTTCTCTCTGTCCTCACAGCTTTCTCATTGGTATTATCTGAGCTCAGTTTATGATTCAACTTCTTCTGAAACCCGCGATTCTTACGTATCATTTTGTCCACACAAAAACATCAATCAAATTAAAACTGGAAAACCTATGTTTATAAACAACACGCACAATTATGTGAGACATGTCATTAATGTTGCTGCAGAAGGTGAGTTCCCTCAAACTATTGCTTCGCTACACACTCTTATAAGAAAGACAAAAAGAATTAAAATAAGAGAGCATAAACATTGTCGATACAAAGAGAAGACAGACACGAGGAATAACTCTTAAAGATCCACCAGATCACGTGTCAAAATCACGGGTTTCACGTGTTTTCCCTCTTATAGCTGGTAAGAAATCTTGTTTTTACCAAGTTTAACTCCCATACAAATGCCCCCAAATTGAAAACGAAACATCCTTTTCAAGCGCAGCGTCAATTTCAAGTTGGGGGCATTTGTACAGCTACCCAGAAAAAACCCAATCGTGGTTGGTCAGTGCGTGGCCGACAGTAGTTTAGTCTGATACCCCATAGCGATTGGCGACGGTCAGTGTATCTTTAAAATTCTGGAAAACAAAGGTAGCAAAGAAGAAAACAAATCAACAACAAACGTTGAACGCGGATGTCAGAAGAGTGGGCAGAGGAGTGGGTGGGTGGAATACGGAGAGATTAAAATCTCATCTCACAACACAATAAAAGTGAATTATAAAAAGAAGACAAAACTGCAATAATATCGCCTGCACCTGGTGCCGGTGATGACTATGATTAATGTGGAATGAGAAACGCCCTTGGCATTCCCAAAGTGCTGATCATTAGAAAGTCGATACCTCTGCTTCGAAAACTCTGGCCACCAATCCTCTTGCGAACTGAAAAACGAAAACTACACACAAGACACGAATTCTGCCTTTGTTTTGTAGAAACAAGGTGTAGGTGGACGATTCAAAGTGTGGGTGATTTTGTTAAAAGCCGTATTGAGATCTACTTTGTTTGGACCACTGTGCATAATTATTATAATAAAAGTATCAAACAAGTATCCTAAACAAGTTTGTGAATTATACATAAACAAAAAACCAAAAATGACTGCATGTAGATGAAAGAGAGACAGACGCAAAGATAGATAGCGAGACAGACAGACAGACAGATAGATTGACAAATAGACAGACAGACAGACAAGTAGATTGGTAAATAGACAGACAGAGATATTTCCGTTACAACACTATTGTCCAAGTAGATGATGATGATGACGATGATGACGATGATGATGATGATGATGATGATGACGACGACGATGATGATGATGACGACGATGATGATGATGATGATGATGATGACAGCGACAACAACGACAAAGATGATGATGAAGGTGACGATGATTGTTGATGATGATAGCGATGATGGTGTTCCCAACTTCTCTCTCTTCTTTCGCTTCCCGCTATTTGCAAACGTTGTTATTCAGATATGTTCCACCAGATCCCCTGTCAAAAAACAAACAAACAACTAACAGCAACACAACCCGCTTCTGAAATTGTATTCTATTTTTTCACGATGTAGTTTTTTAGAAAATGCTTTCAAGTGCCCATTTTCTTTTCCACCGAGTTCGCCACTTCATCCATATTCCATCACCTTTCAATCTCCGTAGCTCTCTAGCTCTCTAGCTCTCTCTCTCTCTCTAGCTCTCTCTCTCTAGCTCTCTCTCTCTAGCTCTCTCTCTCTCTCTCTCTCTCTCTCTCTCTCTCTCTCTCTCTCTGTGGCCTCATTTTTAAATTCATTGTGTTCTCTCTCTGTCTCTGTCTCTGTCTCTGTCTCTGTCTCTCTCTCTGTCCACTTCTACCGACAACAATAAAAATGTAATCTCCTAACAGGAATAAGATAATAATTTTGCAACAATGCTAAAGTGCGATAGCGCCCGCTTGCTTTGTCCCGCAATGCCACAACATTAAGCTTTCATTAGGGGTGATTGGAAGCTTGTCATTTTGATGTCTGTTTTCCCGGCCGTATCATATCACTGTTGATAATGAGATGTTCATGTCGCCAGCACCGAATGACTACAGTTAGACATTTTGGGATGAAGCTGCCCTGCCCTCCCCCCCCCCCCCCCCTCTCTCTCTCTCTCTCTCTCTTTCATGTTGTCCTTGTTCTTTGGATTTGTTATATTTGATTGTTACATTGCTTATTTTTGAACCATTTGAGTTTGTTTTGTAATTTATTTATTTATTCACTTCATATGTTATTAGTTTAGAGGACCTGATGAAAAGAAGCAGTTATTTAAGCTTACTCAGTTTATCCTTATTAAACAATTCGAGTTCGAGTTCTCTCTCACAGACACACACACAAAACAAACACAAAAACACAGGCACAGACACAGACGCAGACAGACACACATATTCGTGCATATAGATGCAGGCACACACATACACACACACACACACACACGCGCGTGCACATCATACATGCATACATAAATGCATACACATAATTATATACACACAGGCAGGCGCGCACAGAGCCATCTCCCCAGTGTTTGTAAAACATAATGTAAAAAACACACGAACCAGGCTGACCATAACTTCTATATGCATTGACTAATTGCAGATA
The DNA here is from genome assembly GCA_017654935.2 of Phymorhynchus buccinoides. NCBI lineage: Eukaryota > Metazoa > Mollusca > Gastropoda > Neogastropoda > Raphitomidae > Phymorhynchus > Phymorhynchus buccinoides. Next base: position 35,230,366 of record CM065692.1, read on the forward strand.
GAAAATGTTGTTACATTCTAAAGAAATTGTATGATTAACAGTATTGTATGCTGACACTGACAAACAAGAAATACAAAAAATGAATTATAGAAACATACACACACACAGAGACAGACAGACATACACACACACAAAACACACACACACACACACACACACACACTACACACACACACACACACACACACACACACACACACACACACACACACACACACACACACACACACACACACACACACACACACACACACACACACACACACACACACACACACACACACACACACACACACACACACACACACTGCTGAATTGTACATATGAATATCTAGCATTAGTGAACATAAACACAAATAGGCCTACATGAATTATATTTGATCAATCAAATATTTATGATACGCCTTTCTAAAGGCTGATAAGCTGGGTTTCGTTTTTAGAGTAACAGGCATATC
>CM065692.1:35238320-35240820 GCA_017654935.2 Phymorhynchus buccinoides
TCAAAACAAAGTTATTTTTAAGCTGGAACTAAGCAGCATCAAAACAAAGTTATTCCTATACTGTAACTGAAGCGGTTACAGAAAGAACACAGAAAGAACAAGAAACACAACAAAGAACTATAAAGATTAAGAATCCCGTAGGATGTATTGGGGTTTTCTATTAAAAAAATACAGTAAATAAATAACTTTTTTTTTACATAGGTTTTGATCATTTTTATATAACAGTTGAAGTATATGTAGATGAATGTGTATGTGTGTGTGTGTTTGGGCATCTGTGTGCGAGTGCGCGCGCGAGCGCGCGTGTGTGTCTCTTTCTACCTCCTCCCCTCTCCCACATAAACACATAGTGAGATCTATCTGATTTTGCTTCTTTCTCTTTGAATAATCAGGATTCCTCTATGTATACAAATTCTACTTTCTTCTTCTTGTTTAAATTGTTTTTCTCTATGTTTGCATGTTCGTATGTTGAATAATGTTCTATAATATTATATGTTGCACTCTACCTCTGTCTGTCTGTCTGTCTGTCTGTCTGTATGCATGTATGTATGTGTGTGTATGTATGTATGTATATATGTATGTATGTATGTATGTATGCTGTATGCATGTATGCATGTATGCATGTATGCATGTATGCATGTATGCATGTATGTATGTATGTATTGAGTATGAATAAAACACGAACAGTCAGGGTGGTTTTGACTTTTACTTTCTTTTTATTCTTGCCAAATTAAAGCTTTTAAAAAGCTTCTTCTGGGCACTGCAACAAACTCAGCGGTCCATTTTCAAAAACTTGCACGAAAGTCACACACACACACACACACACACACACACACACACACACACACACACACACACACACACACACACACACACACACACACACACACATACTAGATGCCTTTCAAACAAAATACGTTAAAAGCATAGTTTGCATATGTGGAAACAAAATAACTAATAGTCATATTCTATCATGTAATGACCTAAAGACATTTATTCCTGTCTTGTTGCAAAATAGCGCTTGTAGTATTTTTAAATCACCAGCCTTAACGTACAAGTTTTTCGTTAATATAGAACGCAGTCAAATAGGGAAGTACTTGTAAATAATATCCATTATCATAATTATTACTATTAGGTGGGTTATGATGTTGTTTTTTGTTGGTTTTTGTTGTTGTTGTTTGTTTGTGTGTTGTTGGTTTTTTGTGTGGGTTTGTTGTTGTTGTTGTTGTTGTTGTTGTTGTTGTTTTTCCTTATCTTAGAACTCGGTTGCATAGATAATTATTTGTAATTTGTTTCTATTGCTATCATAGGATGATGGACAGGGGGGGGGGGGGGGGGGGGGGGGGGGGGGGGGGGGGGGGGGGGGGGGGGGGGGGGGGGGGGGGGGGGGGGGGGGGGGGGGGGGGGGTGGGTGTGTGGGTGTGGGTGTGTGTGTGTGTGTGTGTGTGTGTGTGTGTGTGTGTGTGTGTGTGTGTGTGTGTGTGTGTGTGTGTGGGGGGGGTAATGTTGGGTTTTGTTTTCCAGTTGGGGTGATTTTTGTTTTTACTGTTACTGGTTTTATTCCTATCTTATGTGGTTTATGTATTACTTCTACAGTTCAGTCCTATCCATTCATATTGATTGTGCATACACCTGCATGTACCCACTTTTGATATTTCACACACATATCCACAAATTCACATGCACGCAACCACTTTAACATGCATACAATTTTTTTTATAAATATTTTATTTTAAATATTTTTTTTTATATTTCTTTTTGTCTAATATCACGAGAAGTGGATAGACGTTAAATGAAAGACACACACACACACACACACACACACACACACACACACACACACACACCAATAGCCACATCTACAGAGCAATAAAGCAGAGGAGAATAAAGCAGAGGGAAAGAGAGGAGAAGGAAAGGTAGCAGAGGACCACAGGCGAAAAGCAGAGAGAGAGAGAACGAAATAATTGTTTTTATTGATGGTTAAGAATAAGCATAGCTTCTTTACATCATGCCATCAGAAAAGAGAAAATGCAAAACAAAAACATTCATGAATAAACAACATTAGCTAGTAAATCATAATGTAGACCAAAAACGCAAGAAAAAGTACATGAAAATACCAAGAAAACAACACACGCGCACACACACGCACGCACGCAAAAAACACAGACACACTAACAAAAGTCGACGCTAACATCAAGATAAATAACCATACATATCAAGTCGCATCATAATAATGAAACATCGAGTTGGCGCTAGTCACAAATTATGGATGATGAGGACTAGAATGAATATTTATTACTTTGAATTAACAAACTCTGTCATCAACAGCTTATGGTAGTCATGATTAAAACTGCTCAAACTACCTTTGATTGTTGAAGTAGCGAGGATCGTGTTCAACAAAGCACCACCAGAATAGGGTAGGCTTGATTTGAAAAGGTCAATGCGCGGCAAAGGTAACATGAGTTTGTGTGTATGGCGTTGATCATTAGTTATAAATTTATTT
>CM065692.1:35248320-35250820 GCA_017654935.2 Phymorhynchus buccinoides
GAGGGGGCCACAGTTCTCAACCGATCGACACCAAATTTGGTATCAAGCATCCTTGGCACCCTCGGAAGGTCATGCCGTCCTTACTTTTCGTAAACCTCCGCCAAGGGGTCATGGGGAGGGGGGGTGGCCACACACAGCTCCACAGCTAAATCCGAGCTGTTCGGGTTTGTTTCCTTTTTTTGTTTGTTTGTTTGCTCTTTTCTGTCTGTCCCAAGGATCTCCCGAACCGCTTGACCGAATCGCTTCAAATTTTGTGTGGTGGTGTTTCCCCATGAGAGGAAGGCATATGTGCAAAACTTTTGCCGTCCTGACCTTGATGTTGGTGTATGACCTTGAAAACCGAAAATCGTTAAGGGGCCATAACTTCCACACCGCAGGTCCTAGAGTCTTAAAACTTGGCATGGATGTACTTTCGCTTATGGCCGTTCTGATGATGGCGTACCAATGAAGGTCAAGGTCAAGGTCAGGGAGATTGGTATGCCTTGAAAGTGGTAGCAGTCTAATGATTGGGTTTTAGTGCCCCACGCATATCTCCCGAACTGCTTTACCGAATCGTTTCCAGTTTTGTGTGGTGGCGTGTCACCATGAGAGAAGGCATCCGCACATAAATTATCACCGTCATGACCTTCACCTTGGCGTATGACCTTGAAAACCGAAAATCTTTAAGGGGCTATAACGTCCACACCGTTGGTCTTAGGGACTTCAAACTTGGCATGTAGGTACTTTGGCTTATGGTTGTTCTGATGATTGCATACCGATCAAGGTCAAGGTCAAGGTCATGGAGATCGGTAGGCCTTGAAAGTGGTAGAGGTCCAAAAATTGTATTTTCAGCCACAAAAGTAAAAATATAATATTTTGCGGACCCGGCGAAACCGGTACTCAGCGGTACCGGTACTTGGCGTTACTGGTACAAGGCGTTACCGGTACTAGGCGTTACCGGTACGGGGCGTTGCGCTAGTAATCATATGAGGTAGAGAGCACCAGGGAGAGTGCCAGTGCGTTTTCTTGTCTCTGTGTGTGTTTGTACATACGTATGTCGATCTTCCCTTGTGTGTCTTGGGGTTTTTAAAAATTCCAATAGATCTTTATTGTAAAACAGCTCACATATGCACAACTGGTCGAGCAAGATTAATGGCAGCAACAAGCTTACGGCTTAATATGCACCAACTAGTAGCAAGCAACTATGTTCATTAGGACAGCTGCTGCACAGAGAGAAAGTCAAACACACAACTGAAAAGAAACTAACAGGAGCAGTTATGCATTAGATTCAAGAAGGATAATAAATTTAAAGGCAAGAATCGCAAGTCATTATCGTCATCAACATAAAGTCAACTTACTTTTCAAAATAAGTCCACGAACTAAAATTCAAGAATGTCACTCGAGTTTATGAACTAAAGAAGACAACAAAATGATAAGTAGGACAGGTGCAAGAACCTCAGTTTTGCGAGCAACAAAAATATAGGTATGTCAAATCATGGACTTCTGAAATGCATCAACATACAGTTTATTGGAGAGAGAGACACAAACAAACAAGCGCGGATTCGCAATCGTTTGTGGCAGCGGTCTATTTTTACCACTCCAATCATTACATACACTGAGTCGCCTCCCCTGGCTTTTCAATAATTTTAATCTGTAAACCAGAATGTTATCTCTGCACCATTTCGTAACTTTTTATATCTTTTGGAAAACATTTAAAACTATTTATCCTACTTATGCTCATCGAAAGAAGCACCGCATACTCGTCGTGTCTGTTGCAGTGTCTGTATTACGTATGTTTATTATTTTGTACGCTTTAAAATGAAGATTCATGTGCTCTGTTCAGTATACAATTCTTTCCATACCTAAGGACTGTAGATATGACAGCTGAAATGTTACTTTATGCCCAAGTATTTTTTTTCTCTTTTACAATATGTGCGACAATTTTGGACCGACCGACAGACCGACAGACCGACAAAGTGAGATATAGGTTTGTGGATTGTGCCACAAACAAAAATACAATGAAAGAGAAAGACAGAGAAATACAAACAACATCAGGTTTGTTTAAGTATTTCCAGTCGCCATACTCTAAACTACAAATCGATCGATGAAAATGATCACATCTGGCTCCCAACGTCCTCAAAAATGTTTATAATGTAGGCTCACCTGCCAATACAGCATTGGTCCATTATGCTTAGGTATTTGGTATTTGGTATTTTGTATAGTTATTCTGGTCACAGAGACCTCTCTGTGAAATTCGGGCTGCTTCCACCTGGAGATGGCGCCGCCGCAAGCGCAGCGCCATCATTGTTTGGGGGGGTGAGGAGAAGGGGGCGGATTTGGGAAACCAAGCTATCAATTTGGTCATGCCAGGCAGCGGCGATGGGCCAGACTAGCGTATCCGAAGGACTCGACATACAGTTCGATTTTCTCGTCGAACTAGAAATAAAGGGCGAGGCCGGGATTCGAACCTGGGTCACTGACCTATTGAAATTGGCGGGCGAATGTCTTAGACACCCTGTCA
>CM065692.1:35255820-35260820 GCA_017654935.2 Phymorhynchus buccinoides
TCATTTCATGAACTGAAAACACAGGGAGATGAATTCCAGAAACCATTGTTCAGACAGTGGAACACGTCTGCAGTCCCTTGAGGGGAGAGTCAATACACGGCGTGTGGTGTTGCGTGAAGTCTTTGACCCAGACCCTCAGTGATAAACGAGCTACACACACACGCACACACGCACGCACGCACGCACGCACACACACATACACACACACACGCACGCACACACACACAAGCACACACACACCACACATACATACACACACATACGCACGCGCACATACACATGCACGCACAAACACACACACACGCGCGCGCGCGCGCGCACGCACGCACAAACACGCACACACCATGCACATACACACACATGCACGTGCAATGTGTTCAACAAGTGTTCTTACAAAGCACATTGAACGAGACAACAGAACAGCTCTGGGTTTTATCCAGCCTCCGCATCTCTTCTGTTTGAGATCATCATCAAATCCATCAGAAGAAATAACGTCTCCACATCACTAAGCATAGCACAACCCAGTGTTCTTCATTTTCTACCATGTCTTGTTTGAAATCACCACCAACGAACGAAATAAGAAACCAAGAAAAGAAAACACAGAGAGGTTAATTCCAGAAACCATACTCCGACAGTGTAACAGTCTCTCGAGGGCGAACTCCAAGTACAGCTTAGGATCTCAAGGGAGCCCTTTCATGCACACCAGTAGATTACTTACAGCTATTTCTGGTGTTGTAAGCAGACCTGGGATGAATAATAGTAATCCCGTATTTCTGAACCCACTGCGTCTATTCTCTATTGGAGATGAACATCAAACAAATATGTAGGGGAGAAACACGTCTTCACACCACAGACCACAGGACAGGCCAATGCCCTGCTGGATCACGTTCCTCTCATAAAGGGTGACAAAAACAAATGCAACCCATAAAATCGCTAATAAAAAATAAACTAATCAAACTATTATTTCGATTTTTTCAGGTTTATAAAGACGATTTAAAGCATGAAAGACTACAATAGATTGTTTTTCCATGATGGCTTTGGAGAGCTTCCGAAAACAGTTTCGATGGTACCCCATTGTTTTTAGAAAAATCACTTTTTGATAGGCAAAAACACTTTCGCAGAAAATGCCCATTGTCTGAAAACTGTCCGCTTCCCTAAAATGGCTGTATTGTCCCCGTCGTATTTGAGCTCCAGAAGTCAGTAGACAATAGTACAGTCTTGAATTGAAAACGAAAAGAGCAACATGGACTGTCATTTTAGGAAAACAGACAGTTTGCAGACAATGGACATTTTCTGCGAAAGTGTTTTTGACCCCCAAAAAGGAATTTTGCTGACAATGGGGTACCATGGAAATGGTTATTTTCTGGCGCACTGGAAGGCAGCTGTGAAAAACAAACTGTTGTAAACCTTCATGCATTGATTGGTCTTTATAAGCCTGAAAGATCAAAATGATAGCATGACGATTAAAAAAATATTATTAGCGATTGGGTATTGGTATTTGGTATTTAGTATATTCTAGTCACAGAGACTTATATCTGTGAAACTCGGGCTGCTCTCCCCCGGAGATCGCGTCGCCGCAAGTGCAGCGCCTACCCAATTTAAAAACTTTTTTTTTGGGGGGGAGGGCACAGGGTGAGGAGGGGGTGTGGGCACACTTAGAAAACCTAGCTATCAATTTGGCCATACCAGGCAACGGGATATCTCCCTCTGCTCTTACCGACTTTCAACTGTGGATTGCAATTTTTTTGTCACCCTGTACTTAAAATCGCAACTAGTAAAGAGGGGGACATTTATGAAGTGAAAAACAAGAGGGTTAATCCTACAACTCCTCGTTCAGACAACCGGTCTGCAGTCCCCTGAGGGCTAAGTCCGACTACAGCGTGTGGTCTCAGGTGAAGGGCTGCGCACAGACCACCAGCAATAGGTTTGCTTCAACACATTGTTGGTTTCGCAAGCTTTTGAAAGCTGAACTTAGATGAATAATAGATGGATGTCTAAGATATCCCTTTGAGAAAATGCTGTGGTTGTCACGCAATATATACAATCCGCGAGCGTGTTATGTTCTGTGGGCTTCTATTGTCAGATGAACGTTTGAGAAATAACATGGCCAAGGACAACATAGACAGACAGACAAATAAATGTATAAACACATAGACAGAGATAGACATATATTACATACATAGAGAAAATGAGGCAGAGACTGAGGTTGAAAGATGGACAGATATAAAAATGCAATATAAGTTAATCGAGTGACAACGAGAACACAATCATCATCATCATCATATAGTAAAAAGCCAAGTGTCCGTGTGTCTGTCTGTCTGAAACACAAAACGGGCCTTATAACTCCGCCGTTTTTTGACCGAATCGCTTCAAATTTGCTGTGAGCTCTAACGGGGCGATGGCAACGGCAACCGAGGCGGCCGTGTCATTTGCGCGGTTTGGCAAATGCGCGAAACGCGTATCCGCCGGACTCTCGGTGCCCGTATCTCCGGCATTTCTGGACCGATTGCCTTCAAATTTGGCAGGTAGATGACCGGGGACGGTGACTATCGCTGTGTACAAATTATTTAAAAACACTTAACGAGCAAAAATGCAGAAAAAGACAGAACAATCATAGATTGAAAGACAGTCATAGAGACAGACAGATACAAGGACACCGACACGAGACAGAAACAATGTCGGGAAGAAGAGAGGGAGGGAGAGAGGGGGGAATACAGATGGATGCATAGAACGATAGTAGAAAGGGATAGAGAAGATTAGGAAAGGCAGGTGTTGTTAGTATGTTCCTACAGTGTCCAGTGAAAGGGTCACAGTAGATGAATAACTCATGGACATGTTTCACCTAGGATTCCTCGTGCACTGAACAGGGTCTACTGATACGGACAAGGACATACGTTTCTAGACATGACACTATCAAAGTTTACAACGTCTGTAACATTTCAAAATCGAGAAAGAAGGGGGTGGTGGTGGATGGAAAGATGGTTAAAGCATTTATAACAAATATTCTCCAGTGACCACACAGTGCCTCTTAGTCTGGAGTTACTGGAGAGACGTCTGAAGTGGCGTTCCTTTTAGAACAGGAAGTCATAAGAATGAGTATTTGTCCGTGGCATTTCAAAATCCGGTTGCATTATTATTTTCAAATGTGCACTAATAGTGTGAGTTAAGCCACACAGAAAGACAGACTCGTGAAAGACAGACAGAAAAACACACACACAAACAGACAGACACACATGCACACGCGCGCGCACGCACACGCACGCGCACGCACACGCACACACACACACACACACACACACACACACACACACACACACACACAGTGAGCGAGAGAGAGAGAGAGAGAGAGAGAGAGAGAGAGAGAGAGAGAGAGAGAGAGAGAGAGAGAGAGAGAGAGAGAGAGAGAGAGAGAGAGAGACAGAGACAGAGACAGAGACAGAGAGAGACAGAGAGAGACAGAGACAGACAGACAGACAGACAGAGAGAGACAGGGAGACGTAGAAAGACAGACACAAAGACACGAACAGAGAGAATTACACACGGAATCAGGGATCGATGGAAAGAGAGAAAAAGAAAGAGAGCAATAAATAGGCAGACAGACAAAGACAGACCGATAGGAAGGGAGAGTCTAAGTGTTAACCCTTTCGACGCCAGCCGTTTTTCAGCAAAAGTTTTCCATTAAACTTACCTGGGTAGAGAAAAACAATCATCTGCAATACATGGGATTCCTCTGTGACATGTATAAAGTAAGGCCTATTTTTACCTCCCAAACTGAAGAAAATAGGCTTTTGGGATAACAGCCTCTGGTTTGAGTCCTCTTCGTGACATGGGTGTCAAATCATTGTGGTACAAAAATGCGACATTGGCGGTGAATGCACGAAGGCTTTCGCATAGGCTGAGCAGCCTGTCCATCTCCTTGGGATTGAATTTGTATTCGTATTCGTCCAGTTTGTTAACTACAATATTGCAGTGTTATTAGTTATTAGTTTATATTCTTTCATTGTTGATAAATGTGTTGTGGTTTTTGTTGTTGTTGATAAATGTGTTTATTGTTGCTGTTTTTCTTATGTGCACCTGGCTGCAATTTCTCAGTTATGAGATAATAAAGATGATTTGATTTGATTTGATTTGATTTGATAGGAGGGCGCGCAGCAGACAGTATGAGAAAAGTGGGAACAATAATTAGGCTTCACGGAGTGTGGCTGCCCACGTGGCGGGGTAATTAAAAACGGTAACACACGTAATGCTCTCATCCGCAGCTGATGCACTTGTACCATAGTGTTCAAGTGCTTTCGGTGTTGGGATGATCCCTGGAGTCTTTTAGCCAACAATGCCTGTAGACTATCCTTTAAATCTTGTTGCCACTTTTTGTTGTTGTTGTTGTTCAACGTTAAAGGTGCACCCTGACGGATACGTTTTTGCAAGAAACACGTCGAGATCACCAGAAAGACAGCCTTTTCAAGGATCGGAACACTCACTTTGCTCTGGTTTCCTAGAAATCAAACCGTCAAAACGGCGATTCCTCCTTGGCGAAGATGCCGGAGAGAGAAGCCATTGTGGTTGAAGCTTTTTCTTCTTTGTAGTGCAGTATAAAAAGGAGCTATTCCCTTTGTTGTGAGCGAAACTCCTTTGGGTAAACTGTATAACATTAAAAATAATAAAAATAACAAGAGGCAAAGCCTTCAAGGCTCACGTCCGATTTTTATTACTATAGCAGGCATGGGAATTCCCATGACAATTCCCATGCCTGTATAGAGAGAATACTGTTATGTAGACACTTGTGCATCTGAAAACAGAATTAATTTTTATTTTACTGTGTAAATTAAATTATTTATATGCATTAAATTATCCCTACCCCTTTCTTTAAAATTTAATTATATGTATGTTTATATATGCGCATGTAACATAGTGGAGCCCTATCTTTATTTTTGGCAAACAAGTAAAATTGAAAAGCATATTGACCAAGCTTTCAGAAACACATAGTGACCATAAGATATTTT
>CM065692.1:35270820-35295820 GCA_017654935.2 Phymorhynchus buccinoides
AGAAATCAAAGAAAACGTCAAACAACAAAAACTACGTAATAATGCATGCACACAAAAATAAAAAAAGAGAGAGATAGACACAGAGAGACATAGACACACAGAGAGACATAGACACACAGAGAGACATAGACACACAGAGAGACATAGACACAGAGAGACATAGACACAGAGAGACATAGACACAGAGAAACATAGACACACAGAGAGACATAGACACAGAGAGACATAGACACAGAGAGACATAGACACAGAGAGACATAGACACAGAGAAACATAGACATAGAAATACATAGATACAGAGAGACATAGACACAGAGAGACATAGACACAGAGAAACATAGACACACAGAGAGACATAGACACACAGAGACATAGACACAGAGAGACATAGACACAGAGAGACATAGACACACAGAGAGACAGACACAGAGAGACATAGACACAGAGAGACATACACACAGAGAGACATAGACACAGAGAGACATAGACACAGAGAGACATAGACATAGAGAGACATAGACACAGAGAGACATAGACACAGAGAGACATAGACATAGAGAGACATAGACACAGAGAGACATAGACACAGAGAGACATAGACATAGAGAGACATAGACACACAGATACATAAACATAGAGAGACATAGACACAGAGAGACATAGACACAGAGAAACATAGACACACAGATACATAGACACAGAGAGACATAGACACAGAGAGATATAGACACAGAGAGACATAGACACACAGATACATAGACACGGAGAGACATAGACACAGAGAGACATAGACACAGAGAAACATAGACACACAGATACATAGACACGGAGAGACATAGACACAGAGAGACATAGACAGAGAGAGACATAGACACAGAGAGACATAGACACAGAGAGACATAGACATAGAGAGACATAGACACAGAGAGACATAGACAGATACATAGACACACAGAGAGACATAGACACAGACAGACATAGACACAGAGACACATAGAGACATAGAGACATAGATACAGAGAGACATAGACACAGAGAGACATAGACACAGAGAGACATAGACACAGAGACACATAGAGACATAGAGACATAGATACAGAGAGACATAGACACAGAGAGACATAGAGACATAGAGACATAGAGACATAGACACAGAGACATAGACACAGAGAGACATAGACACAGAGAGACATAGACACAGAGACACATAGAGACATAGAGACATAGAGACATAGATACATAGAGACATAGACACAGAGAGACATAGAGACATAGAGACATAGACACAGAGAGACATAGACACAAAGAGACATAGACACAGAGAGATATAGACACACAGAGAGACATAGACACAGAGAGACATAGAGACAGAGAGACATAGACATAGAGAGACATAGAGACATAGAGACATAGACACAGAGACACATAGAGACATAGAGACATAGATACAGAGAGACATAGAGACAGAGAGACATAGAGACAGAGAGACATAGACACAGAGAGACATAGACATAGAGAGACAGAGAGACATAGAGACATAGACACAGAGAGACATAGACACAAAGAGACATAGACACAGAGAGATATAGACACACAGAGAGACATAGACACAGAGAGACATAGAGACAGAGAGACATAGACATAGAGAGACATAGACACAGAGAGACATAGAGACATAGACACAGAGACACATAGAGACATAGAGACATAGATACAGAGAGACATAGACACAGAGAGACATAGACACAGACAGACATAGACACAGAGACACATAGAGACATAGAGACATAGATACAGAGAGACATAGACACAGAGAGACATAGAGACATAGAGACATAGACACAGAGAGACATAGACACAAAGAGACATAGACACAGAGAGATATAGACACAGAGAGACATAGAGACAGAGAGACATAGACACAGAGAGACATAGACATAGAGAGACAGAGAGACAGAGAGACATAGAGACAGAGAGACATAGACACAGAGAGACATAGAGACAGAGAGACATAGACACAGAGAGACATAGAGACAGAGAGACATAGAGACAGAGAGACAGACACAGAGAGACATAGACACAGAGAGACATAGAGACAGAGAGACAGAGAGACAGAGAGACAGACACAGAGAGACATAGACACAGAGAGACATAGACACAGAGAGACATAGACACAGAGAGACATAGACACAGAGAGACATAGACATAGAGAGACAGAGAGACATAGAGACATAGACACAGAGAGACATAGACACAAAGAGACATAGACACAGAGAGACATAGACACAGAGAGACATAGACACAGAGAGACATAGAGACATAGAGACATAGACACAGAGAGACATAGACACAAAGAGACATAGACACAGAGAGACATAGAAACAGAGAGACATAGACACAGAGAGACATAGATACAGAGAGACATAGATACAGAGAGACATAGACACAGAGAGACATAGATACAGAGAGACATAGAGACATAGAGACATAGATACAGAGAGACATAGACACAGAGAGACATAGACACAAAGAGACATAGACACAGAGAGACATAGACACAGACAGACATAGACACAGAGAGACATAGATACAGACAGACATAGACACAGAGACACATAGAGACATAGAGACATAGATACAGAGAGACATAGACACAGAGAGACATAGACACAGACAGACATAGACACAGAGACACATAGAGACATAGAGACATAGATACAGAGAGACATAGACACAGAGAGACATAGACACAGACAGACATAGACACAGAGACACATAGAGACATAGAGACATAGATACAGAGATACATAGACACAGAGAGACATAGACACAAAGAGACATAGACACAGAGAGACATAGACACAGAGAGACATAGACACAGAGAGACATAGAGACAGAGAGACATAGAGACACAGAGAGACATAGACACAGAGAGACATAGACACAGAGAGACATAGACACAGAGAGACATAGACACAGAGAGATAGACATAGACACAGAGAGACATAGACACAGAGAGAGAGATAGAGACAGAGAGAGACATAGACACAGAGAGACATAGACACAGAGAGACATAGACATAGAGAGACAGAGAGACATAGAGACATAGACACAGAGAGACATAGACACAGAGAGACATAGACACAAAGAGACATAGACACAGAGAGACATAGACACAGAGAGACATAGACACAGAGAGACATAGAGACAGAGAGACATGGACACAGAGAGACATAGACACAGAGAGACATAGACATAGAGAGACAGAGAGACATAGAGACATAGACACAGAGAGACATAGACACAAAGAGACATAGACACAGAGAGACATAGACACAGAGAGACATAGACACAGAGAGACATAGACACAGAGAGACATAGACACAGAGAGACATAGACACAGAGAGACATAGAGAGACACATAGAGACATAGACACAGAGAGACATAGACACAAAGAGACATAGACACAGAGAGACATAGACATAGAGAGATAGAGAGACAGAGAGACATAGACACAGAGAGACATAGACATAGAGAGACATAGACACAGAGAGACATAGACATAGAGAGACATAGACATGGAGAGACAGAGAGACAGAGAGACATAGACACAGAGAGACATAGACACAGAGAGACATAGACATAGAGAGACAGAGAGACAGAGAGACATAGACACAGAGAGACATAGACACAGAGAGACATAGACATAGAGAGACAGAGAGACAGAGAGACATAGACACAGAGAGACACAGACATAGAGAGAGACATAGACACAGAGAGACATAGACACAGAGAGACATAGACATAGAGAGACAGAGAGACAGAGAGACATAGACACAGAGAGACATAGACACAGAGAGACATAGAGAGAGAGACATAGACACAGAGAGACATAGACATAGAGAGACATAGACATAGAGAGACAGAGAGACAGAGAGACAGAGAGATATATACACAGAGAGACATAGACATAGAGAGACAGAGAGACAGAGAGACATAGACACAGAGAGACATAGACATAGAGAGACATAGACACAGAGAGACATAGACATAGAGAGACATAGACATAGAGAGACAGAGAGACAGAGAGACATAGACACAGAGAGACAGAGACATAGAGAGACATAGACATAGAGAGACATAGACATAGAGAGACAGAGAGACAGAGAGACATAGACATAGAGAGACATAGACATAGAGAGACATAGACACAGAGAGACATAGACATAGAGAGACATAGATACAGAGAGACATAGACACAGAGACATAGACACAGAGAGACATAGATACAGAGAGACATAGACACAGAGAGACATAGACACAGAGAGACATAGATACAGAGAGACATAGACACAGAGAGACAGAGAGACAGAGAGACATAGACACAGAGAGAGAGAGAGAGACAGAGAGACAGAGAGACATAGATACAGAGAGACATAGATACAGAGAGACATAGACACAGAGAGACATAGATACAGAGAGACATAGACACAGAGAGACATAGATACAGAGAGACATAGATACAGGGAGATATAGACACAGAGAGACATAGACACAGAGAGACATAGAGACAGAGAGACAGAGACACAGAGAGACATAGATACAGAGAGACATAGATACAGGGAGATATAGACACAGAGAGACATAGAGACAGAGAGACATGGACACAGAGAGACATAGACACAGAGAGACATAGACACAGAGAGACATAGACACAGAGAGACATAGACACAGAGAGACAGAGAGACAGAGAGACATAGACACACAGAGAGACATAGACACAGACAGACATAGACACAGAGAGACATAGAGACATAGACACATAGACACAGAGAGACATAGACACAGAGAGACATAGACACAGAGAGACATAGACATAGAGAGACATAGACACAGAGAGACATAGACATAGAGAGACATAGACACAGAGAGACATAGACACAGAGAGACATAGATACAGAGAGACATAGATACAGAGAGACATAGACACAGAGAGACATAGACACAGAGAGACATAGATACAGAGAGACATAGATACAGGGAGATATAGACACAGAGAGACATAGACACAGAGAGACATAGAGACAGAGAGACATAGACACAGAGAGACATAGACACAGAGAGACATAGACACAGAGAGACATAGACACAGAGAGACAGAGAGACATAGACACACAGAGAGACATAGACACAGACAGACATAGACACAGAGAGACATAGAGACATAGACACATAGACACAGAGAGACATAGACACAGAGAGACATAGACACAGAGAGACATAGACACAGAGAGACATAGACACAGAGAGATATAGACACAGAGAGACATAGACACAGAGAGACATAGATACAGAGAGACAGACACAGAGAGACATAGACACAGAGAGACATAGATACAGAGAGACATAGACACAGAGAGACATAGACACAGAGAGACATAGACACAGAGAGACATAGACACAGAGAGACATAGACACAGAGAGACATAGACACAGAGAGACATAGACAAACAATATGACCGACGGACAGAGATGGAAAAGAACTGAAAGTAAAGAAAAGAGGGTTATTGAAAGACAGAAACAGTGACACGAAGGGCAGATGAGAGCGGGAGAAACAGAGAGACACGGAGAGACATTGAATAACAAAGTGACTGACAGACCCATGGACAGAAGTAGGAAACTAAAGAAAGGGGAGATGGTGACTGACAGACCCATGGACAGAAGTAGGAAACTAAAGAAAGCGGAGATGGTGACAGGCAGATAAATGAGACAGAGAGAGAGAGAGAGAGAGAGAGAGAGAGAGAGAGAGAGAGAGAGAGAGAGAGAGAGGGAGAGGGAGAGAGAGAGAGAGAGAGGAGAGGGAGAGAGAGAGAGGGAGAGAGAGAGAGAGAGAGAGAGAGAGAGAGAGAGAGAGAGAGAGAGAGAGAGAGAGAGGGTGGTGGTGGTAAAGGTACGCAGGAGGAACTTGGGTAGAGATGGGATCGTGAGAAAGAAGAAAGTTGCCCAAGTTGCCCAAAGCTATCAATAAAGTTACACTTTACTTAATCAAATAACTTAACTTGCCTGGGACCACACAGACTCGAGAGTCGTCTACTTAACAGGCATGTATCTGAAAGTGCAATTCCAATTTCGGGACCAACTCCTGAGGACGTTCATATCCCGGGGACGTGGCTGGCATTAGGATGTGACTGTCATAAAGTAGAGGTAGTAGGCTACTTCACCAAGGGTTCACAGACCAGGATGGACCTCACACGTTTCATCTTCACAGTAGTAGATGTTATGGACTTAAGACTGTCATAGAATCAAAGAAAATGGTTATGAAATGTAAAGGATTTGATTTGATTGATTTAATTTAGAGTCTGTTCACACTGTCGGGATATTAGACTTACAAGAATATGTGTTAGTGTATATGTGCATGTGTCTGTGAGTGTGCGCGTGCGTTAGACAATGTCTACGAACTCTCTGTAACACTCTTGTATGTGAAGTAAGACAGTCGTTTAGTTGTGGTCGCTTTTGATATGTACTAGCGCAACGCTGAGTAACGGTAACGCCTAGTAACGGTAACGCCTAATAACGGTAACGCCAAGTACTGGTAACGCTGAGTACAGCAAAGTTGAAGCGATTCGGTTCAGAAACGGCGGAGTTATAAGACCCCGTTTCCCGTTAGCACTGCTCTGAGAGTGACACGCTCTCCCGATTCTCTTCAAATTTGCTGCCAGGCTTTGCCCCACACACACCCCCGCCCACCCCAACCATACCCCGCCCACCCATCCCCACCCCACCCATCCCCCCCCGCCTCCCTACTCCCCACCTCCACCCTATAGACTCACGCACACACGCTAACCTGAGTCAACGTCAATGAGCCCCCACCCGCACGCGTGACGCTCATGTTAGTTGGAAGACAATAGCGGATAATAGCGCGATATTAGTACGTCGATAAAGTAATGCTCACTAAAGTCATCTCTGATGTGCCACCCTTTTCTTGCTGGCGGGCAGTCGTTTCTGTGTATAGTGTTGAACTTAACGTCCGTTTGGCGTCGGCGCAAATGTTAATTGGCTCATATCACGCGCGTTGAAATGTTGCACCAAGATAGTCACTATCCCTGGTCATGCCCGTTCCAAATTTCGAATCAATGTCCGGTCTGGTTGCGCCGCAGTTTGTGAAAAGGTTAAGCGGCGTATATGGCGCGCGTTTCTTAATCGATTGGCTTCCAGTTTGGCACACTTATAGTCATCGTCCCCGGTCATCTATCTGTCAAATTCGAAGGCAATCTGTCTAGAAATACCAGAGAGTATGGGCGCCGAGAGGCCGGTGGATACGCGTTTCGCGCATTTGCCAAACCGCGCAAATGACACGGCCGCCTCGGTTGCCGTTGCCATCACCCCGTTAGGGCTCACAGCAAATTTGAAGTGATTCGGTCGAAAAACGGCGGAGTTATAAGGCCCGTTTTGTGTTTCAGACAGACAGACACACAGACAGACACACAGACAGACACACAGACAGACACACTTGCCAAATTATAATATGACTAGCGCAACGCCTAGTACCGGAAATACCGAGTACCGGTAATATCTAGTACTGGTAATGCCAAGTACCGATAATGCTGAGCAGCAGTTTTTTGTGTCTCTCCTTCTTTCCATCTTCTTCTCTCATCCTGCTCTACCCCCCACCGCACCCCCTCCAGTGTGTGTGTGTGTGTGTGTGTGTGTGTGTGTGTGTGTGTGTGTGTGTGTGTGTGTGTGTGTGTGTGTGTGTGTGTGTGTGTGTGTGTGTGTGTGTGTGTGTGTGTGTGTGTGTGTGTGTGTGTGTGTGTGTGTGTGTGTGTAGGAGTGGGTGTGTGTGTGTGTGTGTGTGTGTGTGTGTGTGTGTGTGTGTGTGGTGTGTGTGTGTACACGCGTAGGAGAATGGGTATGTGTGTGTGTGTGTGTGTGTGTGTGAGAGAGAGAGAGAGAGAGAGAGAGAGAGAGAGAGAGAGAGAGAGAGAGAGAGAGAGAGAGAGAGAGAGAGAGAGAGAGAGAGAGAGAGAGAGAGAGAGAGAGAGAGAGAGAGAGAGAGAGAGAGAGAGAGAGAGAGAGAGAGTAAAGAATTGAATTTTCCAAGAGTCAGCAGGATTACATAAAATTATGTACGAGCACACACACACAAGCGCCACAATTCGTGCCTATAATGGTCCCAAAACCATGATAACTTTCTTAGTATGGCTGGGATGTGAACCATAACCACCGTACCACACATCAGCCAGACAAACGTGGCCATCAAATTCAAGCAGTGCTTTCCCCTCATAACATAGTGCAGTAATAGTAATAATCAGAAATGCTCTCAAATGTACGCTAAAAGCATTTTCAGACGACCCAATTTAAAATACCTTTCATATCTTACTGGAAGAATATTCCAGGACGCATATGGATGGGCATGGAGGCTTCTGCATTGAAACATGAGTGTGTTAATGCGGTTTACATCCCCTGGCGCAGACAAAATCGGTAATGTCGAAAGAGCGAGCCTGGAGAGCGGCTATTTTATCCTCTAACGCGGCAGTTTTATGATTTACAATGTGATAATGATTATCCACTATTTGGCGTTGCTAGACGGTATTATCTTGCAGTAATGTGTAAGCAAGCAGTGGTTGTTTACTTCAGTATGTCGCCGATTAAAGAGTAAATCCATACCTTGTATAAAACATGTACTGATAAAAGCAGTTCCCTAAGCCGCTTTCCATTTATGCCAGACATGGTAATGGTCGCAATACAAGTCGCCATGTTTCGCACTTTCCCCATGGTAACACAGTGGTACGCTAGTAATGAAATGACGTGCATATCACTGTGTTTCAATGGGGAGATAGCAAAAAAAGGGCACCGTGTATTGTGACCATAGTGGTGTAGAGTGGCACAGAAGTAACGCGTTCGCCTCGTGCACGATAATCCCGAGTGCGAACCTGGGTACAGGGGATCTTTCCTCTCACTCTGCACTAGGACTTACTGGTCTGAACGTGGAGTCTTTCGGATGAGACGATAAACCGAGGTCCCGTCTGCCCATGCAGTAACAACGAAAAAGTCATTTGGTCAAAATTCACACACCTTTCCTTCCTCATCAGTCACACAAAAATCGCATGCAAAAAAAAAGGGCGGCGCGCCTCTGGCTGCGACGCGCTCTCCAGGTGGGAGCAACCCGAATTTCACAGAGACGCTTCTGTGACTATAAAATACCAAATTCCAAATACATCGATGCTCCTTCTTGCAGGATGTCCTGAATTGCAGGATTTTTAAATTGCCTAGAGCCGGCGTCGCCGGATTATTATGAGAATTTGATAAACAACTATTTTCTTACACACACACGCACACACAAACTTGTACAATAAAAAGGGCCTATATAAGCATTTGCTATATTCAAAGGAATGCAGCACTTGTACTAGTCTAGAGGGGTGAAAAAAGAGCAGTAAATGTGTGTGTGTGTGTGTGTGTGTGTGTGTGTGTGTGTGTGTGTGTGTGTGTGTGTGTGTGTGTGTGTGTGTGTGTGTGTGTGTGTGTGTGTGTCAAGTCAAAGTCAAAGTCAAAAATACTTTATTATCACGTTAGGTGAAATTACAGCGTGGTCTCGTACAAGCACAATACAATCAAAGAAACACATTTGCATGCATGAAAAATGGAAACAAAACTAAGGAAAAATGAATGACAAATCATGCTTCGCAAAAAAACATTTGAACATAGTTAGGGTCGATAGAATCTCATTTGTTCACCCCCACCCTACCCCAAACCCCCACCCTCTCCAAGTCACCTCAAGCTTTCACATATTTTTTGTCCCTTCCCGTTCCCAACATTTCATGCGCCTCCCTCTTCTCTCTCTCTCTCTCTCTCTCTCTCTCTCTCTCTCTCTCTCTCTCTCTCTCTCTCTCTCTCTCTCTCTCTCTCTCTCTCTCTCTCTTACACACACACACACACAGACATAGAGACATACGGACAGACAGACACACACACACGCACGCACGTACGCACACACGCACGTACGCACGCACGCACGTTCACACACATAGACACACACATACATACACCCACTACTGTGCAGATTGACCAGATATACCTCTAGGCCTAAGCTAATACATAATTCCTCATTATTTGGTCTTAGCAGAGATCTTGTTGAGAAGTTCGACTGACTTAGGGACAAAACTAGCTGAATTTCTAATGGTTCTACAACGAATAGTGCGGAACCGTCTATCAGATGGCAATAGTTCATAGCAATGCGATAGAACGTGACTGTGATCATTAGCGATCTCCCTGGCTTTTTGAACTACACGTTTTTCATACAGCAAATACAAGTTGTCTTGCTTTCTACCCACGATCTTGCTACCAAGATTCACAATCTTATTCAGAACACCCTTGTGTGTGTGTGTGTGTGTGTGTGTGTGTGTGTGTGTGTGTGTGTGTGTGTGTGTGTGTGTGTGTGTGTGTGTGTGTGTGTGTGTGTGTGTGTGTGTGTGTGTGTGTGTGTGTGTGTGTGTGTGTGTGTGTGCGTGCGTGTGCGTGTGCGTGCGTGTGCGTGCGTGCGTGTGCGTGCACTGCTCCTGCACTCCGCTGGGGCCGCCCCCTTTTGCAACATTTTTTTTAATTTCCCAGGAGCACCCATGCAAATATATGACCCCAAAAAGCAAGGATTATAGTTCATAGTGAAAACAAATCCTTGCTCTTAATGCATTAACTCTTCCACCCTTGAGGCAATGATAACATATGTGGGAATACGGTCCTTCAAGACAAACTAGCCCCAAGGTTTCGTATTATTTCTTTCTCGTTTTCTGCGCCGTAGGTTATAACTGGTTCAGATTAATATCCCCCTTGCTAAAAGGGCTTGTGCTAATAGCAATAAAGCATTGTCATTGATCATAGCCTCAAGGCTGCAGTGTCCAGAATCCAACAACAACAACAACATACAGCATTTATACGGCACTGAATCTTGATAGAAATCAAAGCAAAGCGCACACACACGTTAACATTCACAACGCATTCAAACAAAAACGCTATACAAAGCGAAAGCACACGGATCACATAAATGGAATATAGCAGAAAGAGACCTAATGGCAAGAGAGAGAGAGAAGAGAACGAGAGCGGAGCTTTAATGACGGGGGAACAGGTGGGTTTTGAGGTTAGCTTTGAAAGCAGAGAGGGTCGGTCGCTGACGGAAGGAAAGAGGTAGTTTGTTCCAGGATGTCGGTCTGGAGACAGCAAAAGCAATGTTATATTTTCACGAAACACCAAGCCAATATGTTTTTTTCAATACAGAACAGACTTCGTTGTTCATCGATTTGTTATTGTTTCCATTGGTTTCATACTAATGTCGATGAAGATCTTGGTGCCACCACAGATGTATTTCCGTGGTGGGTTTTTTTACAATACATTGTGTGACTTGTGACTTGCCTCAAGTCAGTGACCTCAGTAACGAAGCCCAACGTTAGTCATTAGCTGCCATATCAGCAAGATGCTTTCTTACGGTCTTACGGTTTCTTACACACTACGAATTTATTCGTTACTGTTTCATTTATTGCCATGTTTAGGTCTTTAAGTTAAATAAAGCCACAAACAAAATACAACAAAAGCGAAAGAGTAAAAACACTCCAGAATGTTGTTTCTTTCGTTCCTTCAAGTGTATGTCTTAACAACAACAACAACAACAACAACAACAACAACAACAACAACAACAACAACAACAATAACAACAACAACAACAACAACAACAAAAGCATAGAGAGAAAAGGCCACTTACGACTACAGGAGATATCATTATGCAAGCAATAATCCAAGAGACAGTCGTTGTAGTGAATGGAGGGAGACACAGAAAGAAAAAGTCAACGATCAATTATGCATAGGCTGTCTGAAAAGGAAAGAAGAGCGTTATTTATTGTTTTTGTACTTAGGAGAGAAAAACACAAAGAGATACAAGCGCACACGAACGTACACACACATAAACACACGCACGCGCGCACGCGCACACGTACGCACATACACACGCACACACACACACACGCACGCACGCACGCACGCGCACGCACACACGCACACGCACACACGCACACGCACGCACGCACACGCACGCACACACACACACACACACACACACACACACACACACACACACACACACACACACACACACACACACACACACACACACACACACACACACACACACACACACACACACACACACACACACACACACATTAAGAGAGAGACAGAGACAGAGAGAGACATAGAAACAGACTCACAGAATTCATGTTCTGCGCGGACGATGAAGACAGAATATCGATTGATATTAGCTGCGCGATCTGTCGATCCATCCTGTGCTCAAAATCGGTCGATGTTTGAAAAATCGTTGGATAATCATTTGTGGCTTTATAATGTTTCACTCTCAGACTGTCTGTCTCTCCCTATGTCTCTCTCTCTCTCTCTCTCTCTCTCTCTCTCTCTCTCTCTCTCTCTCTCTCTCTCTCTCTCTCTCTCTCTCTCTGAAAAGTCTCTAGAAGAAGTTACTTCACACAAATTACTCGGCCTATACATTGACAACAACTTATCATGGTCAAAACACATGCAAATACTGGCCAAGAAAATCTCAAAAAAAGTATTCCAGCTCAATAGAATAAAGCACTGTTTGGATCAACATACCCGTAAGCTTTTTGTCCATGCCTATATACAGCCTGACATTGATTATGCATCAACATGTTGGGATTCAGCTAGTAAAAATACACTCAAACACGTTGAAAGATTATATAAACGTTCTCTTAAACTAATACTCCTTAAATCGTCCTCCCTTGAAACCATTGACTATAAAGAACTCAACATTCTACCTTTTGATTTGAAATGTCTACTAAACAAAGGTACCCTTATGTACAAGATCATAAATAAGTTAGTACCAAAATATCTTATTACTAAATTTAAAGTCCATGCAATTTTAAGCAAAACCAAATTAATAATGCCCCGCCCCAGAACAGATCTATATAAAGCATCCCTTACATACTCAGGTGGTAAACTGTGGAACGACATCCCTGATAATTTCAAAAATAAAACTAGCGTATCTTCCTTTCGCAAATCTTATCACAAGTACATAATGGACAATCTTGTCCATCAGTTATGTTAATGAGTTTTACTACAAATATCAACTTATGCCAAGATTCTTGTAACATTTTTATGTCTCTCTGTATATCTGTTTAATGTCCCAATTTGATTCTCTGTCAATTGTTTCATGTGCCAATTTTTTTTTCATTTTCTTGACTTGATTGTTTTTATGTAATTTTGTCATTGCCTGATGCATGGTGTGAGTGTGTGAGTGAGAGGGCCAGGTGCAAAGAAGCTATTGTAGCTTATCCTTTTTACCCTCAATAAAACATTCGTATTCGTATTCGTATTCGTATTCGTATTCTCTCTCTCTCTCTCTCTCTCTCTCTCTCTCTCTCTCTCTCTCTCTCTCTCTCTCTCTCTCTCTCTCTCTCTCTCTCTCCGCCGCCTCTCTATACAGAGAGACGACGAGAGAAACAGTAAAAAGACAGTGAGAGAAACATAGACAGAGAGACAGAGAAAGACAGTGATAAAGAGAGAAAAACAAAAAAAGACAGAGACATTGAGAGACAGTGAAAGAGAAATGAGAGAGTGAGAGAGAGAGAGACCATTAGAGAGACAGACAGACAGATAATGAAATACGGACAGTGAGGCCTCGTACACAGTTCATGCAGAAATTCCATGCGCAATCCGTGAATAAGTAAAAGAAAGAAGGGTAAAAATGTACGGATTATGGGAAATACGGACACGTGCGCAAATCTGTTCCCTTCTTTCTTTTACTTATTTACGGATTGCGCACGGGTTTCTGCACAGAATCTCTGCATGTATGTGTACGTACCCTAAAACAGAAACACAGACATAAAAAGAGAGAGTGAGAGAGAGAGAGAGACTGAGAGAGACAAAGACAAAGAGAAAGGCAGAATCAGATAGAGACAGTGAGAAAGAGATCGTGAAAGGGAGAGAGATAGAGACACAGAGAGAGAGAGAGAGAGAGAGAGAGAGAGAGAGAGAGAGAGAGAGAGAGAGAGAGAGAGAGAGAGAGAGAGAGAGAGAGACAGAGACAGAGACAGAGACACAAGCAGAGAGAGAAACAATGAGAGAGACTCAGTGGGAGAGACACAGAGAAAGAGAGAACAGAGAGACAGAGACAGAGAGAGACAGAGGCAGAGACAGACAGTCTGAGAGGAAAGCATTTCAAAGCCACAGAAGATTATCCACTGACTGCGCAAACATCCACCGATTTTGCGGACACGATGGATCGACAGATCGCGCAGCTATATCGATCAATATTCTGTCTTGATCGTATGCGCAGAACACATTCGTACAGACAGAGAAACGCAAGGGCCTCCACAGCTACTATATACTTTCATCATCTGTGTGTGTGTGTGTCTGAAACACAAAACGGGCCTTATAACTCCGCCGTGTTTCGACCGAATCGCTTCAAATTTGCTATGAGCCCTAATGGGGCGATGGCAACGGCAACCGAGGCGGCCGTGTCATTTGCCCGGTTTGGCAAATGCGCGAAACGCGTATCCAGCGGCCTCTCGGCGCCTGTATCTCCGGTATTTCTGGACGGATTGCCTTCGCATTTGGAAGGGGGGATGGGTAGGGGGGGTGCGGGGGGGGGGGGGGTGGAACGCAATAAGAGAAGAAGATGGAAGGAGGGAGAGAGAGGGAAGGAGGGAGAGAGACAAAAGTAATAATATAATATTTCACGAACCTGGCGAAACCTGTACTCAGCGTTACCAGTACTTGGCGTTACCATTACTATGCGTTACTGGTACCCGGCGTTGCGCTAGTCATATTATAAAAAGGCAAGTGTGTGTCTGTCTGTCTGTCTGTCTGAAACACAAAACAGGCCTTATAACTCCGCCGTTTTTCGACCGAATCGCTTAAACTTTGCTATGGCAACGGCAACCGAGGCGGCCGTGTCATTTGCGCGGTTTGGCAAATGCGCGAACGCGTATCCACCGGCCTCTCGGCGCCCGTATCTCCGGTATTTCTTGACGGATTGCCTTCGCATTTGGAAGGTAGATGACCGGAGACAGTGACTATCTGTGTGCCAAACTGGAAGCGAATCGATTAATAAACGCGCGCGATATACGCCGTTTCACCTTTTCACAAACCGCGGCGAAACGAGACCCGCCATTCACTCTAAATTTCGAACGTGCATGACCAGGGATGGTGACTATCTTGGTGAAAAATTTCAACAGACTATTTGATAGCCTTGACTCTGACAAATGTGGTTTATCGGTCTTCGATAAACCTTCTACTTGAGTCATGAGACAATGCATTAACAACCCACCACCCGCAGGAAGAGGCATATGCATTCATTCATGTTTGTTTTATTGTTTGCGTGTGACTCCGTTAAGAACGTAGAAGACAGTCCAGAAGGAGCCACCTACAAGTTCCTGTTGAACAATTCGGGTCAGGATCCTCAAGCCGTGCTTCTCTTCCATGAAACCATCGAATACAGGCGTTCCATTAGTCGACGTTCTAGGCGCCGTGGTTCTCATCCCTATCCACCCCATAGCGCGTGGCTCCATCTTTCCTGAAGGCGTGGTCAGTTTTGTCCACTCTGATCTGCCAGTTCAGGTTGCCACCACAACTTGTCCCTTGGCTTCCGATTGCAATGTCCATTGCTGGATCATGGGAGATAACGTGGGGCTAGTGTCGTTGTGGAGAGTGGGGAATGCGGGAGGGTTAGTCTATTTGGACACCCAGGAGACTGATTACCAAGGCATATTTAACGGTGCGACGTTCCTGCTCCCTAGCGTTACGCAGGAGGACGCTGGGCGTTGCGCTTGCATGACAGTAACCCGTCACCAGGGTATGATTCGCCGAGAAATTGTTCTAACGATTCCAGTACGCAATGGTTACGAAAGGCTGATTTGGATTGTTGGGTTAATAAATAGAATGTCACTCTTTGTAGAACCAGCTACATTAAATTATATGGAAAGGCATGAATTCGTGGTTTGGATGTTGTTGTTGTTGTTGTTATCGTTGTTTTAATATCATCGCTTAATTATACAGAGTTGCTGTTCTATAGCCTACATAATTGTATTGGTCGATGAATCCATCGGTTCCTCGCTTGGCAGAGATTAAAAAGCTCAATGAAACACCACTGTGATTTAAAGATCAGATGAGAACATACTTATTGACATCATTCATCATCAGGCCAGCCACATTGTTGCTCTGAAAGATTGAAAGATGCGCGCGCATGCACGCACACACGCACACACACACACACACACATGCGCGCACACACACACACACACATTTTAAAATAAGCTCCCAGAGAGAGAGGGGGGGGGCACACATACAGGCACACACACACACACACACACACACACACACACACACACACACACACACACACACACACACACACACACACACACACACACACACACACACACACACTCGCGCACGCGCACACATACACACGCACAAGCAGGCACGCGTGCACACACGAATGTGGAAAGAGGCGCTCGCACACACATGCACACGTACACACATGCATACCCGCTCATATATCAGCACTGAAAGCCTACATCTCTGAAAACAGACAGATCAAAGGGACGGCAGGAAGCAGGACTACCCCGCCTTGTCCGTTTTCCACATAACGAAGTGGGGTTTTGTCCGGTGGGCTTTTGTCCGGGTGGATTTGTCCATTGTGCTTTTGTCCGCGCACCATCTCACCCATGAAAGCCAGTCAACGTTCCCCCATGTTATCAGACTGTCGGCAAACAGCGGAAATCATGACATCAGGAATCAATAGCTCGTGTGATCGAGCCTGACCTCAAAACGCACAGACATAATGGACGACAGTGCACCCAGACAACGACTTGCAGCAAAAGGCAATCAGTGGGTGATTAAGCCAAAGGATGTCAATATGAAATTGCATTGGTCAATCGTTTGTGCCGGCCACCTTTTTGTGCAAGCTTAAACACTGTGGGGACAGGAGCGTTACAGGGAAATATCATCTTCTCAAACACATCATCTGATGGTCTGAAGAATGAGAAATGTAATTTATTTGATTGTGATAGAGCTTCTAAGCTGACTCACGAAAAGTAGCAAATGCCATCCGCCACTTTCTTGCAGAGGACTCAGCATTTGTTCGTGCGTGTTGCTGTTTTTTGCTTCTATGCGTTTTGTTTATTTGTTTATGTTGTCGGTCCACACGATATCTTGCACATAATTGTTTCAAATGTTGTATGTTATAGCAAGCTGATGCATACCGCCAAAACTGAATAGTCTTGGAGATCGTGACCTTGCATTGCAGGCGAGGGAACGTGGCAGAATGTTTGTTGCCATTCTCAGCCTTGGCCCTTGTTCTCTCCACTGGCTCCCTGTTCAGCAAAGAATATCCTACAAGATTGCCTCTCTCTGCTACAAATCTATCGAGTCTTCCTGTCCTGAATATATTTCTGATCTGTTGCGTCTCTCTCTACACACCGCCTCGAGCTCTGTTTTCCTCATCTGACACCCGTCTCTATTGTATCCCCACTATCTGCACTAAAACCTTTGGTCAACGCTTTTTCGCCTATCAAGCTCCTGTTTACTTGGAATCAGTTGCCTCGCTCTCTCAGATACTCATCCTCTCTGCCCACATTCCAACGCCATCTCAAAACTTATCTGTTTCCTAAATAACTACTAATCCCTTCCTTCATGACTTGGTGTGTGCATGTCTGAAAGTGAACGTCTGCGCTCAGTGAGCGCACGTAATTATCTGTGTGGGTGTGTGTCCACGTGTGTATGTACGTGACTGTGCGCGCACTCACACGCGCGCGCGCGTGTGTAATTCTGTGTCTGTTTGTCTGACCGTCTTTGGGTGTTTGTGTAATTTTTATTTCCTATTCTTTATGCTATATGTTAAATATTATTATATGTGGTGTTATATGTGTATATTATATTTTTATATTGTAAACGCCTAGGGCATTAAATTGATTAGGCGTGCTAAATGTTCAAATAATAATAATAATAATAATAATAATAATAATAATAATAATAATAATAATAATAATAATATGGTAACAGTGACAGAAAGCCTACATTTCTCAAACCACTAAAACAAAGATCAAAGAAACGGAGGGGAGCAGTACCACCCCATCCTACCCATGCAAGCCAGTCACTTTCCCCCCATGTCACCAGGCTGTCAGCAAACAATGGACATGAGCACACCAGTAATCAATAGCACGTGATGCTCGGTCATAGCCTCAAAGCACAGAGATAAATCGACGACTGTGCACCTAGACCACGACTTCGGCATCGAGGTTTATCAATCCGAAATTGCAATGACCAATCGATTTTGCTGGCCAATTATTTCGAAGGCTTTCAAACGAACACTTTAGGGACAATTACATGGCATTTAATAACAATGAAACATTAATCTAGGACAGACTGTTTGATAGCCTTGACTCTGACAAATGTGGTTTATCGGTCTTCGATAAACCTTCTACTTGAGTCATGAGACAATGCATTAACAACCCGCCACCCGCAGGAAGAGTTTGTTCATTCATGTTTGTTTTATTGTTTGCGTGTGTTCATTGTTTGCTTATGCGCAAGCCTGCACAATATATTGTAAACCAATTCAATCTTGAAAGCTTATAAACCTAAACAACGCGCGCGATGCCTTTTCACTCATCATTCATTCTAACAATAATATGGCCTACAAACGTTTCTAAGCAATTTGCTCACATGTCCTGACCATACATTTATGTTGTAGTAATAATGGCAACAATGATCCCAAATACCAAATAAAATGATAGTAACTGCAAATATGTATTATGAATAAAAGAATGAATGAATGAAGATCAACTCATAATGTCCTAAAAAAATAGAGAGAGGAGCATTGCTGAGCTTCAATTTCATCTTGAACTGTATATTATTAAAGGAGGAAAAGAGATATGAGAGCAGTGACAGTCATGTAGGCCAGTCAATGTTGTCCCATGTCATCGAGCTGTCTGCAAACAATGGAAATGAGGACATCGAGAATCAATAGCACGTGTTCTCGCTCCTAACCTCAAAGCACACAGACATAAATCGACGACAGTGCATCTAGACCACGACTCCAGCAAAAGGCAATCAGTAGGTGATTTCACCAAAAGGCGGTCAATCCCAAATCACGTTGCTCCAACGATTGTGTTGGCCATTTTTTCGCAGCGTTCGAAGGAGCACTTTAGGAACAGTGAACATCTCTTTCCAGACACAATGTCTGATAGTTTAGCCTCTGACAAAATGTGGTTTCTATGCATAAATTCTAGCCCAGCCAGACGGAATAGCATATGCACCGTCTGTTATCTGGTAGTCATGGTCGGAAACGACTGACTAATATACCCAAAAAAAGATGTCAAATTTAAAAAATACATTTTTGAAGGCAATGATTATTTCTAGTTTATGTGTGTAGTTAGGTTTTTTTCTCAAAGAAAGATAAAGTAAATAAAGACAAATGTTTCGAGGAAAATATCAGAAAACAAAGCAATATGCATGAAAGTATGCACCAAATGGTTTTTTTTAAAGAGTTGAGTATTTAAACTATAAAAACAAAACGAACAACCTAAAGGATATAAGCATACAGCAAAGGAAGGGTGTCAACTAAAGGAAAATAAAAGAGAAAACAAAAATAACAAAACAAAAATAGAATGCATGTTTGGATAAGAGTTCATAAAAGAAATACACATATAAGCAAACAACCCTTTTGATAGCTAATTAGAACGAAACAGGGGAAGCCATAGAATAAACTTTAGATTTCATCATTAAATAGCAAAACAAAGCCGTTAAATTTACATTTAAGGGAACAAAGCAATAATGACGAGAGAAAAAACAAGCGCGGATTCGCAATCGTTTGTGGCGTGCGACAATTGAAAACGAAACATCATTTTAAAGAGCAGCCTCAATTTGAAGTGCAGCCTCACTTTGAAGTGCGACAATTTTGGAGCCTCACTTTGAAGTGCGACAATTTTGGAAAGACCGACAGATCGACCGACCGACGGACCGACAAAGTGAGTTATAGGTTTGTGGCTTGCGCCACAAACAAAAACATGGCATGAAATAAAGACGTTTAGAATTTTATTGGTACAAAAGGAGAGAAAACAAAACAAAAATGGACGGAAATAAAAGCAGGCAGGCAATACAAATAAAAGCAGGCATAAAGAAACAGCAGCGGCAACAACAACAAACAAACAACAACAACTTGGAACTTGAGAAATGAACCCGAATTAGAGCAGCAGCTTCCAATAATTGCAAACATGGATTTTCCCATTCTTGTTCCGGACATTGAAGGCATTTGCAGAATAAGAAGCATGAAACACACTACTACTACTACTACTACTACTAATACTACTACTACTACTACTACTACTACTACTACTACTACTACTACTACTACTACTACTACTACTACTACTACTACTACTACTTTCACTTTCTTTCACTTAACTTTCACTTATACTCTCTCTCTCTCTCTCTCTCTCTCTCTCTCTCTCTCTCTCTCTCTCTCTCTCTCTCTCTCTCTCTCTCTCTTTCTTTCTCTCTGTCTGTCTCTCTCTCGCTGTGTGTGTGTCTCTCTCTCTCTTTCTCTCTCTGTCTCTCTCTCCCCTTCACTCTGTCTATTCATGCCTGTCTGCATCTTTTTTCTTCCTTTTTTTTCCCTATGTGAATTTTCCATATATGCCTAAGATGCATGAGTAGTTAACTTGATGTAAGCTTAGTAGTGAATTTATTTCTCATTTGTTGATTTTCATGTTTGCATGCTTTTTTGTTTTATGCTTTATTCTTGTCAAAGCTTATTTCTTTATGCTCAATAAAAATCATTTTGACTTGACTTGACTTGACACACACACACATATATACACGCACGCACACACGCACGCACGCACGCATGCACATACACACATACTTACAGAGCGAAATAGAAGCAGACATAGAGATACATACATAGAGCCAGAGACAGAGACATAAAGAGACTCGGGGACAGACAGAGATCAGGGAAACAGAAACCGCATAACAGATACACCCAAAGTTGTTTTGAACACTGCCAACGATCAAGATCAAACAAAGAGAATAGCTGAATAACACAATTCTAAGCAAATCGTTCTTACGAGAATGAGGACTGAAATAAAAGAGAAAAAAGAAACAAACACAGGTGGGAATGTTTAATCTTGAATCATGAACGAAGGGAAACCTAAGACTGCGCAATACTATATGTGGATGTCGTGTCTTCCCCTCGACCGCACAATCACTTACAAACACTCTCTCTTGTAGAGAACACTTTATGTTATGGAGAATAGTCAAACAAAAAAGGGGAAACAAGAAGATTTTATTTTAAGCAGAAAATGTGAGCAACTGCAAGTTCCCTGTTGGAAAACGTCTGGACATTGCAGGGGCGTAGCAAGCCTTCTAGAAGTGGTCAGGCTGAAATGGGGGGGATTTTGGAGCGAAAAAGTCATCAGGCGCTAGTGCCTGACTCGACCTGAATGCTACGCCCCTGCACTGGGTTTGTGAAGACTCGGTGAATAGAAACAACAGCAAGAAAAGGTCTGCCATCAAATATGTATGGCTTCCCTCGGGGTGAACAGGGGGAACATGACATATTTTGTTGTGCTGGGGAAAGAGACAGACAGACAGACAGAGAGAAACTGGGGGGGGGTGTTGCAGAAACAGAAAGAAACATTGAACACTGGAATTGTTTGATGTACATTTACTATGGGCCAATATACATAATAGTACGGGGGTGGGGTGGAAAAGTGTTAACAACACTACACACACACGCGCGCGTGCGCGCACAGAGAGAGAGAGAGAGAGTGAGAGAGAGAGAGAGAGAGAGAGAGAGAGAGAGAGAGAGAGAGAGAGAGAGAGAGAGAGAGAGAGAGAGAGAGAGAGAGAGAATGTTTGAGAGAGTGTTAGAGAGAGAGAGAGAGTGTGTGTGTGTGTTAGAGAGAGAGAGAGAAGGATGGAGAGAGAGAGTGTGTGTGTGTTAGAGAGAGAGAGAGAGAGAGAAGGATGGAGAGAGAGAGTGTGTGTGTGTTAGAGAGAGAGAGAGAGAGAGAAGGATGGAGAGAGAGAGTGTGTGTGTTAGAGAGAGAGAGACAGTGTGTGTGTGCTAGAGAGAGAGAGAGAAAAGGATGGAGAGAGTGTGTGTGTGTTAGAGAGAGAGAGAGAGAGAGAGAGAAGGATGGAGAGAGAGTGTGTGTGTGTTAGAGAGAGAGAGAGAGAAGGATGGAGAGAGAGAGTGTGTGTGTTAGAGAGAGAGAGACAGTGTGTGTGTGTTAGAGAGAGAGAGAGAAAAGGATGGAGAGAGTGTGTGTGTGTGTTAGAGAGAGAGAGAGAGAGAGAGAGTCAGATAGACAAACATAAAGAGAAAGGGGACAAGAGGCGGAAGGGAAGATGCTAGAGGAAACGAGAGTTAAGGACAGACAGAAAGAAACCCGAACCTGACGGGCAGGGTGTGAGCTTAGAGAAGAAACAAATAGACAGAAACGAGGACGAAGCAACACAAGACAGGCAGAGGAAACAAACAGCAGATAACGTGTGCTACGCAAACAAAATGGATTTTTTTCAATATACATTGAAAACCCCCCATTCGTTATTGACATTTGAAGCAGTTGAAAATGTACACACAAACATTGTACAGTTTGCACCTAGAATATAAACACACACACAAATAGAACGGGGGGACACGTAGTCTTTAACAAAAATTCAATCCATGTTAAAAAAAAATGTAATATACTGAAAACAAAACTAAGAAAAAGAGAAAATGGTGATCGGCATTTGCATTTCTGCCAGGGGCATATTTGACGTTTATGTTTTCAGTGATTTTGTCAGGAAGTTCAAAATAAATCAAGGGGTATTTGACATTTATGTTGTCAGTGATTTTGTCAGGAAGTTCAAAATATATCAAAGGGTATATTTGACCTTATGTTTTCAGTGATTTTGTCAGGAAGTTCAAAATAATTCAAGGGGTATATTTGACCTTTATGTTCATTCATTCCCTGCGCATCGCCATGTGCACGCACACCACGAAAGAAAGAGAGGAGAACAGACAGACATACAGAGAAATTGACTTATAAGCAAACTAGACTTGGGAGTGTGTGGGAGGATTACAAGAGCCACATACTGACCCCTAGCATTCTACACGAAACACGAAACCTCTCCTAATATCAATCCAAAACGAGGTAGGCCTAAAGATCAAGAACTGCTCAGTCCTAACAACTAGCCAATCTTGAGATTACTCCAACCCTTTTTTGCTTTGGTGACACAGATGATGAGCGCAGTAAAAGAATGGAAGAAAGCACGTGAAACTCGAGCCTGCGACAAGGCCAGCAGGAAGAAGATGGGGATTTCATTAATGCCAAGACCACCATTGGCGCCAAGAGCAATCAGAAGACCGATAAGCGAAAACACACAACAACAACAAAACAGAGAGAAGGGGGAGGGGGGTGGAGAAAGACAGACAGACCAGACAGACAAATAAACAGAGAGAGAGACAGAGAGAGGGCTCTCACATGTCAAAACCTTGAGTGTACAAAAAATAATGTACACCGCTTTATTTATGTATTGTTCTCCTGAACTAAAGCGTGTCATTATATTATCATTTTTGGTTATAATCCAAATATACAATTGCAGTTTGATGCAATGTGGTTTCTCTTCTTCTTTTTTTTGTATCGATGTTTACTGTGGGTGGCGCGCCTCTTGCTGCAACGCGCTCTCCATGTGGGAGCAATCCGAATTTCACAAAGACGCCTCTGTGACTATAAAGTACCAAATACCAATACAAACGCCTTATTGCTTTGCGTAACACATTTGGTTCGGATGCTTCAAGCTTGAATTAAGTAGACATCCAAAGCATTGAAACTGATCTGACAACTGATCTGATAAGTTTAATTAACTTTATAACATTTCATCATACGCTTCACACGCACATCATACGCTACACACGCACGCACACGCACGCACGCACACACACGCACGCGCGCACGCACACGCACACACACACAAATATACACATGCACACACACGCGCGCACACACACACACACATATATATATATACACACACATATGCACACACACACACATGTACACACACAAACACATGCACACACACACATGCACACACGCACACTGTGACATACATGCACACATGCACACACGTACGCACACTCACACACATACACACACCTACACACATGCACACCCACGCGCACACACATACACATGTACACACACACATGCACACACACACACACGCACGCACGTACACATGCTCGCGCACACACACACGTGTACGTGCGCGCGCATGCACAACGTGCATACGTGAGAATGAATGAACGACGGAAGGACCGATACAAGAATGCTTGAATGAATGAATGATAACCACGATCATTCTCCCTGCACCAGAGTCATGTCCTCCTTCACAGAACCAATTACAACTTTTGCACCTTTCCTCTGCTGCCTGAGATTGTGGCTTGGAGCATAGCATGGCACCGAGAACTCAATATTCTGATAGTTTTGCATCCAGTCTGTGGAACACAATTACGTAGCATTGTGCTCACGTCTCTATGTGTTCCCAATTTCGTCTCTATGGGTCCTCGTCTCTGCGTGTTCCCGTATCTAGGCCTATATGTCCCCGTCTCTATATGTCTCCGTCTCTTTGTTTATCCTATCCCTAACCCTATCCTTAACCCTACCCTAACACAGACACCAGAGAATTATAGATCTATCGTTAACGTATCTCTGATCGTTTACGGTAAACATAAGTGAAGTTGATACCGTGTTGCTAGTTGTAGCTTTAGCTTCGCGGTACACCCTATGGACTTAGCCCCTAACCATATCCCTGAATCTAACCCTTCCCCTAATCCGAAGGGCCACACAGATACGGGGACACACAGAGACGGGGACACAGAGACACGGGGACACAGAGAGACGGGGACACAGATAGACGGGAGTACACACAGAGACG
>CM065692.1:35300820-35303320 GCA_017654935.2 Phymorhynchus buccinoides
GCACATTCTCTCTCCATGAACAATTCCCTGAAAACGTCCTTGCTGAATAGGTAACCTGTGATTTAATACTCTAAATTTGAGAATACATTTGGCCTGGTATTCAGGGAGAATGGTCAAGTATTTTTCTAACACAAAATTTTCTTTAAATATTCTGTAGTTCGTGTAAAGTTTGTTTGTGTTTAACTCAGCCTGCCAGGTCTGGACAAACTGGTCACGCAGACGCCGATTTATTTGTTTTTTGAAAGAATGTTGACTGAAATTAATATTATACTGGCCAAGCCAAAGATCACTGAAACCCAAAGAATTTAACGTAGTATGTACTGTTTGAAGAAAATTAGCTTTATGCTCACCAGAAACATATAACTTCAAAAGAAATCTATACATGATACTAGAAAGATTATCATCATTAGAAGCATCCCTAAGTTTAAACCAAAAATTCAACATACGACTTTTTGCAGAGATCTCTATAGGATAACGACCTAACTCGCCTAGAACCATATACGTAGGCGTAGATTTGTTTAAGCTCAGCACTAATTTATAATACTTTAATTGCATTTTAGCTGCCAAGTCGCATAATTGGGGACACCAAACTTCACAACCATCGTGTTGACAACTGTGAAGTCTTCTTCCGCCATTTTGCTTGGTCTACCAACGTTTATCTCCATTACCTACCCGCGGTACGTATCGGTACTTTCTCAAACCGGTACTTTCGATATTAACGGTTCGTACCGTCAGCTCTACTGTTTACCCAGAGGGCCTTTATAAATCATGGGGCAATCCATACGAGAAAATGACAATGACAATGACAATCATTTAATATCAACAGCATAAGCTCTGATCACAGAGAGAGAGAGAGAGAGAGAGAGAGAGAGAGAGAGAGAGAGAGAGAGAGAGAGAGAGAGAGAGAGAGAGGGGGAGGAGAGAGAGAGAGAGGGGGGGGGGGGTACACAAAAGATAGAGTCCAAGAGTCTAAGAGATTGAAGAGAGAAAGAGAGAGGAGACACGAGCCAAAGACAAAGAGACAGACAGAGACAGACAGAGACAGACACTGGCGCAGAGACCAAAAGCACACCATTCAGCACAGTGACATACGTAATGAAAGAAAGAAGAATGAGTAGAAAAAAGCATAAAAATAGGAGACGTCACACGATCAGTTATGCATAAAAAGAAGGACGCATACATACAATTCAAAAGATACCTCAACAGCAACAACAACCAAAAAAATTGTAAAGAAAATAAATCTTCAATTCTGTTGGAGAAAAAAAAATGTTTTTGTCTTGTGATAAACTGACCCTGGCTTCTAAGGGAGCCCTGCAAACACACAGACAAATCCTATACGCCGAAATATTGTTGTCGTACCCTGGCTTTAAGACTCCAGGGATCATTCTAACAGCGGAAGCACTTGAACACTATGGTACAAACGCACCAGCTAGGGATGAGAACATTACGTGTGTGACCGTTTTTGATTACCCCGCCACGTAGGCAGCCACACTCCGACTTCGGAGGATTTATACGCCGAAATAACTATAACCTCCTCGATAGAAATGTAAAACACTGTGAGCTGCGGCATATAAAGACATACACGGTTCCATCACGATTCCATAGGTTTCTCAAGTCTGCCCCCTCCCCCTCCTCACCCTGCACCCCCCCCCCCCCCCCCCCAAAAACGTAGGTGCTGCGCTTGCGGCGACGCTCTCTCCGCAGGTGAGCAGTCCGAATTTCACAGAGATAAGTCTCTGTGACTAGAATATGCCAAATACCTTTTTTTAGAACATAAAACGAAGCGTATTCAGCCATTGTCACTCAGTACAACACTTAGGCCATGCGCACCTACACGCGGATGTTCCGTGCGGAAACCCATGCTCAATCCGTAAATAAGTAAAAGAAAGAAGAAGAAGAAGCGGACGTGTCAGTATTTCCCCTGTTCCGTATATTTTTTCCCTTCTTTCTTTACTTGTTGATACTTCCGCGCGGAGAATCCGGATGTACTGTGTACCAGGCCTTACTCAAATCCCAGTCAGGAGTCATAAGTTTCTTTATTGTCCATTAGCATTGTACAACGCACATGGAAACTTGTCTTCCACCGTGTAAAATAAAAATATTAAATAAAAGTATGAAACATAAATTTACATTAACAAATATGCAACTCTCACATCACACCAAATCATTCATCCGCTCACCGCTATCTTGCTCATTCATCATGCAACCCACCACCACTTCCGCCTTCATTTTTAACCCTTTCTGTTCTTTTTTCCTTCCTTTCCTCCTTTTTTCCTTGTTCCTTTTCTCTTTTTTTCCCTTCTCCCCCTCCCCCCCCCCCCCCCTTTTTATTTTTGTAGGTAGGCTTTTTTCCCCCTCTCTTTCATCCTATTGTCTGTGTGGCTGACTAAGATGGACATTTCCAAGAGCCTTAAGTGTTGTTATTTGATACAAAAATGTCTGGGTTTCTGTGTGACCTAGTGTTTGGTGTACTGACACATTCATATTGTGTGAAGCTGGT
>CM065692.1:35305820-35310820 GCA_017654935.2 Phymorhynchus buccinoides
AAAGGTTTTATATATGAGTGTTAATGGTTTGGTAAGTGATACAATGTTTGACGAATCTTATTTGTGGAGACCATTGACCACGGTAGACGAAACACTAAAAGGCATAGATAGTAGGCCTGAGTACCCTTGAGGAATCGATTGACGTCTAAGATCGATGAACTCACAACATGGATGTGTGACGGCTACACCGATCACAAGTAACATCACGTTTGTTTCAGTTTCCTATTTTTCAAGAGAGGGTGCTAGTAAGAGAGAGAGAGAGAGAGAGAGAGAGAGAGAGAGAGAGAGAGAGAGAGAGAGAGAGAGAGAGAGAGAGAGAGAGAGAGAGAGAGAGAGAGAGAGAGAGAGAGAGAGAGAGAGAGAGAGAGAGAGAGAGAGAGAGAGAGAGAGAGAGAGAGAGAGAGAGAGAGAGAGAGAGAGAGTTCTGAAAATATATATCGTATTCTTAGTTTATTATATAAGAAAACATTTATTTTAATTTTAAAAAAAGCAAATTTAAGGTAAACATCGAACTCTAAACCGAAGATGGAATAAATCACGTTTGAACTAAGGCAGACCAAACTAACAAACAATTAGAAAAGGGCAGTCAATAATCTATTGAGTTTCCTCTTACCGTCACCTAGATTGTCTTCAAAAAGTTCTCCAGTAAAGAAAGGACTCCCCCTTTCGGCGAGCCTATTGGCCAGACAGACACAGGATCTTAACGAGACCAAAGACCACCCCCTAACAATGCCCAGAAAGCAATCAATCAATAATAAATAACAGTGCCCAGGGGAGATCTATTGCAGCTTGTTAGCTAGCGTCTGGTTCGTGGGTAGGACCTTTTCTCACTAACGGGTCTGTTCCATTTCCATGGGTATCGGCCTTAAAGCTGTTAGAACCCGGGAATCAATGGGTCCATCATTTTACGGGATTGATTTATATTAAAGCTCACTTTTTTAATAATAATAATAATAATGATAATAATAATAATAATAATGATAATAATGATAATAATAATAATAATAATAATAATAATAATAATGAATAATAATAATAATAATAATAATAATGATAATAATAATAATAATAATAATAATAATAATAATAATAATAATAATAATAATGATAATAATAATAATAATAACTAACTAACATTTATAGAGCACCCTTTCTCTCTTGAGCTCACGGCGCTTCACAATTATTTAAATAAATACCTAGATCATAAATATACAAATAAGCTACTACAATATTAACTATCACAAACATGCACACAGCCACAACACGCACGCACGCACACGCACACACACGTCCGCACACACCCGCACATGCGCGCGCCCGCACCCACACACAATGTGGGGAACATAGTTTTAAGGCAGGAAACAGAACAAGGAAGAAATCAGAAGTATTGCTGAAAGAGGTGAGTTTTAATTTCGCCGCCAGCCATTTTTCAGCAAAAAATATCCATTAAACTTACCTGGGTAGAGAGAAAAAAAATCGTCTGCAATAGTGGGGATTCCTCTATGACAGATATAAAGTAAGGCCTATCCTTACCTCCCAAACTTATGAAAATAGGCTCTTCAGATAACAGACCCTGGTTTGAGGCCTTTTCGTGACATGGGTGTTAAATCATTGTGGTGCTAAAACGCGACCTTGACGGTGAAAGGGTTTTTTAAGAGCGGTTTTGAAAGAACGAAGTTCCAGATAGAATGGGCGCTGAAAGAAAATGAACGTTCACCATATGTCTTACGAGGAATAGAAAGGATACGTTTGTCAGAAGAGGAACGGAGAGACCTGGAGGGTGAGTACAGGTGAACGAGATCAGAGAGGTAGGCAGTGTCGCAGTCAAAAGTGTAGCTCGTGCAAATCTGCCGGTCGGCTACTATGAGAGTGTGTATTTGCGACAACCACAAATTTCACTCTTTCTTTACTTGAACCATTTACCTAACCCTAACCCTAACCCTAACCCTATCCCTATCCCTACAAAAAAGTGAAATTTGTGGTTCATGCTCAATGTCGCAAATACACACTCTCTTTGACTGCGACAGGCAGGACCAGATGAATGGACAGCATTGAAACAGAGGCAAGCAATTTTATACTTTATTCTTTTGCCTCTACTGGAAGCCAGTGTCAGGTATTCAGGTGGGGTTTGATGTGGTCTGCACGAAGGACTTTAAGGATTAACCGAGCTGCATTGTTTCGAACTTTCTGAAGTTTGTTGAGGAGGGTTTGAGGACAGCCTGCAAGTAAGGAATTGTAATAATCGATGCGAGACAGTACAAAAGCTGATACTAGAGTCTTGGTGGCTTCAACTGTGAGATAGTGACGAATGGCACTAATACGACGGAGTTCAAAGTTCACATTACGAATCAGAGTCATGACATGAATGACCCTGATAGTCGAGGTTACACAGAAAGAGACAGTAGCATCGACAATTTATCATAACAGTGTTGTTTTGTTGTTGTCGCTTTTAAATTCCTTGTTCAATTTGTTCTATTATCTTAAGAAACGAAATAATACTAAGTACATAATTATACAGAAATAGCGCACTGTTGGGAACATTATGAGTGTATAAATTAAAAATAACTAGCGCAACGCCGAGTACCGGTAACGCCTAGTAACTGTAACGCCTAGTAACGGTAACGCCAAGTAGTGGTAACGCTGAGTACAGCAAATTTGAAGCGATTCGGTTAAGAAACGGCGGAGTTATAAGGCCCCGTTTCCCGTTGGCGCTGCTCTGAGAGTGATGCGCTCTCCCTAGTAATGGTAACACTGAGTACAGCAAATTTGAAGCGATTCAGTTAAGAAACGGCAGAGTTATAAGGCCCCGTTTCCCGTTGGCGCTGCTCTGAGAGTCATGCGCTCTCCCTAGTAACGGTAACGCCTAGTAACGGTCACGCCAAGTACTGGTAGCGCTGAGTAGAGCAAATTTGAAGCGATTCTGTTAAGAAACGGCAGAGTTATAAGGCCCCGTTTCCAGTTGGCGCTGCTCTGAGAGTGATGCACTCTCTCGATTCCCTTCCAATTTGCTGCCAGGCTTTGCCCGGACAATAGCAAGCCTGACAGCAAATTGGAAGCGAAGCGATTTGGTTAAGAAACAGCGGAGTTATTCGTGAAAAGGTGAAGCGGCATATAGCGCGCGCGTTTCTGAACCGATTTGCTTCTGGTTTGGCACACCGATAGGCACTGTCCCCCGTCATCTACCTGCCAAATCTAAATGCAATCGGTCCAGAAATGCCAGCAATACGGGCGCCGAGAGTCCGGCTTCGCGCATTTTCCAAACCGCGCAAATGACACGGCCGCCTCGGTTACCGTTGCCATCGCCCCGTTAGGGCTCACAGCAAATTTGAAGCGATTCGGTCAAAAAACGGCGGAGTTATAAGGTCCGTTTTGTGTTTCAGACAGACAGACAGACAGACACACACACGAACACTTGGCTTTTTATTATATGATTAATGACTCCATTTTCTTTCTACAACTGTTTTGTTCTTCGATCGCTTACACTGATGCACATTTCGTATTACAATCATGTTATTTCATGAAATATTATTAAAATACATTCTTCAGCTTCATACGCTATTCTATGGCTAGGAATGTCACAACTTTCTCAACTGCTGTGTTTTGAGGGACACAAGGGCATCACCGCGTACCACACTCGTTTGATAGGACGTTGTAGCAATAAAATGCATCTTGTATTGAAAGCTTTGTGGTTCTGTTGATTGAAGTGTGTGGAATGACTAAGGACTAGACAGGTTCTCTTGATAATCACACAGAAAAGTCCATGTTGATTATCTTTTTGTACTATAGCCTTTTTCGTGAAAACCCATCCAGTAGGTTTTTTATTTTTTTTTAAACAGAAACAAAAATACAACAAGAACAACAACGTACCACACGCTACGCACGCACGCACGCACACGCACACGCGCACGCACACGCGCGCACGCACACGCGCACACGCACACACACACACACACACACACACACACATCAACACAAACAGACACACACACACACACACACACACACACACACACACACACACACACACACACACACACACACACACACACACACACACACACACACACACACACACACACACACACATCAACACAAAGACACACACACACACACACACACACACACACACACACACACACACACACACACACACAACACACACACCAAGAACACACACACACACACACACACACATACACACACACACACACACACACACACACACACACATCAACACAAGACACACACACACACACACACACACACACACACACAGACACACATCAACACAAACACACACACACACACACACACACACACACACACACACACACACACACACACACACACACACACACACACACACACACACACACACACGCGCGCGCGCAAAAAAACGTAGCCTACGACCTATTCCTCGTTCCATTTTCTTGAACCAGCGCACAGTACAGAAACATGGCTTATATGTGAAGACTCAGACCTGGCCAGAGCATGCTGACCGATAGACATTCCATTTGCAAACAATGCAACGTGCACTGGATTTCTGTGCTGGATACAATAGCTAATGAGCCTTCCTTTCTGTGAAAGTTGCAATACTCCTTTCAAAACGCACAGTTGTGAATGGAAGTGGCCCGGAGCTTCATGCCTTGGCAGCCCACGTCGTTCCATAAGATCAGCTTATTTGAGGGTACTCGAAATGCTAGGCCGGTGTTGTGCATCCCAGTATGTCAACACAAGCACTGAAGGATGCACGCATGCATACATACACTAATGCACAACAACAACAACAAGCGCGCACATACAAACACACACACACACACACACACACACACACACACACACACACACACACACACACACACACACACACAACACAACACAACAACACACACACACACACACACACACACACACACACACACACACACACACACACACACACACACACACACACACACACACACACACACACACACACACACACACACACACACACACAC
>CM065692.1:35315820-35318320 GCA_017654935.2 Phymorhynchus buccinoides
CATTTTATTTTTCATTGCTCTGCATACGATAACACCCGTAATAAATATAATGTATTTTCCTTACCAATTTTTGTAAGGCACGATTTAGTTGCCATTCTTGCATCTGAAAATGAGAAAATTATATTACCATTCGCAAAGTTTATTGCTGAGGCATACAATTTAAGAACTAAAAAACTGTCATCTGAACAGCGTTTATAGATTTATTTTGATGACTGATACAGTTGATAAAACAAGGGAATTAAGCAAGTGTACCTTAGAAATGAAGCAAGGGAGATAAATGATAATGTATGCCTTGGGAAGAGAGAGAGAGAGAGAGAGAGAGAGAGAGAGGAGAGAGAGAGAGAGAGAGAGAGAGAGAGAGAGAGAGAGAGAGAGAGAGAGAGAGAGAGAGAGAGAGAGATAGAGAGAGAGATTATAAACTACAATAATAGGATTAGATATGTGGAGCATTGATCGAAGTCGGATGATCAAATTAACAATTTATATGTTGTGTGTGAGTGCGCACGCATGTGTGTGTGTGTGTGTGTGTGTGTGTGTGTGTGTGTGTGTGTGTGTGTGTGTGTGTGTGTGTGTGTGTGTGTGTGTGTGTGTGTGTGTGTGTGTGTGTGTGAATTATTGCTTTAAAATTGCTATTACAGTTACTTGAATACATGTTTTCTTTCATTTCAGGCATTATGTTTATAAGTTTTGTTTCTTATCCTTTCGTTCGCCGTTAGTATGTTTTTGTTATCTAATGCACCCCCTTGGCATTAAGGCTGTAAAAAGCTATTGTCAATAAAAACGTCCAGTGTCCAGTGTCCAGTGTCTATCTCTCTCTCTCTCTTTTTCTTGACAGTTTAAATCCTGCCTTGTTTTCCCCTCCAGCTCTTACTCGCTCCATGTGTTATGTGTCTTTCCATTTCTTACTTTGCCCGTCTCTGTCTTTCTCTGTCTGTCTGTTTGTCTGTCTGCCTGTCTCAGTTTCTCCCTCTCCCTCTGTCTCTCTCTCTCTCTCTCTCTCTCTCTCTCTCTCTCTCTCTCTCTCTCTCTCTCTCTCTCTCTCTCTCTCTCTCTCAATATAATAAAGCACTATTTGGATCAACATACCCGTATATTGTGTCCATGCATATAATAAAATGATACAACCTGACATTGATTACGCATCAACATGTTGGGATTCGGCGAGTAAAAACACACTTAAACATGTTGAAAGACTATATTATTATAAACGCTCTCTTAAACTCATAATCCTTTCACAACCACAATAATTTAACACCCATGTCACTAAAAGGCATCAAACCAGGGCCTGTTGGCCTAATGTTATACATGCCACAAAGGAATTCGCAATATTGCAGATATTTTATTTTATCTACCCAGTACGTTTAATGGTATTTTTTGGCTGAAAAGGTTTTAAACCGTCTTCTCTTGACACCAATGATTACAAGGAACTCAACATACTACCATTTGATTTGAAATGTCTGCTAAACAAATTTACCTTTATGTACAAGATCATAAATAATGTAGCACCAAAGTACCTTATTACTAAATTCAAAGTCCATAAAATT
Organism: Phymorhynchus buccinoides; assembly: GCA_017654935.2. NCBI lineage: Eukaryota > Metazoa > Mollusca > Gastropoda > Neogastropoda > Raphitomidae > Phymorhynchus > Phymorhynchus buccinoides. Next base: position 35,317,365 of record CM065692.1, read on the forward strand.
CGAATAAAAACCAAACTAAGAGTGCCCCACCCCAGAACAGATCTATATAAACCATCACTTACATTCTCAGGTGGTAACTTGTGGAGTGACATCCCTGATTATCTACAGATAATAAATCTAGCGTACCTTCCTTTCGCCAATCTTACCACAAGTACCTAATGGACAAATGTATTCATCGGTAATGTCCATGTATTTTACTACATACATTACTACTTCCATCCAATAAGGCCTAGATTCTTTGTACATTTTATGTCTCTCTGTCTGTGCGTCTGTCTGTCTGCCTCTCTCTCTCTCTCTCTCTCTCTCTCTCTCTCTCTCTCTCTCTCTCTCTCTCTCTCTCTCTCTCTCTCTCTCTCTCTCTCTGAATTACTAGCTCAGTGAATACATATCATGCTTTAGTTTCTTTGTTAGTTCAGTTGTTATTCAATTTATATTGTTTGTTTTATGTTGGGCAACTCCTTTGTGTACAGGTCGTTGGCCTCACAATTAAAAGTTCCGAGTTCAGAGTTTTTTCTCTCTCTCTCTACCTCTATCTCTCTCTCTTTCTTTCTCTCTCTCTCTCTCTCTCTCTCTCTCTCTCTCTCTCTCTCTCTCTCTCTCTCTCTCTCCCTCTCCCTCTCACCCTCCTTCTCTCTTAATCCCATTTCTCATGATTGTTTTCATTGTTTTAATTCTTCATTTCAAACCACCAAGTCAAATACACCATTGCTCATATTTGTATAATATCTTCTCTGTCTGATTTCAATCAATCCTACCCTTTTTTCAATTAATTTATGTGCCAATGTTTTTGTCTTTTTTTTCTATTTTCCATTGCTTTACTTGATTATTATTTCATGGTTTCTTGTTGTTGTTGCTTGATGCAAGGTGTGAATATGTGAGAGAGAGAGAGAGAGAGAGGGGAGAGAGAGAGAGAGAGAGAGAGAGAGAGAGAGAGAGAGATAGAGAGAGAGAGAGAG
>CM065692.1:35328320-35343320 GCA_017654935.2 Phymorhynchus buccinoides
AGCGTTAATGTCTAGCATTCGTCTCATGGGCAAATTTGACTGAAAGTTTCTTTATTTCATGAGATAATTGGGGTGGGCTTCTTACCCGCCCATGCGCTTTTTACCCCGTCTTCCCCTACTTCTTGCTTTCCTTCACCACTTTCCCTCCACCTCACAGAGACCCCTCTGTGACTATACTATACTATGCTATACTATACTATACTATACTATACTATACTATACTATACTATACTATACTATACTATACTATGCTATACATTTCCAATTTCTTGTGCGGTTGTTTTTGTCTATACCTTTCCTTCCAGCTCTGCCCGGTCTCTGGCAGTTACTCTGTCCGGTTACGTAGCTTTGTGCCCCCGTTTCTATGTGTCCCCCAATTTCGTCTGTGTCCCTGTCTCTGTATGTCACCTTCCTATAAGAAAGTTTATAATTTGTATCTTTTAACCTTTCAAATTGACACTACACTGACCCTAACCCTATCCCTAACCCGAACCTTAAACCGTCAGGTATATATAAAAGAAAAGAAAACTTCACTAAAAATTGAGTATTCCAAATTTGGAAGACATCATATGCAGTATTGACGGGGACATATCACATTGATCCCACTCTGTCTCAAGGGACCGACTCACTCGTCCAATTTCATTCGTACGACTTTCCAACTGTGGCATTTGCGAGGCCTGACTTTGATGTAAATACAGCTGTCTAAATGAATCTCATGACATTCTAGACGTTTCGTTCACTCTATTTGCAGTCCCACGAATCTGATATGTCTGACTTTCTGCATCAGACATTTTACCCCATTCGTGTATTAGGGTCTACATGAATATAGTGAGCGGGAATAGTAAGCTTTCATCACACTTATTCATTTACACAGTAGTATTTCATCAGAATCATGTTTCACAGATGTCATCACAGCTGGATAGTAGTACGACTGAAATTGGATGTGTGAGTCGGCCTCTTTACCCCTTCAGCAGCTTCTGGACAACCGTTTCTGGCAACATCTGGCACTGTGATTTGCTGTCCTCTGTCCTCGTTTGGAACGTCACTCTCCTTGCCTGGCAGTCTGCGAGGCTCTCTGTCTCTGCGTGCTTGTCTCTGTCCCCTTCTCTGCTTGTCTTTCTGTGAGTCCAGTTGTTTGTCTGACTGACTGTCAGTTTGTCGGTCTGTTTCTCTCTCTCTCTCTCTCTCTCTCTCTCTCTCTCTCTCTCTCTCTCTCTCTCTCTCTCTCTCTCTCTCTCTCTCTTTATAGCTTTGTTTCTCCACACACACACACACACACACACACTCTCTAACATCTTACCTATTGGCAACCGTGTCTGGTAAACTCTGGCACCTTGATTTGCTGCCCGTTTGGTTAATATCTGTTTATATAGTACTGGCTGACTGTCTTGAGGCTCTCTGCCTCTGTCTCTCTCTGTCTCTCTGTCTCTCTCTGTCTCTCTGTTTCTCTGTCTCTCTGTGTCTCTCTCTCTCTCTGTCTCTGTCTGTGTCTCTCTGCTCTCCGTCTCTGTCTCTGTTTCTCTCTCTCTCTCTCTCTCTCTCTCTCTCTCTCTCTCTCTCTCTCTCTCTCTCTCTCCCCCCCTCTCTTTCTGTGTCTGATTGACGCTTGGGCAGTAGGCATATTGTTATTTCAGCATCCGTGTTATTGATTAACTTTAAGAATATCTTCATCCTACAGGCAAAATTATAGTACTGGCTGACTGTCTTGAGGCTCTCTGCCTCTGTCTCTCTCTGTCTCTCTGTTTCTCTGTCTCTCTGTCTCTCTGTCTCTCTGTCTCTCTGTTTCTCTGTGTCTCTCTGTCTCTCTCTCTCTCTCTCTCTCTCTCTGTCTCTCTCTGTCTCTCTCTCTGCTCTCTTTCTCTCTCTCTCTGTCTGTCTCTCTCTCTCTCTCTCTCTCTCTCTCTCTCTCTCTCTCTCTCTCTCTCTCTCTCTCTCTCTCTCTCTCTCTCTCTCTCTCTCTCTCTCTCGCTCTCTCTCTCTCTCTCTCTCTCTCTCTCTCTCTCTCTCTCTCTCTCTCTCTCTCTCTCTCTCTCTCTCTCTCTCTCTCTCTCTCTCTCTCTCTCTCTCTCTCTCTCTCTCTCTCTCTCTGATTTATGGTTCAACACTGTCTTTTTTTCGCTAAGTCTGTAAATCAACTTTCCATTTTCATTTAGCAGGCCATCGTTAGTGCCTTGGCAATGCTATCATTCACAGGATTGTACCAATCCATCACTTCACGCTATGGGCTCCTGGTCTTTTGCTTTGGGTGTTTTATTCCCCCTTGTTCATGCTTCTTTACCTCGTAATAATCAAGATCTATTCCATACTTTTTATGGTTTGCGGACTTTTAATTTCTTCCGTTTCATAATCTTATTAATTAGTATAACTGTACCCTTTATTTACACCACTTCTTTTCTCTTTCACCTCGCACAATTAATCTGATTATGTCTTTTATTAAAACACATCATTTTCCTTTCTTGTTAGAGTAGTTCGAATTGATAACAAAGTTATAATTTAATAATTATTGTTTTCATCTCACTTACGTTCTCCATCTTTTCTTCATGCTGAGGGCAATTTCGTCTTTTATCTGTGCTCTTCATTTGTCTTCTTCCCACGTCTATTCGTGTTTTTACTATTTTGTTGATAGTTTCTTTCATCTTCTTATTAATTTTCCTTATCTTCTTAGTTATTTATTTTTTCGTTCCACGTCTTTGTCTCATACCTCAGCGTTTGCATTTTCCCGTTGTTGATATTATAAATCATAATATTTGCTTTCCAATCTGCAATTTTGTGCGTTGATTTCTCTTTTCTTGGATTATCTTCGTATGTTCCCTCTCATAGTCTATTTTGTTTTGTCCCATATTATACATCTGATCTTATTTGTCTTTTTGTTTCCATTAATACACGATAATTGCAACAACAACAAAACATTGCTTGCTGTTGATCCTTTTGACCCTTGTATCGTCTTTTCTATTAATTCATCACAAAATGAAAAGAAACAACAACAAGAAAGTCATAAAATGTATTTCTAATCGATAAATAGAGATTTTGATTGGTCTATGTATTTTAAAATAACATAATAAAATATTTACATTTTGTATTTCAATGTCGGTGAATGACAACTGCCACACAAACATGCAGTTTTTGTTTTTTTGCAAAACCATGCAATATAATTTTTAATGCATTATAAACGGTAAGTTTCAAAAAACGCAAACATCAAAATAAAACGCTGACTCTTTCTCAGAAAGCATTTCAGGGAACAAGTCTACTCATCAAGATAGTTAATAATAGTCGGCAACAAAGAAGCTCCGTTCTGGTCATGAAATCCGTTAGTAGTTGATGGTGTAGAATGTGTACAGATGAAAATGAATATAATGATGAGAACATGTCCAAAAACTGGACGTTTGAAATGAAAGTTGATAAGTTCAGATATCAGATAAGCAGGAAAACGCCATTAACCGATTTTGACCGTTAATTAGCCTTTTTAACCGATTGTATTATTTAAACTTAAACATTACGGCGATTGGCCTGGTAAACATTGCCTCTCGTCTAATTTCGTAGTTACGGGCAGACAGAAAATAATAAAATGGGAGAAAGGGAGATATCAGTACATTTAATGCAGAGAAAGAGGGAGACGGAGCCAGACAGACAGACAAAGACAGAGAGAGCCACAGAGAGAAAGCCAGAAAGACAGAGAGGTAGAGACAACGACAGAAAAAGGGAGAGACAAAGAGAGAAAAAGAGACAGACAAAACACATGTAGAGGTAAACAGAGAGGGAGAGAGAGAAAAGAGAGACAGACAAAACACATGTAGAGGTAAACAGAGAGGGAGAGAGAGAAAAGAGAGACAGACAAAACACATGTAGAGGTAAACAGAGAGGGAGAGAGAGAAAAAGAGACAAAAACACAAAACACATGTAGAGGTAAAAGAGAGACAGACAAAACACATGTAGAGGTAGAGAGGAGAGAGACAAAACACATGTAGAGGTAAACAGAGAGAGAGACAAAACAGACAAAACACATGTAGAGGTAAACAGAGGGAGGAGAGAGAGAGAGAAAAAGAGAGACAGACAAAACACATGTAGAGGTAAACAGAGAGGGAGAGAGAGAAAAAGAGAGACAGACAAAACACATGTAGAGGTAAACAGAGAGGGAGAGAGAGAAAAAGAGAGACAGACAAAACACATGTAGAGGTAAACAGAGAGGGAGAGAGAGAAAAGAGAGACAGACAAAACACATGTAGAGGTAAACAGAGAGGGAGAGAGAGAAAAAGAGAGAGAGGTAAACAGAGAGAGAGAGAGAAAGAGAGACAGACAAAACACATGTAGAGGTAAACAGAGAGGGAGAGAGAGAAAAGAGAGACAGCAGAGGGAGCCACAAAGGAGGTGGAGAGAACAAGGCTTATCAACGAGCGAATAGCACGAACTAACAAAACGTTTCTCATAATACTTAATCCGAGGCATGTATTGAAACAATAGAGAAAAATAACCATTGTCTCTCGCACTTTCTTTTTCTTCAATGAAATGATCTGACCTTTCTTCCTTACTTCTACTTTCTCCATACCTCCACTTGGAACATTCTTCTGCCTCATTTGCTCCGTGTTATTTTTACCTCTCTACTCCTGCAATTCTCCTCGTCATTTCTACCTCTCTACTCCTGCATTTCTCCTCGTCATTTCTACCTCTCTACTCCTGCATTTTCCCTCGTCATTTCTAACTCTCTACTTCTTCTGTATTTCTCCTCGTCATTTCTACCTCTCTACTCCTGCAATTCTCCTCGTCATTTCTACCTCTCTACTTTAGTCCGAGATGAGAAGTCACGAAAACGGGTGAATCGTTCAAACACTACGTACATGTTAAAGAATAGTATGATCAGACTCAGAAGAGTTTACTTAACACTTCCTGACGTAGGGACATCAACATGTTTCAGTCTTTCATTGTTTATTTAGTATTTTAAAATATGGTATGAATGCAGACGAAAACGCAGCTCTGGCAACGAAAGAGAGGCCCGTAGTTAATGCTTCTTCAACAAATCTAGTTGTATATAATAAACTTAGTGCACACATATCTTCAATTACCACACATTCTGCTTCTTGTACGTTTAACTTTGCAAAATGTACCAGTTTACTATTATTTTATTACACATCATTTTTATTTTAACCAATCATTGTTCGAATGTAAGAACGAAAGTAAGACAGCGGTAATGGCTGGCGCTTCGCGTTCAGAGCAAAGTGCATATCATCACTTTTCGGAATGAATTCATTATGTGACGCAGTTTTGATTCCAATCGATTATAGATGTAAGTGTATTACGATTGTGCTTGTGTATAATGTAGAATGGGTGCATTGATAGAGTAGGCAATGACTTCAACGGATTGAACTGGAAAAAAAGGTTTAGATCTAGATAATCATTATCTGATAATGCACGCTCTTCTAGGCTTCTTGCCCACAGTCAACCAGCTGACAATTCTGCCCCTTTTCTTGGCTTACTGAACACCTAGATCTATTCTGACCCTCCCAGATTATTATAGGATGTCCTCAGGCAGAGATAGTAGTGAGTATAAAAAGCAAGTGTGTGAGGGAGTGGGGGGGGGGGCAGAGTGAGTGAGGGTGTGTGTGTGTGTGTGTGTGTGCATGCGTATGTGCGTGTGTGCGCGTGCATGTGTGTATCTTTGTTGTTGCTTTTTGTGTGCGTATGTATGTGTGTGAGAGAAATGAAATGAAAAATGAATTTGATTGACATTAGCAAACAATGCTCCAATGCCAAGGAAGCACAAGCCATGAACTAAAGAATATAAGCCTATAATTGTGTGTGTGTGTGTGTGTGTGTGTGTGTGTGTGTGTGTGTGTGTGTGTGTGTGTGTGTGTGTGTGTGAGAGAGAGAGAGAGGGGGGGAGAGAGAGAGAGGGAGAGAGAGAATGTGTGTTAATGTGTGTGTGTGTGTGTGTGAGAGAGAGAGAGTGAAAGAGAGAGAGAGAGAGAGAGAGACAGAGACAGAGACAGAGACAGAGATTGTGTCTGTATTGATGTGTGTGCGCGCACGTGAATGCCTGTGTGTGTGTGTGTGTGTGTGTTAATGTGTGTGTGTGTGTGTGTGTGTGTGTGTGTGTGTGTGTGTGTGTGTGTGTGTGTGTGTGTGTGTGTGAGAGAGAGAGAGAGAGAGAGAGAGAGAGAGAGAGAGAGAGAGAGAGAGAGAGAGAGAGAGAGAGAGAGATTGATTGTGTGGTGTGATGTGGATGTACTCGTAAACGTTGACGTCTTGAACGAGGTTGTGATGTGGGAGGGTGTACTTTTTTCTGTTTTATGTATGTTGTGTGAGTGCTGTGTTTATGTGCTTTTTATTTAATAAAATAAAATTATGTGGTTGATTATAGTCCTGTATTGTTTTTACCCCATCGCATAAACCAATCTTTTTCTTTACTGAAGCAAAATGTTGTTGTTGTCGTTGTCATACCCTGGCTAAAAGACTTCAGGGATCATCCCAACAAATGCAAATGCACCAGCTAGGAATGAGAATACTATGTGTGTGACCACTTTTGATTACCCCGACACATTTGCAGCCACACTCCAACTTCGGAGGATTTGGAAGACTGACGATGTTATGCTAGGAGTTTGTCATAGCTAAAGACAATCCAGCATAATTATGAAGAGCATAACAATTTTGATGTAGCTTTGGTGTTCTAGCCTATGTCGACTGGGCTGACACAGCCTTAAAGGCGATCTGAAGCAAATAAAATTAAGCAGTGATTGATCGATTTTATTTTTCTTGGAAATGATCAACAGAAGATTGTTAAAGAATGTTAAGTTTAGGAACTACATCTCGGTTACAAAATCCAAACTGCTTAAACCCTTCAGTGCTTAGGACATTTAATAGATAAGTCCTGCTACTTTTAGTGAAAATAATTAAAAAGAAACACCCGAAGGTGCTGATAGTACACACGGGACATTTCATTAAGCATACGGGGACTCTCCTGGCTTGGTGACCATTAGATGCAATGCAGAGGAGTCCTTGCGAAATGTCCCTATGGGGGTACCAGCCCGTTTATCACGACTACAGAACCCGCTGGCAAAAGACACCCCACCCAGACACCAGCAGTAACCATCCAACAACCAACCAAGGACAGGCGAGGCCAGTGCATTTCTTGGCCAAATGTTTGAATACAAATGTTCAATTCTGTGTCACATGACTAGGTTGATCTTACCAAACCACGAGCATCTTCTTTGGAGTTTAATCGCAATAAGGGAATCAGGTCATGGGTTGTTGAACACACACCTCCCTCCTCTTTTTTGTGATTTGCACTTACATTATCAAATGGGTTTGCTTGCTGAAGGAGTGACTAAAAAGCTTGGCTGTGTAACAAATTGATAGCAGGCATTGTTATTAGTCATTTTCATTGAGTATGTAACTGGAGAGGGAAATAAATAAGGTATTTGGGGCATATTAAGAACTTCATTATAGCTATATACTGACAGTGAAGCATATGACATATCAGCCTAGAACCACTTTCAACAGTTAGCCTTTTCCCACTTACTTTAACAAAAGGGTTATGCTTGGTTTTCCTCATTAGTCCCTTGCTGGAAGTTTCGTTTAATTATAACTGTCCATGATCAAAATGCCTTTGGCACTGAAGGGATTAAAGAATGATGATGAAAATGTCCCTACATCAGAAATTGACAAACACACCTTGAGAAAACATCATGCCAAATTGCATGCTTGTTACATGAAAATGCTAAACACTGGGTGTTTTTTAAAAATCAAATTTAATTGTCCGCCATCAAAATGCCCTTGGCATTGAAGGGATTAAAGGCTGAACTGCAAATGTCGCCAAATTTCATGGATTTTTCATGAAAATGCACACCACTAGAGTTTGTTTTAATTAAAGTTGTCCGCAATAAAAATGCCCCTGGCACTGAAAGGGTTAAAGGCTGAATTGAAAAAACCTACATCAGGAATTGATAAACACATCATAAGAAACCATCATGCCAAATGTCATGCTTGTACGTTAAAAATGCACAATTATGACAATTCCTCCTCAGCTATTCTTCTGCATTTCTCCTCGTCATTTCTACCTCTCTACTCCTGCAATTCTGCTTGTCGTTTCTACCTCTCTACTTCTTCTGCATTTCTTCTCGTCATTTCTACCTCTCTACTCCTGCAATTCTTCTCGTCATTTCTACCTCTCATTTGCCTCTCTACTTCTTCTGCAATTCTCCTCGTCATTTCTACCTCTCTACTTCTTCTGCATTTCTCCTCGTCATTTCTACCTCTCTCTACTCCTGCAATTCTGCTTGTCATTTCTACCTCTCTACTCCTTCTACATTTTGCCTCGTCATTTCTACTTCTTCTGCATTTCTCATCGTCATTTCTACCTCTCTACTTCTTCTGCATTTCTCATCGTCATTTCTACCTCTCTACTTCTTCTGCATTTCTCATCGTCATTTCTACCTCTCTACTCCTTCCTCATTTCTCCTTGTCATTAATTTTCTACCTCTCTACTCCTTCCTCATTTCTCCTTGTCATTAATTTTCTACCTCTCTACTCCTTCCTCATTTCTCCTTGTCATTTCTACATCTCTAGTCTTAACTCTTTTTTCTGCGTTTCCCGGGTTCCTGTCCACCCAACATTCCCAATTAAATCCTGTTCTTTTCTCACCCTGCTATGCCCCTTCCAGTGTCTCACGTTTCATGTTCACCCTCTATTGCATTCACCCATTCTTCCTCACTTGGCTCAATCGACAGCGCTTTCGGGTGTCGTATGTAATCACGTCACCCACAATATCGTGTCGCAGCGACAGTATTTCCTGTGAAATAATGCAACTGATTGGTGGAAGAATATAGCTGTACCATAGTATTTTCCGTGAAATACTGAAGTGCGAGGTCCATAAAATCGTGTCGCAGCGACAGTATTTCATACTTGGAGTTGTTGGGGCTGTTGTTTTTGCCTCCTGAGTTTTTGTCAGAGCTGGCTTGATTGAAGTTAAGTATGCTGTTGTAGATGGAGATATGGGGGGGAGGGGGGTGTAAATCATATCGAAAGTCTCTATTCAAGCTAGGTCTCCTTTCTTTGCTCTCAATGGCCTCTTTCACTTTTCTTTTTGTGAGTTGTGGTTCAGTGGCCAGAATGTTGGCTTGGAAGTTTGAAGTTTGGTGTACTGTGGTTGTGATATGTTCACAATATGCACTCTTGCCTTCTGGCAAGCGCTTCCAAACTCCGAAATTCAAGACTCTTAGAAGTAGAAACAGGGTTTTTTACCTGTCTATTTCTTTGTTAAATAAATGAGTGCAATATCTGTCTTAATTAGGCTTCTATGCGTTTCATTAAAGCTTGGTACACATTTTAACAAGCAACAATATCTTAGCTCCCGCGCGTGTAACGGTATGTGTCACAAACGTATGTGTGCGCGGTCAATGCGCACACGGGTGTGTGTGTCTGTCAGTAGGCATGGGTGTATGTGTTTGTTCTTTGTGGATTTGCTATAATTTATGTTTGAGTAGGTGCACTCGTGTCCATCTTTTATGTGAATTATGTGGATATGTTAACTTGTAAATATGATCATATATGACTTTGTTTAAACATAAAGTATGCGTGCTTTGCTATTAGTCCCTTGTGTGTGTTGTGCATTTAAAATTATTTAATTAAAGTGATTTATCTTAAACGGTAATATTTTCTGTACTTTGTTTTAAAATCTTTATAATATTGGCAACATGTTTTCTTTTAAGCACTGCTGTTGTGTCCTCAAGTGATAATTATCATCATGTGTGTTTTGATTTAATGGTATTGTCATTTATGTTTTAGAAGCACATCTTGTTTTTAATGCATATTATAATGTGTCTTGTTTTATCTGTGTCAATCGCAGACATCACCACACTTAATTTATCTCTCTAAGAGATAATACAGTCGTTTGAGTTTGAGTTGAGTGAACAACTAACCCTAACCCTTACTTTCCCCTGAGTACGGCAGACAATAATAACTGACAACATTTCACGTGGAAACTTGTCACACGCGACAACATTCAATGACTACAATATGTTACAGTGTCCTGTCGCAAAATAGTGTCGCAAGATGAGCTGCGATAGTATTGTAACCGTATTCTATAGGACAGGTTTCGTGAAAAGGTTGTCGCGCGACTAAATTTGTCTGAAAATAATGTTGCTGTGACAGTATATCACGGGAAATAGTATCGCTGCAACACAATCCCACGGCGGCAATATTATATACCACACCGGCAGTAACATCTGGTCTCAGTGATTGACTGGCCTTCCTTTTTCTTCTCCATTTTTCTTTCTTTCTTGTTAGTTGTCTTGATGCTTTTCTGTTTGTCTGTCTATTAATTCGTTTTATGTTATTTCTTCTTGTTAACATGTCTTGCTGTTTTACTGTCGGTTTGTTTGTTTGCTTCTCTCTCGTTCGTTCGTTCGTTCGTTCGTCGTTCGTTCGTTCGTTCGTTCGTTCGAAAAACCCACCCCCCCCCCCCCCCCCCCCCCCCCCCCCCCCCCCCCCCCCCCCCCCCCCCCCCCCCCCCCCCCCCCCCCCCCCCCCCCCCCCCCCCCCCCCCCCCCCCCCCCCCCCCCCCCCCCCCCCCCCCCCCCCCCCCCCCCCCCCCCCCCCCCCCCCCCGTCCCCCCCCCCCCCCCTCCCCCCCCCCCCCCCTCCCCCCTCGTTCCCTCCCCCCCCAAGTTCCCCCCCCCCCCCCCCCCCCCCCCCCCACCCCCCCCCCCCCCCCCACCCCCCCCCTCCCCCTCTCTCCCCCCCCCCCCCCCCCCCCCCCCCCCCCCCCCCCCCCCCCCCCCCCCCCCCCCCCCCCCCCCCCCCCCCCCCCCCCCCCCCTCAAACCCCTCTCCCCCCCTCCCTCTCCCCCCCCCCCCCTCTATCCCTCCCATCCCTCCCCCCCCCTCCCCCCTCATTTCTCTCTCCTCTCTCTGCTCCTTCTTCGTCTCGTTAAGAGTGAGTTTTCCCCCCCCCCCCCCCCCCCCCCCCCTCTAGCCATCTCTCAAGTAAAGGTATTATGTTAGGCAGCTTAAGGCTATTATCCATCGCGGGGTGCCATTTCATCATTTCATTACTTTGGAACATTGCGTTAATACTGTATTTTTTACTTCTTTTTTTTTTTTTCATTCTTCTTTTACTTCGTTACTTTGTTCGTTTGATTTCAGCTGCTCCCATAGTTTGCTATTTTGGGCCAAACTAGTTACAATCTCATTCAGGACTTCGTTATCTACAACTTTATATCCATTTTCAGCAGCGCCTCCCTCATTTGCTTTTACTTCATTTCATACACACAATCTTGTTCTTCTTGTTGTCTTTATTCTACTCCTTTAGTGTCACCGGATTGTCAATCATATGGTACAATTCTGCCATCATTTCATCATTTTTTGTTGTTGAAATTATATAAATCATCAAATTCTTTCCTCGACATCTCTATCCTCTCTTTTTATTTTCTACAATTGTTCTTTTCGTTAGTTCAGTCTTGTTATTATAATATTCTATGACTAAGTTTGTATTGTTTTCTGAAACTCCTCTACCATTTTATGCAACTTTTTGTTTGATCTTTCTTAGCTTCTGTTTCATCCTTTGCAAGTTGTACGAACTCATCCCCTTGTTCATCTTACCCAATGTCTCTAATTATGATTCTACACTTGGTTTCCTATCTTTTCTTTTTCTTCTTTTTTTATTATCAGCAATTCGCCTCACTTCTGTTTTTCATGAGTTCGTACATTTTCCTCGTTTTCTTTAACTTTGCAAATCGTTTACTGCATTACTTTCGTCATGTGTAATTATTACTGACTTTTCCCGAATTTCTGTTTTTCGTTTTAGATTTTGATACCTTTTTCCAAACCCTCTTCTCTGTTGCTGTCTTTCTCTTCTTACTTGTTTTTATTATCCAACACTTGTCTCGACACAACAAAATTACACTGAACAATTGGAAGAAAAAGGAAAAGAAGAAATAGAAAAAACGGAAGACAGACGGAAATACCGACCGATGCACACGGAGACAGACAGGTTGACAGGCAGACCGATGGAATGACAGGGAAACAGACGTTCAGAGAAAGACAAGAGAAGGAAACAGAGAGACAGACGAAGAAAAAGAAAATACAGTACTCCCCGTTTATAGTAAACTCGGTTATAAGAAATTTCGGTTACAGTAAAGGAAAGCACTGGTTCCCGGCCAAAGGTCTACTGTTTTATTACTAAATAGACCTCGGATAGTAGCAACTCGGTTATAATTTTTAAAAACTGCTATAGTAAAGTTAGTTTTGGTTCCCCACAGGACTGGCTCCTCGTTACAATAAAAAAAAAAGTCCTCTTCGTGACCTTTGTAAATACGTCACCAATGTATGCGTCACAGTCTCACCACTCCCCCTACCCACCCATAATAACAACTGGGTTATAATTAAAATTTTAAAAACTCGTATAGTAAAGTCATTTGTGGTTCCTCTTCGTTGCAATAAAAACAAATTGTCCTCTTCCTGACGTTTGTAAATACGTCATCAATGTATACATCACAGTCTCACTACTCTCTCAACGAAATTGAAAGGCACTCAAAAACATGTTTCTTTCCCCTCATTACTTAGTGGAAAAAAATGAATCAGAAAAAAAAATATATACAGCCGAATCCGCTTATAAGAATCTCGCTTATAAGGAAACTCGCTTACAATGAAGCAAAACAAATTTCCCTGCCGAACTTCTTCTTTCTTATCTATGATCAAAACTGGGATATAAGAAACTCACTTATAAGAAAACTCGGTTATAAGCAAGCAATTTTTTTCTCCCATCCGCAATGGAAACTTGGATATAAGAAAATTATATCATACAAGAGAGTTGGTTTGCAGTTCATTTTCTTATAAGCGAGTTCTATTTACTTATAAGCGAATTACCATTGACAACATTTTCTTAAAGACCCCCCAGATCACGAGTCAAAGTCACGGGTTCCACCTGTTTTCCTTCTTATAGCTGGTACAAAATCTTGTTTTGACCAGGTTTGACTCCCATACAAATGCCCCCAAATTTAAAACGAAACATTTTTAAAGAGCAGCCTCAATTTGAAGTTGGGGGAATTTGTATGTGGGTCACAGCTACCCAGAAAAAAACAAGGGATTTAATCGTGTTGGGTCAGTGTGTCTTTAAAAGTGAGTGGGACCTGAACTGAAAGGATGCTCCGAGAAAATTGAAGTCGTTCCAAAAAGGGAAAGTTTACATCAAACCAGTTGTGTCACAGACATTCTAAACAGTACAGGCACTAGATTACAAGACTAATTGAGTTGTTTTTGTTCCTTTATTCCATACTTTCCTTCAGTATTCTGTGCAAAATAAATGTTGAGCAGAAGAAAAAAATATGAGTACTTTTGTGTTGGTGGTAGAGAGACAAGGGAAAAAACTTCAAAATGTTTTCTTATATCTGAGTTTCGGATATAAGAAAACTTGGATAAACAAAACATCATCTCCCTTCGATTTTCTTATAACCGAGTTTTGCTGTATTTTGATTTGATGATGGGTTTATATTTAGTATTTTACGTTAGCTTTGACTTTGAAAAACGTCATCGGACAAGATACCATCAAAACTTTACTATTTATCCGTACATCGTTTATAAGAAAAACCTGTTATAGTAAAGGAAAAGCCTTGCTCCCCTGCACTTTACTCTAAGCGGGGTGTACTGTAGAACGACTGTCATCTCTTTTTCCTGTTGTTGTTTTTTAACTTTCGGACATACCCAGGCGTTTACCTAAAGCGCCAATTTCGGAGGACGCCGTCAGACTGTCAAATTGATGTGACCTTTTTGTGGAGGCAATCGGCCGTTAAATTGAAGCCCTCGGCACCCTGTCATAGGACCGTTTCTCCCCACTAATTGTGCTTACGGGGCTCGCCTCATTGCCTGCGCTCTCTCCGGTCTGTCTTCCTTTGCTGGACCCTCTTCGTTTTATCTTCTTCTTCTTCTTCTTCTTCTTCTTCTTCTTCTTCTTCTTCTTCTTCTTCTTTTCTTTTTAGTCCCCCAGCCGAAGGTTCAGGGAACTATTGTTTTTGTCTGGTCCGTCCGTCTGTCCGGCGTCCGTCCGTCCGTCCGTCCGGCTATTCGTCCGTTTTTCTCAAAAACTATTCAGTCTATCATCATCAAATTTGGAATACTAGTTTGCCAAGATGCAAGCTATCCACTGGTTTATTTAGTTTTACATTACCCGCTGTGCCCTAGGCCCTTTGTGTCACAGGCCCGCTATGTCGTCCGTTTTTCTCAAGAATTATTCAGTCTATCATCATCAAATTTGGTATACTAGTTTGCCAAGATGCCAGCTATCCACTGATGTATTTAGTTTTACATTACCCGCTGTGCCCTAGGCCCTTTGTGTCACAGGCCCGCTATGTCCCACTTCTTTCCGGCCGTCCATCCGTCCGTGCGTGCGTCCTGTTTTCAGTTCTCAATGGTCTCCCCGCTGTGTGTACAGCCGACACATTCCGATTTCGGAGTAGCTCGGAGCCGCTCGGAGTTGCACTTGTTCTTTTTTCTTTTCTTCTTTCTTTTTTTCTTCTTCTTTTTCTTTCTATGTCTACTTTTATTTGTCTTTTGTATTTCTATTTCGTCGTCGTCTTCTTCTTCTTCTGTTTTTCTTTCTATTTCTAATTTTATCTGTCTTTTGTATTTCTATGTCTGAGTCTCTCTGTCTTAGTCTCTGTCTCTCAGTCTCCCTTTCTGTCTCTCTCTTTCCCTCTCTCTCTCTCCCTCCCTTTTCCCTCGGTCCTTTATCCTAACGAACCCCGCTTGGCCAAGCATTACATTCTCTTCTTAAAGCATTGTGTCTCACGTTTCCCAATTAATGTGTTGTGTGTGTGTGTGTGTGTGTGTGTGTGTGTGTGTGTGTGTGTGTGTGTGTGTGTGTGTGTGTGTGTGTGTGTGTGTGTGTGTGTGTGTGTGTGTGTGTGTGTGTGTGTTTTGATTTGATTGATTTAATTTAAAGTCTGTTCACAACAATGGTGATATTAGACTTAAATAAATACATTAATTAAACAAAAACAAAACAGACATAAACAAAT
>CM065692.1:35348320-35355820 GCA_017654935.2 Phymorhynchus buccinoides
ATAATCAAACACGCAACTAAGAAGCGAGACGGCCATGCATGCAGATCTAAAATAATACAAACCACTTCACCGTAGCAAGAAAATCCCACTCATCCACAAATAATATAGTTCTCCAAGTTAGAAAGTCGTGAGCTATTTTGATCTTGCACATTGATACATTATGAAAAGAAACTGATTATTAATCGAAACATGAACCTACTGGAATTTGCTGTGTAAGAAAATAGCTTTTACAAATGACATATTCGTTTTACACTGCAACCACAAGCCATAGTTATTGTCATTTCGCCAATGACGAACTTTCAATGATGACGTAATTTCAGTGATTGCGTAAGTTCACTAAGATGACGTTTTTTGGTGTTCTGCTCAGAAGGCGCTATTTGCAGTGACACTAACTTGAATATGTGGTTGTCAGCCGCTAAGTTTATCATTTGCAATTTCACTAAAACGGTACTCTTCACAATATTTTTTTCAATGTAAAATGTTCATCATAAACAACCTTTTGCATTTATCTGGTTAAGGCATAGGGTTAGGAGTATGTTTGGGCTTTTTGTTTTACTAAACATCACTTGATGCAAATAAAGAAAATATGGCTTGAGTACTGCAGATAGTCGCATGCGAGTGTATGAGAATGATAATGATATGTCAAGATAAATAACTGTGACGTCAAGTTTCTAATAGCAACGGTGTATTCTTACACGCGTTTACACTAAGCCTATGGGTTAATATACGCAAATGATATGTCAAGATATTGTTTTATATCACAAGCTTCCAGGCCTCTTAGCACTACTTGAAGATCGGTATATTTCTCTTTCTAACGTTACAAGAACCATTCTTGTATCTTTTTCCATTCCAGAGTTATGAGCATTTAAAGTTAGTAGGGTGAGCATCGGCCATTTTGAGAAAACGACTAGCCTAGCTAAAGAAAATGCACTGACATACTCGTTTTAAAGCACTTATAAAACCATTTAGAGACCATATTAAAGATTATCCTTCATAAATATGAAAGATAAGATGCTAGAGAACATAAAATACCCTTAAATCAAAATTGACACCAAACAAAATATTTTTGACTTTGCAAGCCTGTTGTGAGAAACTAGCCCAGCGACTCAATGTCCCTTTCTGGTGCCGGGACACAAATAGAATATCAGCATACATGATATGGATTACGGAGATAGGAATGCTATACGAAAAAATGCTGAAAAAAACAAACAAATAAACTTTTTTTAAAGCATAATTAACAGTCTTTGCTTGTATTTAAAAAAATCACTGCACCACATTTTCAAACACAGAAAATTTTAAAGACCCACTGACCCGGCTGGATTAAGTCCCTTGTTTTTTGGGGGGTTGGTGTGGCCCACATACAGACTTTCCTCAAAAACGATCGAGGCTGCTCTTTAAGTTATCTTAATTAGAGTGGGGTGAGGAGAGAGAGAGAGAGAGAGAGAGAGAGAGAGAGAGAGAGAGAGAGAGAGAGAGAGAGAGAGAGAGAGAGAGAGAGAGAGAGAGAGAGAGAGAGAGAGAGAGAGAGAGAGAGAGAGAGAGAGAGAGATTTGGCATCGTTCTAATGATTAGGCCATAGACCCACATCACAAGAGTGAGCACAAATCAGAGATAAATTCATGCAAAATCGCATCGTCGCAATTATTTAACTATTTATAATTGCAAAAGCTTCGTATTGTAAGCATAAGCAGCAGGTTTCATTTTACACAAATTTGGTATTGCTTGCATGCAGTAAGAGAAATAAACAGAGCTCTAGGGAAGAGAAAGAGGGAGATACGGAGTGTGAGAGAGAGAGAGAGAGAGAGAGAGAGAGAGAGAGAGAGAGAGAGAGAGAGAGAGAGAGAGAGAGAGAGAGGGGGGAGGAGAGAGAGAGAGAGAGAGAGAGAGAGAGAGAGAGAGAGAGAGAGGGAGGGGAGAGAGAGAGAGAGAGAGAGAGAGAGAGAGAGAGAGAGAGAGAGAGAGAGAGAGAGAGAGAGAGAGAGAGAGAGAGAGAGAGAGAGAGAGAGAGAGAGAATAAAACTCTGTTACATTTATTTCATTTTCAAGAGAATGGAATAAGGATGACTGCTTTTCTTACATCCCTCCCTGTGGGTTACGCGAATGAAAGGGGAAGGGAAATACGACGAAACAAGCAGAAAGTTCTCAGAGAGTGACAGTGCTGGTGAATGAGGGTGGATGTCTTTGTGAGTGAGAATCATGTTATTTTTGTTACTTTATTTCTTTGCACTGGAATGTTGGTAGTATGACTTTCTTGTTGATTTCAATGCATGTTTTTAATGTTGACTTTAATGTTGCTACTGTAAAGCGCATCGAGCATACTACTGTATGGATTTTAGCGCTATATGAAATAAAATTAGAAGAAGAAGAAGAAGAAGAAGAAGAAGAAGAAGAAGAAGAAGAAGAAGAAGAAGAAGAAGAAGAAGAAGAAGAAGAAGAAGAAGAAGAAGAAGAAAAAGAAGAAGAAGAAGAGGAAGAGGAAGAAGAAGAATTAACATCTATAGCGCCTAATCTTAAAAAAGCCCTAAGCGCTTACAATAATAATTGAATAAACCAGCAAGCAATATAAATAAACGACAAAAATATATTATACACACACGCACGCGCGCGCGCAAGCACGCGCACACGCACACAAGCACGAACTAAACACAGACACACGCACAAACTGGAGAGAGAGAGGGGGGAGAGACATTTTTTTATTATTAAAGACAGACAGAACATAATAACACTGAAGTACGAGAGAACACAACCAGCACTGATACATACATTGTTATTGACCCATTCGGATGTTAACGTGATCATCGAAGATTCCTGAACAAGGGAACCAATCAGTGTGGTGATTCGATCTACATCTGCCATCTTGGTAATGTTCTGGGTTGTTTTTTGTCTACCCACCCTTTGTATGTAACCCGTCAGTGATACAACTAATCTAATGTTCTTATCTATTCATTTGGTTTGTCAAGAGATTTGTTGTGTCTGATAGCATTTTTCATGTGTATGATAGCATTTTTCATGTGTATTTGTTTTGCCTGTATTAAAATTTAAAATTAATAATATGAATGATTCTGAAGCCTCAGAAGAGTTGAGTCTGGGAGAAACTAAATCGAAGACAGATGTGGGTAGAGAGCCTGCTACACTACATACGATTTGATGTCAATGCGATGCTATTTTGACGATGCGAGTCATGATTCACGCGAATGCCATGTACTGGGTCTACATGAGCGTAGCGAGCGAAAATAGCAGAATAATTTTTAGACGGAAATATTTCACGTGAATCATGACTCACCACACATCGTCACAATCGCATCGCATTGAGATCGGATCGTATGCAGTCGTCTGATGTGACATGGAGAAACAAAATGCCTACTGTTGTAAACTGCTAGCTATTGCTTGAAACAGAGCAAGAAATTTAACGAATGGAGAGAGAAGAAGGAGTAGAGATAGACAAAAGAATGGTCATGTATGTGGCAACTCCAGTTTCAACCATTTTACAGTCTGGTATTTTTGTCTGATTGAAACTTCGTATGCTCAAAAACAACGACGTTTGGTAGCATAATCATTCTGTAATGAAAGCAATGTAAATAAAAGGGCATTCAAAAACATCTGGCATGTGTAAGAAGCAATAAAATATATAAAAAATCTGTCATGGCATCTGACAATATTTTGAAGCTAAAAACGAGTAACAGTCTTGGAGTATTTTGTTTATCATGTGTGTAGTTGCATTCATCATATTAGATGGGCAATGTGTTTTGTCTTTAAACGTATGCTTTTGCTTTAAAGTTAACAGGATTGTTATTATTTGTTTGGAACAAAATCGACATACAGCATACAATGAACATGCACACCAAAAATAATATGCCAAAGATCCAGAACTCATTCAAAAGAATTAGGGGAGTTTGACCTCAAAAAACAATTACATGCATGTGTTTCAACACACACACACATACACACACATACACACACACACACACACACACACACACACACACACACACACACACACACACACACACACACACACACTCACACACACACACACTCACACTCACACACACACTCACGCACACGCACACACACACACTCACACACACACACACACACACACACACACACACACACACACACACACACACACACACACACACACACACACACACACACACACACACGCTGTACACATAGAGAGAGAAAAGACAGGGCAGTGTTGATAAATAGCTCTGTGAAAATAAGATAGATAAGAAAAGTGACAGGAGGCAATGGAAAGAAAACGTTGGAACCGTTTCGGAACCAAATGTAGAGAAGCAGACAAAAAAGAAAGAAAGAAAGACCATCACACTTACAGATAAAGGATAGATATATACAAACAGCAGACACAGATTCACACAGATAGAGACAGAAAGAAAGGGTCATGTAAAATTATTTGTTAAAAATGAACAGAGGGAGTGGGATTGTAATACACAAAGAAAGAGCGACATTGAATGTACGAATTAATTAATTGATTAATTAGTTGATGCGTTGATTAATTAATTAATGGATTGATTAGTTGGTTGATTGATTGATTGATTGACTGATTGATTGATTAATTAATTAATTCAATTAATTATTCGTGTATACCTTCGCTCCTCAGGAAGGGGTGAGAAAGAGAGAGAGAGAGAGAGAGAGAGAGAGAGAGAGAGAGAGAGAGAGAGAGAGAGAGAGAGAGAGAGAGAGAGAGAGAGAGAGAGAGAGATAAGAGAGAGAGAGAGAGACAGAGACAGAGAGAATATTTGTTTCATTAATGGAATAATAATGGAAAGGACGAAGCACAAAGAGCTTTCAAACAAGAGAAGAAAAAAAGAGACAAAGGGAAATATTAAACATAAAAATAAGAACGTCAACAAAGCAGCTAGCAATAATACAGAGAAAGGAGAACAATTCCAAACCCAACAAAACTTACAAAGCAAACAGAGAAAGCCAGAGATAGAAAAAGACCGACCGATTAGCAGACAGACAGAAAGCCAGATAGAAATTTTATAATAGAAGGAAAGAGACAAAAAAATGGGAGAACAATTAATGTGTGTTTTCGAGAAAAGAAAGGGGTCCACGGGCCTTTCACAGAAGCAGCCTATTGAAGGATTTGACCCATTTAGTTCACTTCAATGCTCTCCTCTCTCCTCTTCTTCTGCTCTTTTTCTTTCTATTCTAGTCAGTATTCATTTTCTTCTGCTTCTTCATTCTTCAACTCCTATTTACTTAGCCATCGTGGTTGGACCCATATCTCTCATGGCTGGTGCTCTTTATCCTTTCTCTGAGTGCCCTTGCTAGATGCTTATTATGCAATCGGTTACGTTCTCGACCATGCGTCTTTTCGATTTTTTCTTTTCGATGCTCTAACGATCGTAGATCGGTCTGTCTCTCTCTGCCTCTCTTTGTTTCTCTCTTTCTTCTTCTATCCGTCTCTCTCTCTCTCTCTCTCTCTCTCTCTCTCTCTCTCTCTCTCTCTCTCTCTCTCTCTCTCTCTCTCTCTCTCTCTGCATATGTCTCTGTCTATTCATGCCTCTCTCTCTCTCTCTCTCTCTCTCTCTCTCTCTCTCTCTCTCTCTCTCTCTCTCTCTCTCTCTCTCTCTCTCTCTCTCTCTCTCTCTCTCTCTCTCTCTCACTCTGGTATCAAATGCAAGTCAATTCTGGAAAGAATTAAAACTTTTTTTTTTAAAATAAATCGCATAGTTACAAATAAACCAAACATAAACCGAACAAAGCTCCAGGACCAGATGTCATTTTGCCTGAATTGCTAAAAATGTCTATTGACCAAATTCTGCCATTCCTCTTGATGCTATGTAATCACATATTGAACACACAACAGTATCCAAGTTTGTGGAATGATGCTGTAATCGTACCATTGTTCACAGGTGGGGATATTGACAAGCCATATAATTACTGAGGGGTTTCCTTGTTATGCATACTTGGAAAAATGTTTGCTAAAATATTAAATAATCGTCTTGTAGCATGGGCTGAAACAAATGGAAAGTTTATTGAAGAACTGTGACGAGGGAATGGGTTAAAAGGCTAAGTCTCTAGGGAAAACTTTTAGTGTGTTAAGTTTTCAAGTAGAAAATTTGCCTTTAGCCCACTTCTCTAGGGTGTGGGAGGTGAGCAACTTTCCCGGCCCCTTTTCATCTAATACATTTATATTTGTGCCCGGGTTCTGGCTCGTATGATTGAATGAAATACAAGTGGTAGTTTGCTCTAAATGGCAGACAGAGAGAAGTAGGTTTTTACATGAAAATTACAAAACTTCCACTCTCATCAGTCTGACCAAAGGGTTCAGGATTATTTGACACTTGTATTTTATTTACTCACAAAATCTGCATAAGATTATGCAGCAATAAGAATAAAGCAGCTCAATGGCGCCAAAACAACATATGAATGAAAAACAATGAAATCCGAAAGGATTTACAAGACTTTTGTCTTTCTAGAAGGTTAGCCCCAAGCGGGAAGGGTCACTACTAGTATCCAGTGTCTTGGGTTGCAGTTATTGTTTTTTTGCACTGTCTTAGGGACTTAGCTGTATGAAGTTCCTCTGTAGGGATCGGCGAGTGCTGAGTTGACTTGGCTTTCTCTGGTGTAGCGTAGCTCCCAGTCGTTCTGGTTGCGGCGTCGCGGGATGGCACGGTTCAGGCGTGGTCTCCTCGCGGATTCTGGGTGCGGGGCGTCTTTGCGGCGGTCCCGTCTTGTTGCTTGTGAGTCAGGGATAAGCGTCCTGACCACGATGCCCTGCTGATAATCACAGGAGAAGGTGGATGTAGATCTCTATGGCTTAGAGACAAGGGGCTTCAGCCGGCAGGGAATTAGTGGATCCCAAACGGCTAGAAGGCTGCCCTTGTACTAAGACAAATAACCTGAATTTCAGTTGTCAAACCGAAATCAGTAAAACATAAAAGGGGTACTGGAATCAACTGGTATGATTCAGTAACCAGCTAGATCAAAGTCTATGATCAAGCCAACATCACTCTCAATCCAACACCTGGAAAGGAATGTTATCATAGTTAGCAAGGTTGCAACCCACAGGCTTCCTACTAAAAATATACAAAAGGGTTAGTAGGCATAAAAAACGGTTCTTGTACCAAAAGAGTTAAAGTCAAAAAAACCCACAAATAATCAGTGCACATAATTAGAACAGCATGTTTACCAATTCTTTTCACTGACACATCTACTCCTTATTCATCATTGAACATAGGATCTAGATCAAAAATAGAATCAAACAAAAACAAATCTCAATCACTTATGTTACATCCCAGCCATCAATAATACTCACTAGTTGGGCTATTAGGACTGGCTGGGAGAGAGGTTGATTCTGCAATGTTGCTCAGCCAGGCTTTGGTGGTCTTGTGAGAGAGAATGTTTAGGCCGACTTTCCTCACTATTCAAATCTCCCTTTAATTTTAAACACCTGAGGGCCTATGATTGGTTCATAGCAGTCGACAAGTCACGAGATGACGCTATAATATTATGCATATTAGTACA
>CM065692.1:35365820-35368320 GCA_017654935.2 Phymorhynchus buccinoides
GACGGGACAGAAAAACAAGAAATCAATATAAATCGAATAGTACCAAATCAAAAAGGGTATTAGGATACCAGTATCCAAAATGCTCTTTAACCCTTTCGCCGCCAGCCATTTTTCAGCCCAAAAAATCCATTAAACTTAACTGGGTAGAGAACAAAACATTTTTGCAGTATTGGGAATTCCTGTGTGACGTGTAACATTATGCCTATCCTTACCTCCCAAAAGTAAGAAAATAGGGTCTTCAGATAACAGGCCCTGATTTGATGCATGTTAGTGACATGGGTGTTAAACCATTGTGGTGCATACATGCGACATTGGCAGCGAAAGGGTTAAGGTAATCTGCACTTTAAAGCCCAATAATAAGAACAACAACAGAAAGAAGAATTAAATATGAAAGAAAATACAAATGCTCATTCCCATTCCAATGTAAACCCCCCACCCGGTGGAGAGGTATTTTGTACAAAACGTTCCTCCAACTTTAAACAACTGTACATGTTCGAATACATGGGATGATCCAAAAGTCTTGACACTTGGTTTCTAACGGCCGTGTTTATTGCTCGAAACTTACCATTTCTTTACAGTCCCTCGAAGTACTCTCCTCCTCTTTCCACACAAAGTTGCAGTCGGGTCAGCCAAGAAACAAAGGCATTTTGATACTCCAGCAGAGGTATGGTGTCCAGCTGTGATTTCACCGCTTTTCCCAAGTCCTGTATCCTTGAAAACTTCTTGCCAGAGAGGTTTTCCTTCAGAAGTGGAAACAACCAAAAGTCACATGGTGACACGTCTGGACTGTAAGGTGGATGTGGAAGAACTTGGACAGATTGCTCTTCTAGATAGGTCATAGTGACCTTGGCTTTATGAGCACTGGCATTGTCATGCAGGAGCATTGTTTTGCTGGTACCAACGGTTGGGCGCTGCTCACAGACAGACCCAGCCACTTTGGGCAAAACTGTTCCAACATAATAGCTGGCAGTGAGTGTGCATTTCTCTGGAAGTATGTCGACTGCTACTGAGCCTTGGGTGCTGAAAAAAATGGAGAAAAGCCTCTTCCAACTCTGAAAAAATGGACGAAGAACAACTGGTCTCTCCTGGTCAGCACTCACCCACGCCATATTGGACCGCTTGCTTGGGATGCCATAAAATGAGATCCAAGTTTCATCTCCGGTGACTACGTCACACAGCCGTTTTGGGCCATTTGGCTCAAACATCTCCAGCAATTTCTTGGCACACAAAACCCTCTGCTTCTTTTGTTGATCTGTCAACAGGTGTGGTACCCATTTTGCAGCGATTTTTTTTAGCTGAAGATCTTGACGCAGGATCCATTCAACTGTACCATATGAATGCCCATGTGTTTCACGTATCTCCCGAATTGTAATATCTTGGTTCTCTTCAACGGCTTTCTTTACAAACAGGATATTGTGCTCGTTCCTGGCATCACAAGGACGCCCAGAGCGGTATTGATCTTTAAAGTCAGCTTTTCCATCTTTGAAATTTTGAATCCATCTGCAAACTGTCCTGTGTGACGTACACTGGTCCCCGTACACAGAAATCAAATCAGCATGAATTTTGATTGGAGTCTCTCCAAGTTTGAACCTTGTAAAAACATAACACCTCAGCTGTTCAGGATTTGGATCCATGTTTTTCAACCACAGTTGATGACATCATATTGATGAAGGTGATGAAATATTGTGACATCATTCATAGGCGTATGCAAGCAAATAGGGAAAAGGCCAAGCTTTTATTTGACATCTTACTTTTTTATGTACACTTGTCAGATGCAATATGGCAGGCCAACTGTCAAGACTTTGGGATCACCCCACGTATCCCCACCCTACGTATAAGAGATGAAAACATCTCTTATAAGTCTTGACTTGATACCATTCCCCTAACCCTAACCCTAACTGTAATAAAAAATAAAATCAATAACTGCAGGATTTCACAAAGTCTCAGAATTTTTTTAAAATAAAGTGGTGAGTTGGGGACATCCAAAACAGTAAACAACAAACGTGTAAACAAAACCGACGTTTCCGAGCATAACTCCTTCGTCTGGGTACATACACACACGCGCGCGCGCGTCGGTGTTTTGTTTTTATTTTTGTTTACTGTTTTGGATTTCCCCAACTCACCACTTTATTTTAAAATGTTCCTAACCCTAACCCTATGCTTGGTCTTAAACTTTAAATCGAAAAAAACTATACCATATTACGCAATCCCTTACATGTAAATACATGCGCGTGCAGCAGAGGAAATACGAAAGTGTATGCTTACGGAGCAACAATAAAGGAACAGAAACAGACACACAGCGAGTAGGCTGAACAAAGAAACAGGCAGACTGACAGACAGTAGCTGCCAAAGACATGTGTGCACACTTTATTCCTGATATAAATCAGGTCTAAGACGATCACAGAGCCGCCTGGATTTTTGTGTGAGATCCACTGTAGTGTTAGATTGAGCAAGAATAGCGAACAAGAACAGACTGTCGACAGATTGCTAAAAGCATTAC
>CM065692.1:35370820-35373320 GCA_017654935.2 Phymorhynchus buccinoides
GTAGTGAGATGAACAAGGGGAAGGAACTCACTCTTAATTAACTCCCTCCACCAAGGTCATTTACGACAACACCGCCTAGCAAGGTATGACAACAGCCAAAGGGAGACAAACCTAACTTCGTCCTAAAAAAAAAGGATGAGCCAGGTCTGACCATCACCCACACAATACACAACAACAGTGGTGGAGAGAATTGTGTACAAGCAAATCAGCATTTATTCAAGAATGGCATAGCCTTCTAATCTCGAATATGTTACACTTGAACAACGCACAACGCAGAACAAACGGGCATGCCTCGATAGAAGGTGGGTTAAGCAAAGACTGAAATAGTGAGGCTCGAAGAGGAGATTGTAGTGAAAATGTTTTCACTGTGAAGCAACATTCTGCCATTCCCAGGAATGGGGTACGGTTAAGACCAGCCTAGGATTATTTCCATAATTAATTGAAAGAAGCAGACTTTGAAATTGACAGTATAAACAAGAGGGGGGCGTTTAAAGTTGATTATCTAAAACATCATTTAGCAAATGGCATTACTTTAACAGACACACAAACTCGCCTAGATGGACAGCAAGGCAAAGCAAGAGGCAGCGACTGAGAATCAGACTTCCAGACTAGACAGAAAGGCAAAGCAAGAGGCAGCGACTAAGAATCAGACTTCCAGACTAGACAGAAAAGATCAAAGCAAGAGGCAGAGACTGAGAACCAGACTTCCAGACTAGACCGAAAGGCAACGCAACAGGCAGAGACTGAGAATCAGACTTCCAGACTAGACAGAAACAATGCAAAGCTAAGACCCAGATTTCCAGATCAGACCGAAACAACGCAAAACAAGCGGCAGAGATTCAGAACCAGGACAGACAAGACAGAAAGGCGCAAAACAAGAGGCAGAGACTGAGAACCAGATTTCCAGACTAGACAGAAAGACAAATCAAGAGACAGAGACTGAGAGCATGACTAGACAGAAACAACGCAAAGCAAGAGGAACCAGACTTCCAGACTAGACGAGCATTGATAGAGGTGTGGAGAGTGGTCATTGCCCATGTGGCTGTCACTTCAGTGACAACCCAGTGCACTTCACAACTCTCCTGTTTCTATCGATGCCCTTTATCTCCCCCTCTTTCCGTTTACAAACAATGGCCTTTCAATGAATAAAAAGAGCAGAAAGAAAGCTCCTTCAATGCAGAAAGAGACTATTACTATAATTACTATAATAGTCTCTTTCTGTATTGAAGGAGCTGCCCTGTCACTCTGTTTGTCTGGTCGTGTCTGTCCGTCTGTCTGTCTTCATATCTACAATATTGTTCTTTATGTCCGACTCCCCGTCTGTCTGTCTTTTCTTCTCTTTCTTCTTTGCACTATCTTTTGTGTCTTTCTCTGATTTTCTCACCCATCACCCAATCTCTCTCTCTCCTCTCTCTCTCTCTCCCTCGCTCTCTCTCTCTCTCTCTCTCCCTCTGTCTCTCTGGGAGTGTGTTAACGTACGCGTGTGTGTAGCTGCCTAGTGATCTTAATTTAACAACAACAACAACTTGCAAAGAAACGCACTCTAAAAGTCTATTTCTAAATCGCCGAATTACCGTGTTCAGCTTTTCTCTTTGGATATAGACAATCTAATCTAGCATTTACTGACATGTCATGGCATATGGGTAAGTAAGATACGACAGAATACCATTTACATCATTGGTCATTGCTCGTGGGGAAATGTTTTTTTTTCCCAATTTAAGATAATTTGAACGTTCCTTCAGTGTGATTGGCCAAAGGCTGTTTTTCACCCAAAAAAGAACAAAAACATAGAAAGGATACGAAAAGGAAACGGCAATTATTCCCTCAGGGGCTATATTTCTAATGCCACTTCATTTGACAGAACAAATCAGATATTCGTGTTAATTCTGCGTCTTGTAATGAAACTGAAAGAGAGACAGAACGGGGGAGGCACAGAGACAGAGACAGGCGCGCACAGACAGATGGACATATACATGGTGAGCCAACAGAGCTAGAGAAAGAGCCGCGGAATGCGTTGGGGAAAAGGGGGAGACACACAAACTGGGGAGGACAAAGACAAACGCAATTTTGAAAACATACTCCTTTGCGACCGTAGATCGGCAAAGGACAATTAAACGAAAATAAAAGAACATAGAAATATACAGAAAATGATCATCCCAGACAAAGAAAGTACTGAGTGAGAGAGAGAGAGAGAGAGAGAGAGAGAGAGAGAGAGAGAGAGAGAGAGAGAGAGAGAGAGAGAGAGAGAGAGAGAGAGAGGAGAGAGAGAGAGGGCGGGGGGGGGGCATTGCCTAGGTGGCTGACACTTCAACCCAGTACACTGTACCATTCTCCTGTTTCTCTCGATGACCTTTACCACTCTCTCTTTCACTTTGTACTTTGTAGAAATGGCCTTTTGGTCAGAAACAAAGATGAGGAAGAAGGTTATTTCTTATTACACAGAGATCCGATCATCGTTAAGTGCCAGGTCTGTCTGGTCTGTCCGACTGTGTGCAACTCT
>CM065692.1:35378320-35388320 GCA_017654935.2 Phymorhynchus buccinoides
TAAGTGTCTCTCGGAGACTCGTTTTGAAGGTGGAGATAGAGGAGCATAATCTAATGTCGGACTGAAGGGAATTCCATATGGAGGAACCCGAGAAAGTAAAACTTGACTTGAATGTATCTATTCTTGTGTGTGGTAGAATATAGTTACTTGAACCATAGCGATGTGAGGCTTGTGTAAGTAGATTTTTCAGGTATTGTGTAGCTAAGTCATAGTGTACTTTGTACATGAGAATGGCTTTATTATAGCTAAGCTGTGATTGCGGTGGAAGTATGTTTAACTGGGCTTCTTTTTCTGCTGTACTGAGTTCAGGATCAGGAAGGATTATTTTAGCTCCCCTTTTGTACATAGAATTGAGTTTTAATAGGTGACAATTAGCAGCAGAGTCCCAGACTACAGATGCGTAATTAATGTGGGAGAGACAGTGGGCATGAAGAAACATTGTGCGCGCGTCTATACCTATGAAGGGTGTAAGTTCTTTTTAGTAGGAATAAGCTGCGAGCAAGTTTATGTGTCATCTTTTCAATATGGAGTTGCCATTTTAGTTCGTCATCTATTATCACTCCCAGGACTCGGTGCTCGCGTACTTGGTCTATGGCATTGTCATTAATATGAACATTTAAAATTAGAGGTTCTATTTGATGTTTTTGTCTTGAGGTAATTAACATGCTTTTGGGTTTCTTAGGATTGAGGACCATAAGGTTTTGGTAACACCAATCAGAAACATCATGCAAAGCTGACTGAAGAGAGGTTTGAATCGAAGACAGGTTTGATGCACTAGAATGGAGAGAGGTGTCATCAGCAAAGAGATCACACGAGACAGAGTCAGCCGATATTGATAAAGGTAGATCATTAATGAATAGGCAGAATAGAAGAGGCCCTAAGACTGATCCTTGGGGTACACCAGCCTTTATGATCTCAGTGCACGAGTTTGTGCCATTACTAAAGACAAACTGTGTTCTATTAGTAAGATAAGATGCAAAGAAAGAGATCGTGTTTTTGTCTCGTAGGTGGCAAATGTGGATTGATCACATTCAAACAAGTAGTAGTTAATTGTGATATGCGATGTGTACAGAGTTATTTGAAATTTGACCTTGAAATGCATTCAAAGAAATTGTTAGCTAAATTTAGACTAGGGGTATCGGATATAAAAAGTCATCAGTTACGATATAGACAGCATGTAGGCCTACGTAATGATTTACTTTGCCCTCTATGTTTAGAGAGTGAAGAAAACGAATTACATTTTGTTTTGTGTTGTCTTGTATTCAAAGATATTTGCCAGAGAATAATTCCTCAGAAATACCACCGACAACCTTGCATGTTTAGATTGAATGTTCTCATTAGTTCAAACAAATATGGTGACATTAAAAACCTGTGTGTGTATTTACGTAAAGCAGTTAGGTTAAGAGAAGTGCTGACTTCGTAAATGAAAGTTTGTGCATATATTTGCTTATGGCCTCTCTGAATAAACCGTCTTGCGTCTCTCTCTCTCTCTCTCTCTCTCTCTCTCTCTCTCTCTCTCTCTCTCTCTCTCTCTCTCTCTCTCTCTCTCTCTCTCTCTCTCTCTCTCTCTCTCTCTCTCTCTCTCTCTCTCTCTCTCTCTCTCTCTCTCTCTCTCTCTCTCTCTCTCTCTCTCTCTCTCTCTCTCCCCAGTATAAGCTTATGTGCATAGTCATGCGGAAGAGTATATGCATATAATGAAGTCAACTAGAGCATCACTAGTTACTTAACATTACAAATACAAACTTAACCAGCTGAATTATCTAATGTCATTTCGTATATTATAGTTACTTAAAATAAATGTCATCAGCCAGCATTGGGCACTTCGCATTCTAAATTTAACTAATAGCCCCGATTCACTCACTACCTTTGAATCATTGTTCGTTCATTACGTTTAGAAAACTGGCATATGGACTGAGATGAACAATCAGAACAGTAAGCACAACATGCCCTGTGTCAGCTGTCCGAAGCTAGTTGTACAAAAAGAACGAGAAATAAAGAAGACAGAAACTAATGAACACGATTACCGTTGGGAGATCATTTCAAATGTCACTTCATTTTGAAGGATGAACCAGATTTTCATATTAAACCTGCATTCCACCGATATTTTGAAGAACTGGATAGAGTGAGTGAGTGAGTGAGTGAGTGAGTGAGAGAGGAAAATAAGAAGAAAAGAAGATAATGGAAGAGAAACGACGAGATGAGGATAGTGCAGACACAAATCAGGGGGGTAGAAGTATGACAAAATGAAGAAATAAGCAAAAAGAAAAGGGAGAGAAAATAAATCAGATTGTTGGATGATTGAAAATAAATCAAGTAGGACACACGCACGCACACACGAGCGCGCCCACACACACACACACACGCACGCACGCATGCACACACACACGCGCGCGCGCGCAATAAAGAATAAAGAAAATATATATTCCGAAACCGGAATGTGTCGGCTGAATGCAGCGAGGACACCCGTGAATACTGGAAAACGGACACATACGTACCCATTGTGGCCTTATGGCCCAGGAACGCAGAAGAAGAAAAAGAAGATGGAAGGAAGGAGCTAAAGCAGCAGATACCGTAGTCATGAGTACGTCTTAAACAGTCAACGCGGGTAGTAGCATGTAAATTAGACTAAACTGCCGACGCGGTTGGTAGTTTAGTCTAATTTACATTGTACTATCCGCGTTAGCTGCTTAGACGCATTCACGATTACGGCAGCAAGACCACACAGGCGAGACACCAGGCCTTCAGATCTGACCTTCATGGTTCCATCACAAAAGGAGAATGGAACAACTGAATGAAGGGATATATATGCCGATAGAGAACGAAGGCCAGACACTTCGTATGTGGTGGGTTTGTAATTATGATCACGTACGTAAGAGCATGTTTGCAATTAATATTTCTCTATATGTTTGCGTGAGAGGATGTGTGTACGAGCGCGCACGTGTTGTTGGAGAGAGGGGAAGGGGGGTAGATCTTAAGGGTGCTTCTTCAGTCTTCAGTCCTCTCTCTCTCTCTCTCTCTCTCTCTCTCTCTCTCTCTCTCTCTCTCTCTCTCTCTCTCTCTCTCTCTCTCTCTCTCTCTCTCTCTCTCTCTCTCTCTCGTTCTCTCCTATTCACAGCATCATGCAGACCAAACAAACGTTAACTGCATCAATCAGAAAATCGATTTTCAGCAGGCTTCCCGTTCTCATGCGAAAAACAAATGGCCAGTTAATTTTCCATCACAAATCAAGAACAGCAGCATTCCAATAATCTGGATTCTGAATTTCAATTAAAAATGTAGCTATATTTAAAAGGGAATCTTTTATTTAACAAAATACATTTCTTTTTATATACACTATTTTATTTTAGATGTAAAGTTTGTGTGTGTGTCCCTTACATCCACAGAAAGCCGTTTTTGTCACAAGCCAAAGACCACACTATCTTTGAGAGTGAGATTGGCAACTTCGTTAAAGTACCAATATAACATCATTATTTTATAATACGCCAACGTTATTTTTTTCATTGTATTGTCATTATAATTAGGCTACAACTAATTGACAATAAACGTTGAAGAAAATGTCTTGGTTGTCATAGGTAAACTTTCAATCCAGATAAGATGAGCCCGCCATGGTTGCCTGTGGTCGATTGTCACCGGAAACAGTTAAACTCCAAGTGACAGGTTATTCCTTCTTAAAGACCCACCACGTCACGTGTCAAAATCACGGTTTTCACGTGTTTTCCCTCGTATAGCTGATACGAAATCTTAAGAAATTTTCCTAGTATAAGAGGGAAAGTGACACGTGACGTGGGGGGTCTTTAAAGGAAAAGGAAATGTTTCGTGCTTCTGTCTTTTGCTATGAAGAGTCCAATGCGTTGACTTGGTCACGATAAAAGTCTTGTTTAATTGTAAACCTGTAGCTAGGTAGGTGTAGTGATTCTGGTCAAACAAAAGTAGGACGAAGGAATGATTAATAACAGACGAGTTCACTTGTAACAGTCATGTGATTGGAGTTAGAAAGGAAGCACAAACAATCAGAGAAACAGGGCTGTGGAAAACGGGAAGGAGATAGGACAAAATGAGCGCTATGTCCTCAAGAGAATGTTTCTAGACTTGCTTCATCATAATGGACAAGGCAGATTTGGAATGAGAAACTCGGTATGTCACTTCAGCAAGAATGGTAATGGGAGATGTAAAGAAGTAATTTTAACTTCTGATGGAGTCGAGAAAGAAAACAAAACTTCAGAAAGTAGTAGTAGTAGTAGTAGTAGTAGTAGTAGTAGTAGTAGTAGTAGTAGTAGTAGTAGTAGTAGTAGTAGTAGTAGCAGTAGTAGTAGTAGTAGTAGTAGTAGTAGTAGTAGTAGTAGTAGTAGTAGTAGCAGCAGCAGCAGCAGCAGCAGCAGCAGCAGCAGCAGCAGCAGCAGCAGTAGTAGTAGTAGTAGTAGTAGTAGTAGTAGTAGTAGTAGTAGTAGTAGTAGTAGTAGTAGTAGTAGTAGTAGTAGTAGTAGTAGCAGCAGCAGCAGCAGCAGCAGCAGCAGCAGCAGCAGCAGCAGCAGCAGCAGCAGTAGTAGTAGTAGTAGTAGTAGTAGTAGTAGTAGTAGTAGTAGTAGAAAAGGGGTTATGCTTTTTATGTTTTTGTGGTCTTTGTTTTGGTGCACGTCGTTGGTTTTTGTAATGGGTTCGGCGGTCTGTCGGTGGACTGGGGATGGTTCGTTTTGGCTCCAGGCCATCGAATTAGTATGTGCCTGAATAATTTGTGTATTTACTTTTCCCCAATATTTTTGTGATGCCTCTGTAAAGCGCGATTGGCCCACTATGGTGTATCGCGCTATATAGGTATTCAGTAGTAGTAGTAGTAGTAGTAGTAGTAGTAGTAGTAGTAGTAGTAGTAGTAGTAGTAGTAGTAGTAGTAGTAGTAGTAGTAGTAGTAGTAGTAGTAGTAGTAGCAGTAGAAAGAAGGAGAAGAAATGGTCAAACCTTAGCGGTGTTGGTGTGGTGGCCGTAGGGAAGAGGGAGGGCAAGCGTGCAGCCCATGGAGCCTATTAGTAGAAAGACGGTTCTACGTCCTCAAGGGGCCGCTACACTGCATACGATTCGACCCCAATGCGATCCGATTGTGACGATGTCTGTGAGTCATGATTCACGTGAAATACTTCCGTCTGAAACTAATTCTACTGTTTTCGCTCACTGTACTCAAGCAGACCCCAATACACGAATCAAAATTAAAATGTCTGATACAAAAATACAAATATTTTATCAGATTCGGGAACATGACTAGTAGTAGTATTTCATCAGATTCATTTAAACAGTAGACGTTCTACTCACAAATGTCACAATCGGATCGCTTTGGGATCGAATGGTATACAATGTGGCGTCCCCTTTAGGGATAAGTTCTTCTGGTACGGTAGTCTTTAATAATATATTTTTTTTAAACGTGGGTAGATCCTGGAGATACTGCAATACCAGATCAGCCCGCGTCGACTTTTAGCCGTCATTTAAATACCAAATTGATACAGTAGCCCCTCCACCAAATAACGCATGCAGGCGTATTATTACACCCACTCTTACACGCAGACACATGTAAGATAAACACATGCATAAGCTGACAAACAGAATCAAGGACAGCATGCTCTGCTCTGATACAATCAGTTCAATGTCCAGTGTGAAGTTGTCCTTCGTGTCCGGGTATGACCTCCACATAGCAAACGAGGCAGCTGCTGTAGCCTACTGGAAGATTAAGATTAAGATTAAAATCATAGCCACGTCGACAACTAAGGCCATGTCAGGGCTGTCACCACGTTAAATCTTACCACGTATTAAAAAGGGATAAAAACACAAGGTTAAAAACTAAATCAACTTTTGTTGGGGTTATTTTAACCCCCCCCCAAAATAGTTAAAACAGCAATAATAAGTTTTTTAAAACTTGGCAAGTCTAGAATTAAAAACAACACAGTAGTTTACATCAATGGAAAAAAACCTCAGCCAACATTTGTATGAAAAAAGACAACATCCTGCCCTTTATACATTTCCTTTCCTATCCTTCCGCCGCCTTTTTAACCTTCCCTGAACGAATCAGGCACCAATTCACTGCTGGGTGGATGGACAGAGAGGGTTTTCAGACCAGTAAAAATCCGACTCCAAGCTGGACTCGAACCCGTGACCTTCCGCACCGCAACCGAGCGCTCTAACCACTCGACCACGGGCCCCTCTCCTACTCCTTCACAGGTGACTAAAGGACTAGCAACACTGCATACGATTTGACCCCAATACAATACGATTGTGACGATGTCTGTGAGTCATGATTCACGTGAAATACTTCCGTATAAAAAACAGTTCTACTATTTGTGTTCACTATACTCACGTAGACCGCATTACACGAATCCACTAAAATGTCCAGGATAAAAAGAGAACATAATTTCATCAGATTCGTGCACGGGAGACTACAACATTTATAGTGAACATAACTAGCAGGATTTCGTCAGAGTTAATTAGACAGTAGAATTTCACGTCAATCGTGCCTCACAAATGTCAAAATTAATTCCCTCCCAGGTGATCCCTTGATCATGCACAGCATGGATTCTATATTAACAATGTAGTGTCCATGATCACAGACACACACACACACACACACACACACACACACACACACACACACACACACACACACACACACACACACACACACACACACACACACACACACACACACACACACACACGCACGCACGCACGCGCGCGCACACGCACACGCACACACACACACACACGCACACACACACACACACACACGCACGCACGCACACACACACACACACACACACACACACACACACACACACACACACACACACACACACGTACACATAAAAAAAGCATGTATGTTTGCTTATTCAATGTCCATCTTTTAAATAAAATTTTGACTTTGACTTTGACTTTGACTTTGACTTTGACACACACACACACACACACACACACACACACACACACGCACATGCACGCACGCGCATGCACGCACACGCACGCACGCACGCACGCACACGCACACGCACACGCACACGCACACGCACACGCACACGCACACACGCACACGCACGCACGCGCACGCACGCACGCACACACACACACACACACACACACACACACACACATACACCAAAGAAGAAAGACTACAGGACATCACAAAGGTATCAACTCTGTAACCTAATAACTCTGTCGTCGTGCACGTGACAACAGCAAGGGCAACAAAACAACGACATTAACCACCAGAATGGCAGCAGCAAAACTGGTTCCAGGGTTCCAGAGATGCTGTCCCTTCCCTCTTCTAATGACGTTACAGCCACGTCCCGGCCCGGCCACCAGACGAACAATAGACGTCATCTAACGCGGTCTGCCATTACGGAGTTTAGAGAGCAATAGAGGTTTACACCACTGGAGACTACGACACGAGAGGCGGGCCACTTTCTCGGTGATATTTCCTTCATCCCTCTTTGGGGGTAATATTAGATTAGCGGCCAGACAGCTTGCGCAAAGGACAGACAATGCTTTGGGTCATCACACCATTCAATGCATGGGACATTTGTCTTCATTTGTCTAGCAGTTGGGAAAGGAGAGATGTAGTCTTTAAGTTTTAAGGCGAGATGCGATTTTAACGACTCTCTCTCTCTCTCTCTCTCTCTCTCTCTCTCTCTCTCTCTCTCTCTCTCTCTCTCTCTCTCTCTCTCTCCTTATGAAAGCATCTAATGAAATTAACAGACATAAATGAAGAAACACAAGATGGGAAAGAAGTTCTGATCTGTTGTGGGATACATTGAAGGGAGCTTGCGAACGTAGGTTCTTCGTCAGCCTTGTTGATAGGTGAGTGACAAACTGGAAGCCAGGGACAGGTAAGGCCAGGGGGTGGGGAGGGAGGGGAGGGGCCGGGGTAGATGGAGAAGGTGAGCACAAATCAAGAAGAGACAGACAAGTTTATGTGTATGTTTTTCATGCCCTTAGTAGAAGGCAAAGAGAAAATCTGTAGATGTATGCCTTAATTGAAAAAGACAGTGTTCTTATTTTGCATTGAATATATTAACTTTAGGCTTACATCATGCATCCATTGTTACTACTAATAGTGATCGAATACCAAAGATGCTTGTTTGTGTATACTTACCGTTTTGGTTTGATCATTAGTTTCCTTATGTAGTTTTTTTGTTTTCTTTTTCATAATTTACCCCTCGACTTCCCCAACCCCTCCCTTGCATTGTATTGTGGCCTATGGCCGATGTGCAATTAAGATATTTCAGTGTTCAGTGTTCTCTCTCTCTCTCTCTCTCTCTCTCTCTCTCTCTCTCTAAATCGTGAGGTTCTTTTTTTTTATAAATATATGGATATAGAATGAAGAACGGCTTGTGGACTGAATAGATTTTAAAAGGTCAATGCAATGTTTCAATTTAAACACTTAACACGAAATAACACACCTTTTTACAAACAATGTTTTCCCCAGACAATAAAGACAAAAGGGGATGATATGGTCAGTTGTGGCACGAGAAAGCCTATTAATATGCTTTCAGTTATTGTTTGTCTCAATGGTTTAGTTCGCTCTTTAGACAACATCGGTGCTCATTGTGGCTTCACAACTATCCGTACCCAGTAACAAAAACAATGAAGCTCACAGAGCAGTGTCTCCTCGGTTGGTTGCCTCCTGCCAGCCTAACATAGATTCGCTCCTCTTGGACTGCTGGTCTCAGATTCTGCGACCTGAACGTGCGGAGGTGTGGCTGCGAATTGGGATTCGGAACGAGCGGCGTGGGAGTAACGCCACTGTACGGCCCAGAAGATGGGACAGCAAAAAACACACCAAAAAACACAATGAAACTTCGAAAGTGAATCGATCAATTATTATATCTGTCAGAAACTGATGGACCCGAAGACTCAATTGCACTTCTCGATTTATGAAGCAGGGAGGATGGATAGAATTGGATAGAATTAAATCAGTC
Organism: Phymorhynchus buccinoides; assembly: GCA_017654935.2. Lineage (NCBI taxonomy): Eukaryota > Metazoa > Mollusca > Gastropoda > Neogastropoda > Raphitomidae > Phymorhynchus > Phymorhynchus buccinoides. The sequence goes on from CM065692.1 coordinate 35,387,272, forward strand.
CGATTATCAATGCTGCTTCTGTTTTTGAGCGGTTAAAAGTTCATGAAGAGAACGTGCATGCCTATGTGAGAGTGTCTGGAAACGATGACATCATTAAAACACGTACACGCTTGCATCCACACGTCTGATCAGTAGGTGTATGTCCATTTGCACTTTCATACATGCTCGTGCGCGCAATCTCACACATACTATACACATACGGGCGCGCGCATACACTGGTTTGTACATGTACACATTATTCAATCATGCTCGTTATTAATCAATCACGCGCAAATAATAACAAGCTTGCAAGCGTTCGTAGACATAATTTAGGGAAACGAACAAAGATAGTCATATAGTCATCAAATAAAACAAAAACGAAAACAAATGCCCAAAAAATAATTACAAAACGTGGAATTTCATTTTATTGATCACACAGACTTTTTAGCAAAGAAAACACCAAATGAAAAACAAAAGATGCGAGATGAGAAGCGAGTGGTGGCAGAGAAAGAGAGAGAGAGAGAGAGAGAGAGAGAGAGAGAGAGAGAGAGAGAGAGAGAGAGAGAGAGAGAGAGAGAGAGAGAGAGAGAGAGAGAGAGAGAGAGAGAGAGAGAGAGAGAGAGAGAGAGAGAGAGAGAGTAACAACAACAAAACATCAACAACATTTAAAAACAAACACAGACAAAAAAGGCCGTCAACTCGGGCTGACCTTTTGATTAAAATTACGCCAGGCGAACAATATAGAAAATGGATGCATTGAGCTGTTGTGTGACTGTCCGTTCTGACAGATTTATATCGGTTTTTTCGTTCGGTATCTTTGGCTTAATATAACGACGTTCTTCACTATCTAGATGTAAAGCTACTCATCATCTCATCTTAAAGGGGCACACTGACGGATGAGTTTTTGTAAGAAACACGTCCAGCTCACCAGGAAAACACCCTTTACAGAGATTGCAACACTCACTTTGCTCTGGTTTCCTATAAATCAAACCGTCAAATCGGCGATTCCTCCTTGGCGGAGGTGCTGGAAGTCAAATTATTTCACCCAAAGAGAAGGCATGTACTGTATC
>CM065692.1:35393320-35400820 GCA_017654935.2 Phymorhynchus buccinoides
AATGGGTCCCAGATATGCATGCCTCTTTATGGGTTACCTGTAAGAACAGATCCTCAAAAACTACAAAACACCTGTCCCTGAGGTCTACAAACGTTTCATCGATGATGGCCTTGGCCTCACTTCTGGATCCTATGAAGAACTCTTGGACTTCATCCACTTCATACAGAGCTTCCACCCAGCGATTGGCTTCACATTCATGATCTCCAGCGAATCAGTCACATTTCTGGACATGCAAATATCGCTACAAGAAGGACAGCTCCAAACATCCATCCACTACAAACCTACAGACTCACAATCTTACCTGGACTACCGTTCGTCCCACACCCCAGCCACAAAGAACAGCATTCCATATTCTCAACTCCTCCGACTCCGCCGCCTTTGCTCAGATGACCATGACTTTGAAATCAAAGCACCGGAAATGGTGGATTTCTTCCTAAACCGGAATTACCCTCCCACAGCAATCGAGTCTGCCCTCACCCGTGTCAACAGAATTTCTCACTCTGAAGCCCTCCAAGCAAAGCAGAGACCAGAAACAGATGACAAAGCCATCGTTAGCCTACTGTTCCACCCATCCATTCATTGTGTGCGCAACATCCTCATCTCCAACTGGTCACTTCTACAATCCCGTGAACAGGTAGCGGACATATTCGACCAACCGCCCCTCGTGACCTACAAACGTGACACCAATCTACGTGACCTACTGGTTCGATCTAAATTGAAACCGAGAAGCCAACATGCTCCAGGAACCTCTCCATGCCAAAACCCCAAATGCAAAGTGTGCCCATTCATCTGTACTTCAACACAGGTCCAAGGACATCGTCAAAATCGCATCACATTCTCATCCGAATCGTATGCATGCGGCAGGCCTATTATAGTCCTGCTACACACATTATGAATCAGATCTGAATGCGATGCAATTGTGATGGTGTGAGTCATGATTCACGTGAAATACTTGTGTCTAAAATAATTCTGCTATTTTCGCTCACTATACTCAAGTAGATCCTATTCATGAATTTCACGTGATTCATGACTCACATCATCAAAATTGCATAGCAAAAAAAAGGCTTTTACAATTAATCTGATGAAAGAAATATATTTGAAATACTATGTAGAACATACAGCCGAAATATTTAAAGGACGTGCTTGGTGCACTTTTTTTCAATCTAAGATTTCTAGATTCAGCCTTTTAACTAAATAGCTCGACTTTGTGTACAATGGAACAGCTGTGCATAGCTATGATTAACTTCTGGTCCTTTTCAGACTTTGGCCAGTTCAGAAAACAGCAAAGTTTCTGATACTTTAATCTGATTCACTTCTGCTGATCACGATGTTCGACACAACGCTTCAGAGTACAAGAGCAAGCACATTATGGTTACATTGCACTAAAAATAGCATCCATAATTGAGAAAGAAATTTCAAGTTTGATAGCTTATACAGAGTAGTTGATACCAAATACTATGAAAACATGGATTAGTAACCCAATGAGAACAATGTGTAATAAAGGCTAAGGTTATCTGAGCTTTCAGTTTTAGATGTCTGAAATAACACTTGGGTGGAGTAAAAACACAATAGTACTATCCGGATGACTATTAAAAAATGCTGTATCTGCAGTCCTGTGTCAAACATAGGAAGCAATTTTTGGGGAGGCAGCCTCAGATTAAAGACAGGCAAAAGCATGTGTATTATCATCACACATACCACTTGGGCAGCAAGTACATTGTGTCACTGCTGTCATATTAAAAAATAAAAACAACGTAATTCTGAACCACAACACTCTTCTACATGTCAACACTGTTTCGCCTCGTGTTGATCTTTGATCAAGTGAATTGGGTTTTTTGTGTGTGTGTTTTTTGGTTGGTTGGTTCTTGGCCATGGGCTCATGGGCATGTCAATACTGTTTCGGCTCGTGTTGATCTTAGATCAACTGAATTTCTTGTATATATTTCAAATCAAGAAACGCTTCCTGTCTCGCCAGACCCCAAATGACAATAGACCCAATCAACATCGATTCTGTGATCACGTGGAAGGAAGACAATTAAGCCAATCAACGTAAGACATGTGACCGGAAATGAGCAGTTTTCAACCACCGTCCGCTGTAGTCCCCATGATGCCATATGCTCTGCAGTGTAGTAACAATGCCATCAAATCTTCTTTCTGCTCTTGATGATGGTAAGGTTTCTCTGCTATCCCTGTTAGACCTATCATCTGCCTTTGACACTATAGATCACTGTACCCTTCTATCTCGACTGCAACATACCTTTGGTATCTCCGATAAAACTCTTTCATGGTTCCGTTCATACCTTTGTGGTCGTACTCAGGTTGTCTCTGTTAACGGCTTCTCTTCTCACTCAGCTGGTCTGGAGTATGGAGTTCCCCAGGGTTCTGTTCTGGGCCCCATTCTCTTCGTTCTTTACACACAACCTATTTCTAACATTGCTACTCACCATGACATCTCCCACCATTGCTTTTCTGATGACAATCAGGTTTACAGGTCTGACGATATCTCTCAGCTTCCTTCTATCATTGAACGAACTCAGTCATGCATTTCTGACATCAAGGCTTGGATGACTGACAACAAACTCCAACTTAACAACGACAAGACTAACATTATTTTCATTGTCCCCAAGAGACTTTTGTCTACAAACTCGCTCCCTACTTCTATCCAACTAGAGAACTCCTGTTCGCAATCTTGGCTTCACACTGGACCAAACACTTTCTTTTCAAACTCAAATTTCCTCTGTCTGTCGTGCTTGCTATCTGGAACTCCGTCGCATTGCTTCTGTTCGTCATCTTCTCTCTGAAGACGCCACCAAAACTCTTATCTCTGCCTTTGTTATCTCTCGCTTAGACTACTGCAATTCCATTCTTGCTGGTTGCCCACAAAATCTTCTCGCTAAATTGCAGAAAATTGAGAACAGTGCTGCTCGCCTTGTACTGAGGTGTTCCAAATTCTCTCACTCTACCCCAATGCTTGAATCTCTTCACTGGCTATCGAATACAAGCTCTCTCTGCTCTGTTCCAAATCCCTGAATGATCTGGTTCCTTCTTATCTCGCTGATCTTCTGAACCTTTATACACCTCTTAGACAGTTACGCTCCTCTTCTGACACTTCTCTCCTCCAGATCCCTCGTTACCGCACCAAGACCCTTGGCGAACGCTCCTTCTCTTTCCAGGCCCCCTCCTCTTGGAATAGACTCCCTTTACCTCTCCGTTCTGCCAACTCCCTTTCTTCATTTAAGTCTTCTCTCAAAACTACTCTTTTCAAATCATAGCCTGCTATATTTCTTTTCTAAGTACTGTGCCCCTTCCATCCGCGTGTGTTTGTGTGCATGCGTGTTGTTTGTGCGTGTGTGTTGCGTGTGCGTGTGCGTGTGTGTGTGTGTGTGTGCGTGCGCGTGTGTGTGCGTGCGCGTGTGATGCGTTCGTGTGTATGTTTGTGTGTGTGTGTGTCTGTTTAGTGCGTGCGTGTGTCTGTGTTTAGTGTGTGCGTGTGTTGCGCGCGCGTGTGTATAGTGCGTGCGTGTATCGTTCTTTATTTATATATTGCTGCTGTGTTTAGGGGAAGACGGGGTAAAAAGTGCATGGGCGGGTGAAGCCCACCCCAATTATCTCATGAAAATGCGCGCGCGCGCGAATGCTGTATTAACGCTCGTCTCATTTTGTCGTTTCTTTATTTATGATAATTGCTTGCTGCGTTTATTCATTTATTATTGTAAGCGCTTAGGGCTTTTTTAAGATTAGGCGCTATAAATGCTAATTATTATTATTATTATTATCAAATTTCTGTCACTGCTGGTGCTGCTAGGTTTTAGAATCCTTGGGTCGTGAGCATGTCTATAAAGCAGTAGCGGTACAAACGCACACACTTCTTCTTTATTTTTAAAGAAGAAAGAAAAATAGAATGTGGCTGTACTTTGACTACAATGCTAGAATGGTCTTTAGAAAGCGAGTACGTTGTATTATACATAAATATAATATATAGGGCCTACATATAAGAAATTGTATGCATCATTAGATGCAGGAAGACACTGCACAATGCGTATCTATTCTCAAGAATACTCAGAAGGGTTACCAAAAAAAACACCAAAAAACCACACGCGCGCATGTACGCACGCACGCACGCACACACACACTCACACACACACACACACACACACACACACACACACACACACACACACACACACACACACACACACACACACACACACACACACACACACACACACACACACACACATCTGCAGGGTGTGAATCTACAATTTAGAAACATGCAATGCTACTTACAGAGACATTCATCAAAGCAGTGTTAAGGCCAGTCTTAAGCTATATTATTTCAAAACTGCTTAGGCATGCTGTGGTTCTTTTCCTTCTTGATAGATGGTGTGAGCTTAATATATTAATATTGCACATCAGGGTGTTATTTTGGAGTTTATTACAGTTGAACTTGTTTTTTACTTGATTGTGTCTGAGTTAGTAATGTTATTGTTTGTGTAGCGTTTGTATGATAAATTCTGGCTATTCCAGGTCGATCTTTGACCAGAGTAGTTCCTGGTAGACGATCTTCTTCAGCAAGCCATTTTGTGTTGTGTAAACCTACTCCTAACGACAAATATGTGGAAATAACTGTAGATCTCCTTACCTGGAGCCTTAGTTGTGTGTGGAAGTTGTTTACAGTTTCCGTTGTTATTCTACAGTATTCAGTATTAATTAGTTTAGTCTTTTCAGTTTATTTAATGCCCAAGATCGTAGTACTATGCTTAGCTTGGATTCAGTGGTACGGAGACCGCCATACTGGTGACACTGGGTTTTTTTTTATTGGATGCGCCTCTCTTTGTCGCTAAGGGAAGGTTATAAAAGAAGCAGAATTTCAGCTTGCTTCTATTCTCTCCTAATCGCTCAAACCTAGCAGACCTCTCAAGCCGTAACGCTCTGGCATAAATCTTTTAGTGTAGGGATATTATTTTGTAAACAAAGAACTGGTAGGAAGTATATTGTAATGATTAAATAGTAGTTGGGTTACCGGTTTGATTGCACTGCAGCTAAGCTGCTGTGTCTATAATGTCTTAGTGACAGTTGATGCAAAATGCGGAAAAAATGATTTGTCATTAACCCTTCCACCGCCAATGTCTCATTTATGCACCACAATGGTTTAACACCCATATCACTAAAAGGCACCAATTCGGGGCCTGTTATCTGAAGACCATACTGTCTTCATTTTGAGAGGTAAGGATAGGCCTAATGTTATACAGGGCATAGAGGAATTCCCAATATTGCAGATAACTTTGTTTTCTCTACCCAGTTAAGTTTAATGGTATTTGTTAGCTGAAAAATGGCTGGCAGTGAAAGGGCTAAACTTAGTTCGGAACTCCTAAAATTCTTAATTGTATTTTGTTCTTTGAGCGAGTTTGGTTTTATTTTAGATTCTTGTTAGCTTGTAAGCCCCCTTCCCTTCATCGGCTGTTTCGGCAGATAATCCTGACAACGTAAACGCTTGTTAGTGTGTCGTCTGCATCAACAGAGTTCTTTGAGATCGTGGTCTGGGCGAAGGCGTGAGATTTACAATGTGTATGTGCATTATTTTATTGTTCTAGTTTACATTTATTTATTGATAAAAAGTATTGATACGGACAGAGAGGCCTAATCAACAAAACCTTCAGACTTCAGACCTCTCTCTCTCTCTCTCTCTCTCTCTCTCTCTCTCTCTCTCTCTCTCTCTCTCTCTCTCTCTCTCTCTCTCTCTCTCTCTCTCTCTCTCTCTCTCTCTCTCTCTCTCTCTCTCTCTCTCTCTCTCTCTCTCTTCAAGGACAGATTGTAAGAATAGGCATCGCCTAAAATCTTTATCCTTGTCAAATAAAGTTTTCCAGTGTCCAGTGTCCTAAGCTCTCTCTCTCTCTCTCTCTCCTCTCTCCTCTCTCTCTCTCTCTCTCTCTCTCTCTCTCTCTCTCTCTCTCTCTCTCTCTCTCTCTCTCTCTCTCTCTCTCTCTCTCTCTCGCACTTTCTCACTCACACCTACACCCCTCTCTTTCTCTCGAGCGCGCGCACAAACACACACACGCACGCACGCGCACACACGTACGCACGTACGCACGCACGCATGCACGCACGCACGCACGCACGCACGCACGCACGCACGCACACACACATACACACACATATATACAAACACACAAAAACAAATATACACTCATGAATTAATACATGAAGGCCACCTACGAACACTTGCAAAACAAAAGCAAAGGGAAGGTACGTAAATTCCACCTTTGAAGTCTTAGATGCTTCAAACCCAGCAGAGGCATTATACGTCCATCTATTAACAGCATTCGCCCATTGCTTGAAACCTTAGTTGAAGATGATTCGTCGGAAACTGACATGAAAGAAAACGCTACACATTTACTGGCTAAGCGAATCTTTGGCCTTTTTTTAAAATTCCTTTGACAATGCATACCCAGAAGAAAGGAACAGTCAACTACTCAGCAGAAAAGGGTATGAGCCGTTTTTTCCTCACATTTTCCTTCTTGATTGAAAATAAAGTCTACAATGGCTATGTCCTACTTCAGTTCTCTGGAAGCAGGCTTTTAAGACATAGAATTGTAATCTCAAAAAAGTGAAACAAGTGCCCAAACTGTGAAACAACGCTAACCCAAAAAGTAACAATCCGAAAGGTATATTTTGCCATTTTCTGATATCAACAATATTCAACCGCTGTGTCTCTCGCCGTCGTCCGAACCACAGAGTGAAAGTGATACAGCTCTGTGTAGTATAGCTAGTAGAGGATCATAGATTAAAAGCAAAATTAGTTCTGTAACCCAGGCTGGTGGGGCCCATCTTCCCACAGGATGCGGGAGTAAACCCTGAGACAACATCCTGAACTGGAGTCCCTAAGGCTGATCTCGGCTACGTTCCGGCAATTCCTGCAGCCTTGTGGCCGTTGATGGTAGGAAATCTCGCCAGGGGAAATTTCGCCAGTGGAAAATTTGTCAGGGCAGAAAAAAAAGTCAGTAGAAAATTCGCCAGAGGTCGGAAAATTACGACTTTTTCGTCTGTCGAATTTCCACCTGGCCAAGTTACCTATTATTTCTTAAGAGTCACTTGTCCGTGCTGCGTGCGTGCCTCCGTCCGTTGACTTGTGTTTTATGCCTTGTGTTTTATGCCTTGTGTGTTATATGCCTTGTGTTTTATGTCTTGTGTTTTATGCCTTGTGTGTTATGTCTTGTGTTTTATACCTTGTGTGCTATGCCTTGTGTGTTATGCCTTGTGTGTTATATGCCTTGTGTGTTATGTCTTGTGCTTTATACCTTGTGTGCTATGCCTTGTGTGCTATGTCTTGTGTTTTATACCTTGTGTGCTATGCCTTGTGTTTTATGCCTTGTGTGCTATGACTTGTGTGCTATGTCTTGTGTTTTATACCTTGTGTGCTATGCCTTGTGTGCTATGTCTTGTGTTTTATACCTTGTGTGCTATGCCTTGTGTTTTATACCTTGTGTGCTATGCCTTGTG
>CM065692.1:35413320-35420820 GCA_017654935.2 Phymorhynchus buccinoides
GGAGGGGAAAAAAGGACAAATATTCACTCTAGCTCACACATAAGTTTCACGTTCAAGTTAAATCGCATGAAAGAAACCAAAACAGTTCACTGTAAAATGGGAAAAATAGAAAGAATGAAGTCAAAGAAACAAGCGCGGATTCGCAATCGTTTGTGGCAGCGGTCTATTTTTACCTCTCCAATCATTACATACACTGAGTCGCCTCCCCTGTTTTTCAATAATTTTAATCTGTAAACCAGAATGTTATGTCTGCACCATGTCGTAACTTTTTATATCTTTTGGAAAACATTTAAAACTATTTATCCTACTTATACTCATCGAAAGAAGCACCGCATACTCGTCGTGTCTGTTGCAGTGTCTGTATTACGTATGTTTATTATTTTGTACGTTTTAAAATGAAGATTCATGTGCTCTGTTCAGTATACAATTCTTTCCATACCTAAGGACTGTAGATATGACAACTGAAATGTTACTCTTTGCCCAAGTATTTTGTTCTCTTTTACAATATGTGCGACAATTTTGGAAATATGTGCGACAATTTTGGAATATGTGCGACAATTTTGGACCGACCGACAGACAGACCGACAGACAGACCGACAAAGTGAGTTATAGGTTTGTGGCTTGTGCCACAAACAAAAAAGAAAAAGAAGAGTTCCTCAGATCAGAAAGTAGACGGGGACAAAATAAGCAGAACAAGAAGGATGAAACGAAATGAGGTTAAAAAAATTAAAAAAAATTAAAAAATAACAATATAATTACCGTTTTCATTGTCACAATGAATAATATATACACAGAGAGAGAGAGAGAGAGAGAGAGAGAGAGAGAGAGAGAGAGAGAGAGAGAGAGAGAGAGAGAGAGAGAGAGAGAGAGAGTGGAGAGAGGAGTAGAGACAGAGAGATATATACAGAAAGAGAGAGAGAGAGAGAGAGAGAGAGAGAGAGAGAGAGAGAGAGAGAGAGAGAGAGAGAGAGAGAGAGAGAGAGAGAGAGAGAGAGAGAGAGAGAGAGAGAGAGAGAGCGCAGGAAGCAAGGGTTTGTTCGTGTGTGCTCGTGCATGTTGTATGCTGTAGACAATAACGATAAGAGAAGGAAACCGATTCTCATCTACCCATGGTGAACCTATATATCTCTTTCTTTTTTCTGTTCTTTTCTTTTTAGCTGAACTAATCTTTCCACTGCTTTCGGTCCCCTGACTTCCTCATGCAAGGCACGCCCACATCTGTCCACGCACTGCGCCTCTGGACAACGAAACAGAGTAGATTGAACTTTCAACAAGTAAACAGCGCGTATAAGATTTCACCCTCCACTAACCAGGATGTTCCATCATCTTTTATTTTTCAACAAATACGCGCCCTCATTCCCCACCAGAACGCCTATAAGAAGATAATGATTACTGTTATGAAAATGTGCACAATGCAATTCGTCTTTTTCATAATAATATCATCAAATGCAGTTTGTCCACTTTAAATGATGTCAAGTTTGTCAATTAGTCGACTTCAACTACAGAACACATTAATAGAAAGCAAACAATTAGGTATTAGGTATTAGGTACTTTATAGTCAAAGAGGCGTCTCTGTGAAATTCGGGTTGCTCCCACCTGGAGAGCGTGTCGCAGCCAGAGGTACGCCTCCCAATATTGTTTTTTGATAATGAATATATTTTGACAAAGGTTGTCATAGCAATACAGATAATAATCATCATTCACATACTAATTATGGCAACATGCTGCTGTTCTGCTTGAAGTTTGTGTTCTTTATTGTTGTTATTTTCTGTTTCGATTAAAACAATTTTATGTCGGAATTAAAAGATTATTTCATTGAACCGCACTGAACCGCTACCAGTGGCCTCCCAGCAGACGACGCTGACGAAGGGAGCTAGATGCCCGCGAAAGATCCGAAGTAAGCTTATTTCTTTTGCTTGAGTGTTTGTGGCTAAAATACTTCTAATAAGATTATTTCATTGTTACATAATTTGGATGTGTTATTACTTTCTGCATCAATCCTTTCATTTTTTTTAATTTGTTATGTTTGACTTCTTTTGAGTATATGTTACGTTTTACTTTTTGTTTATTTCAGGTTATTGTTACTATAATATTAGTTCTAACTCTCTCTGTCTGTCTGTCTCTCTCTCTCTCTCTCTCTCTCTCTCTCTCTCTCTCTCTCTCTCTCTCTCTCTCTCTCTCTCTCTCTCTCTCTCTCTCTCTCTCCTGCTCTCTATTCACCCCATGCCTCTTCTTGTTTTCATATCGTTTGTTTCTATCTTCTCTTTCTTACCTTTGAGTTTTTCTTTCTGTCTTTTGCTTTCCGTCTGGTAGAGAATGGCCATTGGTTTCAACTCTCCTATGCAATTATCTTAACATTTACAAAGCTGCTACTGCTTCGTGTGTGAAAGATGCAACGTGGACGTACGTCCACAATGGCTGGTGATAGGCAAACCTGAACCCGGGTACCCATTGAGTATTGAAACCCGTAACCACCATCCCCATGCCAGTTCTCTTTACTTCTTCTGTCTCTTTCTATCCTTCATTCTTCCCTCCACTTTCTTCATCTGTCTGTCACACTTCCGTCGCTGTCCCCTTTTCCCCCCGTCTCTGTCTCTTTCCCCGTCTCTCTCTCTCTTTCCCCGTCTCTCTCCCTATCCCTCTTTCCCTTGCCCCCCCCCAAATAATGGTTCTTCCTTAATCTTCTTTTCCCCCCTCTTTTCCTAGTTGCCCCTTGCTCTCTCTTATCCTCTCTTCATGACCTCTCTCTCCCTCTGTCTCTCTCGGTTTCTGTTTGTCTGTCTTTCTCACTCTGGCTGGCTATCTTCCATCTCAACTCTCTCTCTCTGTGTCTCTGTCTCTCTCTCTCTCTCTCTCTCTCTCTCTCTCTCTCTCTCTCTCTCTCTCTCTCTCTCTCTCTCTCTCTCTCTCTCTCTCTCTCTCTCTCTCTCTCTCATCTACCACTATTTCCGTCTTTGACTTGGCCAGAAATTAGTGAACCCTGGTTGACTCTGGGAAAGATTTTGAGTTGACGTGGAGCGAGTGGGCTTCAAAGACCCAACAGCTAATAGGAAAGTCAGCCCCCCTCTTTGTGTTCGTCATCTGTGCTGATCATACCATTGTCAAGAGCCTGCCATCACTGAGGGTGCAGTTTTTCGTTTGGGGGCATCATCATCATATAGTAATTTGGCAAGTGTCCCGTGTGTGTGTCTGTGTGTCTGTCTGAAACACGAAACGAGCCTTATAACTCCGCCGTTTTTCGACCGAATCGCTTCAAATTTGCTGTGAGCCCTCACGGGGCGATGGCAACGGCAACCGAGGCGGCCGTGTCATTTGCGCGGTTTCGCAAATGCGCGAAACGCGCATCCGCCGGCCTCTCGGCGCCCGTATCTCCGGTGTTTCTGGACCGATTGCCTTCGAATTTGGCAGGAAGATCACTGGGGACGGGGACTATCCGTGTGCCAACCTGGAAGCGAATCGGTTAAACGCGCGCGCTATACGACTCCGCCGTTTCTTAACCGAATCGTTCAAATTTGCTGTACTCAGCGTTACCAGTACTTGGCGTTACCCTTACTAGGCGTTACCGTTACTAGGCGTTACTGGGACTCGGCGTTGCGCTAGTGAAAATGAAAGGTTGGAGAGAGAGAGAGAGAGAGAGAGAGAGAGAGAGAGAGAGAGAGAGAGAGAGAGAGAGAGTAGAGAGAGAGAGAGAGTATTTCTGTTCGTCATAATTATGTTGTGCTCATATCATTCTCAAGAGCCTACCATCAATGATGGTGCATTTTGTCGTTTTGGGGCATGAAAATGAAAGGGTGGAGAGAGAGAGAGAGAGAGAGAGAGAGAGAGAGAGAGAGAGAGAGAGAGAGAGAGAGAGAGAGAGAGAGAGAGAGAGAGAGAGAGAGAGAGAGAGTATTTCTGTTCATCATCTGTTGTGCGCATAGCTTGTTATCACTGATGGTGCATCTTTTTGTTTCGGGGCGTGAAAATGTGTGTGTGAGTGTGTAAGACAGGGTGCGCAGAGAGAGAGAGAGGGAACGAACGAATTGTTTAAATTATACAGGGTAATGAGATAAGTATACATACTGTTTTACACCCAGCCCTGAGAGAGAGAGAGAGAGAGAGAGAGACAGAGACAGAGACAGAGACAGAGAGACGGATGCATGGTTTTGTTTTCGAGTCAGGCCACATCCCTCATGATGAAGATTAGTGAACACGGTGGACATATGTCAATCCATTTCTGTCGTAATGCCGTAAAAATATTGAATAGCACGGAATTAAAGGGAATCTCTCTCTCTCTCTCTCTCTCTCTCTCTCTCTCTCTCTCTCTCTCTCTCTCTCTCTCTCTCTCTCTCTCTCTCTCTCTCTCTCTCTCTCTCTCTCTCTCTCTCTCTCTCTCTCTCTCTCTCTCTCTCTCTCTCTCTCTCAACCTCTTTCTCTCTAAAGACCGTCCAGTTGTTTGGCAGCTTATGAAGGATTCCCTCCGGTCCATTAATTCACCCTGTCTGAGTCCTTTGATCACAATGACAGCTCGGTATCTGCTGTCGGCAGCTTATGCTGCCCGCATAATAATGTGAGGATGAGCCCAAACCGCTTAACAAAAAAAGATACAATAAGCACACAACGAATTACTACACGTATTAAGGAGAACAACACTGGACAGTGATCGACACCCCCCCCCCCCCCCTAAAAAAGAAAAACAACAACAACAACAACATAACATCAACACACACACACACACACACACACACACACACACACACACACACACACACACACACACACACACACACACACACACACACACACACACACACACACACACACACACTTTATGCGTAGGTAGTGAAATTGGTTGGGATCTTGCCAGCTCAGGTCACTGTACTAATCGCCGTCTGAGTCCTTTGATCAGGGCTGACCATCACTATAGCGTGCCCGGCCACACGTCAAAAATTACACGTGCCAAGATCTTCGGTTAATGAGTCAAGCATTAATAGTTACAAAGAGAATTATTCCCTAACAGTCCCATTTTAATAAGTCAGTCATGTTTGCGAGTGTAAACAAGACTTCTGCCCATCGTTTCATCGCTCCCCTCAGGCCTATCCGGCTACCGTGGCGCCCCCCAGGGACAAACCCCGAGCGGTACAGCCCTGACCTTCACGGCCACTTTTTGCTGGGAGGGAGACAGGATTAGGATGGTAATTAGGTCGTTGAGCTCCCGCCTGAAGTGTGAGAAGTTAGGAGCCTCTGCAACGGATGCGCCAGAGGAGAAGGCCAACTTCAAGTTCGATTTTGTTCTTTTATTCCACATGTCTGTTAATGCTAGGTGCTAAATGTTTCTAGGTAGACTCAATAAATGAAATGGCAAGGAATGGGACCTATGCATTATCATTGGAATGTTAGCAACTTTTATGGAAGGGACTGCCAACGGAGAAACCCAGCTGGCACCAGAATACAGAATGTGTCACGGAAGAATAAGAAGACTTGAATTAATTTGAACTCAACTTATTAACGCATTGCTGAACTTTGAACATTTTAATCTGTGCCGAATTATGAAAACCGCAGTTAATTGATTAATGATAAAATAATTAAATCGTAAGTCATTTCACTGATTAAAAAAAAGAAACAAGGACATGATTGAGTATACAGATACGCAAATGACTCTTTTAAAGTTCACTTTGGAAACCACAGGGTATACTGTAGCTTGACTGTAGCTTGACTGTAGCTTGACTGTAGCTTGACTGTAGCTTGACTGTAGCTTGACTGTAGCTTCACTATAGCTTGACTGTAGCTTGACTGTAGCTTCACTGTAGCTTGACTGTAGCTTGACTGTAGCTTCACTGTAGCTTCACTGTAGCTTCACTGTAGCTTCACTGTAGCTTCACTGTAGCTTGACTGTAGCTTCACTGTAACTTGACTGTAGCTTCACTGTAGCTTCACTGTAGCTTGACTGTAGCTTCACTGTAGCTTCACTGTAGCTTCACTGTAGCTTGACTGTAGCTTGACTGTAGCTTGACTGTAGCTTGACTGTAGCTTCACTGTAGCTTCACTGTAGCTTGACTGTAGCTTCACTGTAGCTTGACTGTAGCTTGACTGTAGCTTGACTGTAGCTTGACTGTAGCTTGACTGTAGCTTGACTGTAGCTTGACTGTAGCTTCACTGTAGCTTCACTGTAGCTTGACTGTAGCTTGACTGTAGCTTGACTGTAGCTTCACTGTAGCTTCACTGTAGCTTGACTGTAGCTTCACTGTAGCTTGACTGTAGCTTGACTGTAGCTTCACTGTAGCTTGACTGTAGCTTCACTGTAGCTTGACTGTAGCTTGACTGTAGCTTCACTGTAGCTTGACTGTAGCTTGACTGTAGCTTGACTGTAGCTTGACTGTAGCTTGACTGTAGCTTGACTGTAGCTTCACTATAGCTTCACTGTAGCTTGACTGTAGCTTCACTGTAGCTTGACTGTAGCTTCACTGTAGCTTGACTGTAGCTTGACTGTAGCTTGACTGTAGCTTCACTATAGCTTCACTGTAGCTTGACTGTAGCTTCACTGTAGCTTCACTGTAGCTTCACTGTAGCTTCACTGTAGCTTGACTGTAGCTTGACTGTAGCTTCACTGTAGCTTCACTGTAGCTTCACTGTAGCTTCACTGTAGCTTCACTGTAGCTTCACTGTAGCTTGACTGTAGCTTGACTGTAGCTTCACTGTAGCTTCACTGTAGCTTCACTGTAGCTTCACTGTAGCTTGACTGTAGCTTCACTGTAGCTTCACTGTAGCTTGACTGTAGCTTGACTGTAGCTTGACTGTAGCTTCACTGTAGCTTCACTGTAGCTTGACTGTAGCTTCACTGTAGCTTCACTGTAGCTTCACTGTAGCTTGACTGTAGCTTCACTGTAGCTTCACTGTAGCTTGACTGTAGCTTGACTGTAGCTTGACTGTAGCTTCACTGTAGCTTCACTGTAGCTTGACTGTAGCTTCACTGTAGCTTGACTGTAGCTTCACTGTAGCTTCACTGTAGCTTCACTGTAGCTTCACTGTAGCTTGACTGTAGCTTGACTGTAGCTTGACTGTAGCTTCACTGTAGCTTCACTGTAGCTTGACTGTAGCTTGACTGTAGCTTCACTGTAGCTTCACTGTAGCTTCACTGTAGCTTCACTGTAGCTTCACTGTAGCTTCACTGTAGCTTCACTGTAGCTTCACTGTAGCTTCACTGTAGCTTGACTGTAGCTTCACTGTAGCTTGACTGTAGCTTGACTGTAGCTTCACTGTAGCTTGACTGTAGCTTCACTGTAGCTTGACTGTAGCTTGACTGTAGCTTGACTGTAGCTTCACTATAGCTTGACTGTAGCTTGACTGTAGCTTGACTGTAGCTTGACTGTAGCTTCACTGTAGCTTGACTGTAGCTTGACTGTAGCTTGACTGTCATGCGAGTGAGTAAAGAAGTCGCCGTGTAATGGTCGACTTATGGCGATTATTTGACTGCCAGCAGGCACTCAAACCACTAGGGGCTTATCACGCTATATGCTTAGT
>CM065692.1:35425820-35428320 GCA_017654935.2 Phymorhynchus buccinoides
ACACAAAAAAACACAATAACACGAGTCGAAAATTATCTCCCTTTCCCGTTACCAGTAACTGAGAGTACAGTTTATATGGCTCTGCTGTTTGGGGGGAGTGTGTGTGTGTGTGTGTGTGTGTGTGTGTGTGTGTGTGTGTGTGTGTGTGTGTGTGTGTGTGCGTGCGTGCGCGTGCGTGCGCGCGCGTACGTGCGTGTCTGTCTGTCTGTTTGTGTGTCCGCTTTTGTCATATTTCCTGCTAGCACCACTCACCCCTCACCCCCACCTCCTCTAAACCGCATCTACCGTCGTTTAGCTTTTCTTTTCACCCTTCCCTTCACTCTCTTCCTCTCTCCCCTCAACCCCCTTTGTGTCTGTTTGTGTGTTTGGGTTTTTTCCCTGTACGCATAATCTGTCCCAAGCTAAATGTCTTGTGACGCACTACGAACATTCCCTTCAAATCTTTTATTAGAGTGGTCGAAATAATTTCCAGCCGCGGACGAAGAGAGCGAAGCTGGTAATGGTTTCACTGCTGTTTGTGGATATCTATCTATCAATCTATGTATGTTACCATAGTAGCGTTTAAACGGAGGGACATAGGAAGCTCAAAGTTTGCATGCGGATAGGTAGTTAGATGGTTGCTTTAACGTCTAATTAATCCTTTATCAAGGGCGACGATGAAGGTCATCGGTCAAAGGTCAAGGTCACTGGAGCCGTTTTGGGCAGACACAGTCCAAGTGAAAGAAATATTGAATCGGGGACCTATGAGGCTCACATTTTGCATGCGAATAGGTCGTTAGGATAGGCCAGGTTCAAAGATGAAGGTCATTGGTTAAAGGTCGTCACTGAAGCCGTTTTTTGCAAGACACGGACCAAGGGAAACAACTCTTGCTTTGAAACAGACCACCACTCTGCAACTTGTTACTTCCCTTTACTTGTCGAAGTCACAGGTGTGTGAGTAAAAGTTCAGTGGCGGAGAGAGTTAGAGAGACAGAGACAGAGAGAGTGTGTGTGTGTGTGTGTGTGTGTGTGTGTGTGTGTGTGTGTGTGTGTGTGTGTGTGTGTGTGTGTGTGTGTGTGTGTGTGTGTGTGTGTGTGTGTGTGTGTGTGTGTGTGTGTGTGTGTGTTTTCGAAACTGGCCCAAGGTGAAAATCCGGAGATATCGGACTTCAAACATCTTTAATTAGCCCTTCCACGTTTATTCTAGCCTCTCTCTCTCTCTCTCTCTCTCTCTCTCTCTCTCTCTCTCTCTCTCTCTCTCTCTCTCTCTCTCTCTCTCTCTCTCTCTCTCTCCTCTCTCTCTCTCTCTCTCTCTCTCTCGATTCCCTCTTAATCCCTTTAATCCCGCTTTGAATCCCGTGTTATTCATTATCTTTATACTGTTGTGACAGGAATGCATTGACGTGTGTTCACTAATCCTCATCATTGAATGAAACGATCTCTCTTTCTGTCTCTTTCTCTCTTTCTTTTTTTTTCTTTCTCTCTCTCTCTCTCTCTTGCACTCTCTCGTAACCATTTGTTTTCACAATAATATTGTATTTATGTTCCCAAATGACATGGGCCTATTCATTATTCATTAAAATCCTTCGTTCACTAGTCCATTCGCTCTCTCTCTCTCTCTCTCTCTCTCTCTCTCTCTCTCTCTCTCTCTCTCTCTCTCCCTCTCCCTCTCTCTCTCTCTCTCTCTCTCTCTCTCTCTCTCTCTCTCTCTCTCTCTCTCTCTCTCTCTCTCTCTCTCTCTCTCTCTCTCTCTCTCTCTCTCTCTCTCTCTCACCGCACACCCATTTGGATTTTGTTCCGTTTACCTCTTTTCTCAACCTGCACCTAAAGCCTGTGGCCTACAACTTTGAAATCCATTCTAATCCCTCTAGACACTGAAGAAGACTAGGTTTCCAAGTCATGCCTGCTCCAATCCCTTTCGTTCCACTGTCTGTGCGGACAGTATGCTATGCAGGAACAGATGAAAAGGCTGTCACAGACAGCCGTTAGCCACAAGACAGGGATATAAATGAGTATATGAAGAAGAAAGGGTTACAAACAAAGTTCACATCCGTACATATAGGCCTATGTCACGAGAAAGTTTGGCGATTGGTATCGGTGAAATTCAGAATTCTGAAATTTCCCGGGAAAATTCCGAATTTTCCAGAACTTACAACGAAGTTAAATCAATTTTGAGAGAGAGAGAGAGAGAGAGAGAGAGAGAGAGAGAGAGAGAGAGAGAGAGAGAGAGAGAGAGAGAGAGAGAGAGAGAGAGAGAGAGAGAGAGAGAGAGAGAGAGAGAGAGAGAGAGAGAGAGAGAGAGAGAGAGAGAGAGAGAGAGAGAGAGAGAGAGAGAGAGAGAGAGAGAGAGAGAGAGAGAGAGCATGTGAATAGTGTGTTTGCCCACAACTGAACTGTGCATTTATGTCACTATCTTTTAATACAGACTTTTATTGCGGTTGACATAATAATAATGTGTTGTAATGTTTGTATTTCTCAGACGTTTTACATGTATGTGCTTATATCTCTTGGAATCTTGTAG
>CM065692.1:35433320-35448320 GCA_017654935.2 Phymorhynchus buccinoides
AAGTTCATCGACTCGTCCCAGATCTTCCACATCAACACAGCGACAGTGTAGACAGCTATAGGAGCAAAGAATACGTCGCAGCCAAGGACACTTCGCGTAAAGGACACCTTTATACAGGTAAAACAGCATGCATAAAAGGACATACAAGCACACAGATATTGATTCAATTTTTTTGTTAAACATTTGCTGCCGTAATGTTGTGTCACCTAGTTTGTTCTAGTAATCCGAGAGGGTGAATAATTGTGTTACTCCTATTTCTCTAGCTTTCCCACGACACCCTCCCTCCCTCTTTCTCTCTTTTTCGACTTCGACTTCTCTCTCTCTCTCCCCCTCCCTCCCTCTCTCTCTCTCTCTCTCTCTCTCTCTCTCTCTCTCTCTCTCTCTCTCTCTCTCTCTCTCTCTCTCATATTTGCATGCTTCATCTCTCCTATTCATATCATTTCCTCGATATTCCAACCACGATCTCCAAAATTTCACCATTCAAATCCTAGGGGGGGGGGGGGGGGGGGGGGGGTCGAGGGGGGAGATGCGAGGGGGGGGGGGGGTAATAGGACAACGGGCAATGGGACAGAAGAGTGCTAGAAGGGGGCGGGGTGGGGGTGTTCTTGTAAGTGAGAGACAGAAAACGGGGGTAACAATGTGGAAATTGTCTCCATTGCTTTGGTCCTGCTGGTTTACACATCGTCGGAATTCGTTTTCAAGAATTCTCCAAAATTAATGGAAGCGATGGTTTCCATCCTGAATTGTCTGTTTGATCATCATCTTAACTGTGATGCTCCCATCCACCCCCACCCCACCCCTACTCTGAGTTGTCTGTTTGATCATCATCGTAACTAACAATGCTGCACTACTGTCTGACTTGGAAATTGGAAGGAAGTACAAGCAGATGGAACGCTTTCAGTCACACAGACAACCATGGGTTACAGTTCAAATTGACGTTTGAAACTCTCGGCCTACATTTGACTCTAATCGGATATTATACCTGAATAACAAAACATATGCGCACACGCACGCGCGCGCACACGCACGCACGCACGCACACACACACACACACACACACACACACACACACACACACACACACACACACACACACACACACACACACACACACATACACACACACACATACACGCACACACTCATGTACAGGCACGTATATAATTACACATGTGTACGCATATACATGTGCATATGTTAGGCCTACGCCCAATCCGTGAAATTGCCCGTTTCATTAAATGGGCATTATGGTTTGCCCAATTCTTGAAAACAGTCAATTTAAAAACTGCTGTTTGAAAAACTACTTTAAATGAAAAATATCTAAGAGTTGGTTCCAAAAAATGAGAAATCACGCATATAAATGTCATTTGTCTCTTATTCAGATCTACTTTATTCAAAGCGTTTAATGAAACAAGTGGTTCAGGCATGCACAATGGTCGCATTCAGTTGGGTGAAAGTAAGCTTACAATATAGAAAAAAATGCTTCCGCTGAATCAACCTTAATCAATACTTGTGTGGATGTGAACTGAATAAAAAAGAATACAATACATTGTCCATTTCACGATTTGGACAAATGATTTTGCCCATTTCATGAAATAAGTACTTTCATTGATCGGGTGTAACACATACGTGTCTCTATCCCTCCGATAGCCTATAAACGTATACCAAATGTAATACATTTAGTTAGTCAACAATGAGATCGAGAGGGGGGGATAAACAAGCATTGGATCCATCATATAGTAAAAAGCCAAGTGTCCGTGTGTCTGTCTGTGTGTCTGTCTGTCTGAAACACAAAACGGGCCTTATAACTCCGCCGTTTTTTGACCGAATCGCTTCAAATTTGCTGTGAGCCCTAACGGGGCGATGGCAACGGCAACCGAGGCGGCCGTATCATTTGCGCGGTTTCGCAAATGCGCGAAACGCGCATCCGCCGGCCTCTCGGCGCCCGTATCTCCGGCGTTTCTGGGCCGATTGCCTTCGAATTTGGCAGGAAGATGACCGGGGCCGGGGACTATCCATGTGCCAAACCGGAAGCGAATCGATTCTGAAATGCCGGAGATACGGGCGTCGACAGGCCGCTTCACGTTTTCACAAACCGCGGCGTAACCAGACACGACATTGACTCGAGATTTGGAACATGCGTGACCAGGGATAGTGACTATCGTCATGCAAAATTTCAACAGCATCCGTTCATAAACGCGCGCTATAACCCGCTTCATTTTGCAGGACGCTAATTTCAACCAACACTTGACACATAACCAAAGACTCTAAAAGGGGAAGATGGACTACTTAAGAGTTACGGCGAGCCTGGCTGATAGAGTTATCGTTAGTGGGGTAGTTCACAGTGGCGGCTATGCAAAGACTCAGACTGGAATTTGAACGGAGAATTCAACTGTCCTATCGACGTGTTATGTCATAAAGATGTTTAAAAGGGACACAACCAGTGTTTCTGTCCTCACTACTCATATAGGGAAAAGGGACCGGATGTTAGTCTTTTCTTTTCAATGTCTTTGGCTCTTTGCTTGCCTCGCTGCGCGCTGCAGCTATTTTTATACAGACAGTGGAGAGAGAGAGAGAAAGAGAGAGAGAGAGAGAGAGAGAGAAACTGACTGGGGTGGGTGGGTGGGTGGTGGGGGTGGGAGTAGAATGCAGCAAGCTTCCCCCCCCCCCCCCCTAGGGATACTGGGATTGGGGGGGTGTCTTCCGTACAAATAGTTCCCCCACCTTCTGGAAGTTATGTGCTTATAACTACCTCTAATCTGTCAGTCTCTTTGATTCTGCCTTTTTTCTTTGCATGCTGTTATCTACTATCGTTCTGCCTTTCCGGTCCATTCTCCTGCCTTTTTTCAAGAAATACTTTCAAAAACATTTCCTCTAGCTGAAGTCAGACATGCTGGGCCTAATTATTCTTACTTAGGCGCATAACAGCAGCATGATGCATCTACGTTCGTAATTGACAGAAACATGCCTGAACGACTGAAGAAGAAGAACTTAGAAGAAGAAGAAGAAGTACTACTCTCTCTCTCTCTCTCTCTCTCTCTCTCTCTCTCTCTCTCTCTCTCTCTCTCTCTCTCTCTCTCTCTGTGTGTGAGGTCAAAGTGAAAATGATTATGAAACACTCTTTCTGCGATAGGTCAAGATGTGCCCCCCCCCCCTACATTTCAGGGGGGGGGGGGGGGTTGGGGGCGCGTGCATGTTGCTGTCTCTCTCTCTCTCTCTCTCTCTCTCTCTCTCTCTCTCTCTCTCTCTCTCTCTCTCTCTCTCTCTCTCTCTCTGTCTGTCTCTCTCTCTGTGTATTTGTCTGTCTCTCTCTCTCTCTGTGTCTCATGTCTCTGTATGTCTATGTGTCTCTCTCTCTGTCTGTCTGTCTGCCTCTGTGCCTGCTCCGGGCGGAGGACAGGGGCTGGAGGGGGGAGGGGGGCTGGAGGGGGAGGGGGGCTGGTGGGGGAGGGGGGAGGGGTGGGGGAGGGTGTTCAAGGGGGGGATGGGGGGGACGGGGAATGGTTGGGGGTGGGGTACGGTGGGGGGTGTTCATGGAGAAGAATGAATGCTTTTTTTGTTTTAGTTGTGGGTCCCCAGATTTATTAAAACGGAGCTACAATGGTTGAACCACAGATTAAGAACCTCTCTGGTTTAACTAAGTAGGCTTTCAGTTCGTTTTTCCTTTTAGTCCTTTGCCGATCTACGATCGCAAAGGAGTATGTTTTCGTTCAGATTTGTTTCCTTTTTTTGTTGGTTTGTTTGTTCTTCTTTTCTGTCTGTCCCAAGGATCTCCCGAACCGCTAGACCGAATCGCTTCAAATTTTGTGTGGTTGTGTGTCCCCATGAGAGGAAGGCATCCGCGCAAAACTTTTTGCCGCCCTGACCTTCACCTTGGCGTATGACCTTGAAAACCGAAAACCGTTAAGGGGCCATAACTTCCACACCGCAGGTCCTAGAGTCTTCAAACTTGGCATGGAGGTACTTTCCCTTATGGCCGTTCTGCTGATGGCATACCAATGAAGGTCAAGGTCGAGGTCAGGGAGATCGGTATGCTTTGAAAGTGGTAGGGGTCTAATAATTGGGTTTTTCTGTCCCACACATATCTCCCGAACCGCTTCACCGAATCGTTTCCAATTTTGTGTGGTGTCGTGTCACCATGAGTGGAAGGCATCTGCACATAAATTATTGCCGTTGTGACCTTCACCTTGTTGTATGACCTTGAAAACCAAAAATATTTAAGGGGCTATAACGTTCACACCGTTGGTCTTAGGGACTTAGGCTTACTTTGGCTTACGGTTGTTCTGATGATTGCATACCTATCAAGGTCACGGTCAAGGTCATGTAGATCGGTAGGCCTTGAAAGTAGTAGGGGTCTAAAAATTGGGTTTTCAGCCACAAAACTAAAAATATAATATTTCACGGACCTGGCGAAACCGGTACTCAGCGTTACCGGTACTTGGCGTTACCTGTACTAGGCGTTACCGGTACTAGGCGTTACCGGTACGGGGCGTTGCGCTAGTTTCTTTAAAAAGAAAGACAGAGAGACAGACAGGCGTAGAAAGAGAGGCAGAAAAGGAGACGGGAAAGCAGACATATTTACATATACATCAATATTCTCATCTAAAATCGCATAAACGAAACACAAAAGCCCCAAATAGAAGACAACAAAATACAACATAATTTTATTACCGAAGCACGAAATTGAAAAAACGGATCGGATATAATGAAAACGATGAACGTGACCGCTGAAGAAGTTTCTCAAAATTGAAACGTCAACGTTTAGTTCCATTATGGTGCTCTAGTCTGTCTTGTAATACAGTGACCTTCGTATAGTGTTTAGTCTAGAAATGTCTTTCGGCCATGAGCACTTCAAAACAGTCGGTATTCCGGAAGGTCCCCAAAGGCCAACTAATCCCAAAGGCCCAAAGGCCAACTAATCCTAAAGGCTGCAGCACTAATACAAGAGCACGTGCAAAGTTCTGAGTTAAACGTTTCAATTAGTAAACTTCAATGCAAAATAGATAGTGTTAAGTAGTCTTAAATTATATTTCTATTAAAAAAATTTAAACCACATGCGCGCGCGCGCACGCATGCGCACACACACACACACACACACACACACTTGAAGCCAGCAGCATTGATTTATTCCTGTGGTATTTATTTTGCTGATTTGATTCAGTTGGCTGCTTGGATAACAGACCCGTTTTTCTCTGGCAATGACCGGAGAAGTCGACGCACCTCTGAAAGCTTTGTTCAAAGTGCTTGCTTCGTCCTCTCGGGTGTTCTGCATTCATTCTGTTTGTTCTCTGCATCTCTCTCTCTCTCCTTTTTAACTCTCTCTAACGTCTCTCTCTCTCCTCTCTCTCTCTCTCTCTCTCTCTCTCTCTCTCTCTCTCTCTCTCTCTCTCTCTCTCTCTCTCTCTCTCTCTCTCTCTCAGATTGGGTGAGATAAGATGAATGTTAAATTTCAAAAAGTAATGTTGTTGACATGTACTATATGGTTGTATTTCATTCAACTCCATGCTATGGGCAGAGTCTTCATATCAGCATTACAATTTGTCAAGTGTCAACTCTCTCTCTCTCTCTCTCTCTCTCTCTCTCTCTCTCTCTCTCTCTCTCTCTCTCTCTCTCTCTCTCTCTCTCTCTCACTCTCTCTCTCTCTCTCTCTCTCTGTCTCTCTCTCTCTCTCTCTCTCTCTCTATCTCTCTGTCTGTCTCTCTCTCTCTCTCTCTCTCTCTCTCTCTCTCTCTCTCTCTTTATCTATCTCTCTCTCTCTCTCTCTCTCTCTCTCTCTCTCTGTGATTGTTTATCCTCTCACAATCTCTACATCCATCGCTTTTATTTCATTATTTTTTCCCCTCTCTATCTCTACCTCCATCACTTTTATTTCATTCTTTTTTCCCCTCTACCGCCATCACTTGTATTTCATTTTTTCCCCTCTCTATCTTCTCTACCTCCGTCACTTTTATTTCATTTTTTCCCCTCTCTATCTTCTCTACCTCCGTCACTTTTATTTCATTCTTTTTTCCCCTCTCTATCTCTACTTCCATCACTTGTATTTCATTCTTTTTTCCCCTCTACCTCCATCACTTTTATTTCATTCTTTTTCCCCCTCTCTCTCTCTAAATCCATCACTTTTATTTCATTCTTTTTCCCCCTCTCTATCTCTACCTCCATCACTTTTATTTCATTCTTTCCCCTTCCCTCTCTTTGCACTACATGACCACTATCACTTCACATGGTTTCTGAAGAGAAAAAAGGGCACAGTATTAGTTTCATCTTAAATTCCCAACGTCTTTTCAAACAACAGTCGAAGCTCGGTTCAAAGTTGACAGGCCATGCATCTCCCGGTACCAACCTAGCAGACTGTCTGTCTCTGCAAAGACCATTGACTCGCATCAACAGCACAAGTAAAATGGCCGACCACGACTAAGAAGAAAGGGGACATTTCTGTTCAGAAGAGTCGGAAACAACTTTCTACCACAATCCTACGCAATAGCTCGACCCAATTTCTGCTGCGTTTGTTTTGATCCCTCCTCTCGATGTCCTTCTCCCCACCTCTTCACTCGAAGATCTTTTTAGTTCACACAAGAGCCAATATTAAAAATCTCTGTACGCGTGAACATGTTTCACTCTGTCCCCATAGCAACACAGTGATAGCCACTCATAAAGGTCTATGTGCAGGCGAACATGTTTCACTCTTTCCCCATAGCAACACAGTGATAGCCACTCATTAAGGTCTATGTGCAGGCGAACATGTTTCACTCTTTCCCCATAGCAACACAGTGATAGCCACTCATTAAGGTCTATGTGCAGGCGAACATGTTTCACTCTTTCCCCATAGCAACACAGTGATAGCCACTCATAAAGGTCTATGTGCAGGCGAACATGTTTCACTCTTTCCCCATAGCAACACAGTGATAGCCTGCTTTCAGATTAACATTATTAATGTATGATTACAAATGTACATTGAAACTAGCTCATTTTCTTTCCGATGCTTTTAAGATCCGTAATGAAGCTTTATCTTCTATCAGTTAACTGAATCTTTGCATGTATCATGGCTGCTTACTTCACAATGTAGCTTATGGCGCTGTTCATTTGTCGTCACTGTGTTTTGTGTGTGTTTTGGGGGGTGTTTTTTAATATGTTCACTTTGTAATCAACGCTGTTGATTTGTTGTCATTGTTGTTTTTCTTTTGTACCCGCCCCACCCCCCTCCCTCTGACATGGGTAGGCCTGGATCAGTAAAAGTTGTGAATGGTGAGAAACACAGTGATATGTAAGTCATATTATGGTATTTAACGTGTATTGAAACCTTAATGGTTACCGCAAATCGCATTACTTTAAAGAAAAAAGAAGAATAGCATGGGTAGATAGTAGCAAATATTGTAAAGATTTGTAAAGCCAACAATACAAAAAATGAAAACGATGATAAAAAAAATTGTAAGAAATATTGGTGAAATAGGAAAGATTGCGAAGGAAACTACAATGTTCCTTTACCATAGTATAGTAGAAAAATTTATGAGGTGGGACAAAAAAAACTCCAGAGAGACAGAGAGGATGAAACAGTGGTTACCTACTGTGCCATTCAGTCTGATTGGACAGAAGAATGAAATCAAACATCAATTCTACATTCACTAAGACCATTATTTCATAAATCACAAAGAAAGGTAAGAATAGATAGAACTGAGGCGAGTTGTTTGTTTGTTTGGGTTTCGTGTTTGTTTGTTTGTGTTTCATTATGTGTTGAAAACCTGATGTACTTTTGCATTTTCTTGAAGTGGTTTTTTTTTAATTATTGAATTTCAAATTTTTGTTCTAATTTTGATTACGTTGATGCTTTGCCCATAGTCTGTTTGCCTATTAGTTTTGTCTTAGTTTTGTTTTCGATTTCGTCTCAAGGACAGACTGTAGGCCAAACATCTCCATCATTGTAAAATAAAGTTTTTTTCCGTCTTTAGTTTCTCTCTCTCTCTCTCTCTCTCTCTCTCTCTCTCTCTCTCTCTCTCTCTCTCTCTCTCTCTCTCTCTCTCTCTCTCTCTCTCTCTCTCTCTCTCTCTCTCTCTCTCTCATACACACACTCTCTCTCTCATACACTCTCTCTCTCTCTCTCTCTCTCTCTCTCTCTCTCTCTCTCTCTCTCTCTCTCTCTCTCTCTCTCTTCTTCTTCTTCTTCTTCTTCTTCTTCTTCTTCTACTTCTTCTTCTTCTTCTTCTTCTTCTTTTTCTTCTTTTTCTCATTCTCCCTTGTTCTTCTTCTTCATTTTCTTTGTTTTCTTTTCTTCTTCTTCTTCTTCTTCTTCTTCTTCTTCTTTTTCTTCTTCTTCTTCTTCTTCTTCTTCTTCTTCTTCTTCTTCTTCTTCTTCTTCTTCTTCTTCTTCTTCCTTTTCTTCTTCTTCTTTTTTTTTTTCTTCTTCTCCTTCTTCTTCTTCTATCAGATTCCCCAGAGAGATACAAAACCAAAACCAATGAAAACAAGATAGAGAGGAGGAAATAGACAAATACGAATTTAACAAAACAAAGCACACACAACACTAGCAGACGGCAACAAAGAGACAACAGAAAAACAAAGAGAAGACTTGTAAACAAAACAGCAGAATCAAAGAAAAGTGTTTTGTTTTAATATGGGGGGAAACTATACAAAACAAAAACTAAAAAACAAATTGTCGGCTCGCGCTCTGTGGACGTACTTTCAGTTTGTTGTGTTTGTTCTGACCACAGTGTGAAGACTGAACCTCAGAACGTTACAGATAAAGAAAGAAAAGCAAGCACACAACAACACCAACAAAAACTCCAATCCGCAAAAAGAGAAGAAAACGA
The DNA here is from genome assembly GCA_017654935.2 of Phymorhynchus buccinoides. Taxonomy (NCBI): domain Eukaryota; kingdom Metazoa; phylum Mollusca; class Gastropoda; order Neogastropoda; family Raphitomidae; genus Phymorhynchus; species Phymorhynchus buccinoides. Next base: position 35,442,122 of record CM065692.1, read on the forward strand.
AAGAGAGTAGACCAAAGACACTGTAATGGGAATAAGACAGACAAGCGGCCATTTTCCCCTTTGAGTAGTGAAGACAGAAACCCTGATTATGTATGACCCCTTGAACCATGAACATCAGCAGTAATCTAACGCTGGTTGTTACTGTTTCATAGATTTTCTGGCCGTATTTGCAGCTTCCTTACCTTTCTTTGTCTTGCCCAAGCACTCAAATTTGATTTTTTGTTGTTGTAAACGTCGATTTAAATTCCAGTCTTTGGATAGAGCTACCATTGTTACTGGGATCACGAACGATAACCCTATCAGCCCGGCTCGCCGTAACTCTCTGTCTTATTCCTATTACAGTGTCTTTGAGTAGACTCCGTGCTCTCTGTTCACTGATCTTGCAGACCGTGTCCTCGTTACTCACCAAAACAGCTAGCTGTGTCAAAGTACTTCCAATAGTTACATGGGTGAAAGTAGTTCAAGCATGCTCCTAAAATCAGGATTGAAAAAGCTGACAGAAAGTCTTCAGGATGGGCCATCTTGTCATCCAAAATTAAACATTTCTGCCAAAATTGATGGCAGATTATAACAAGATGATACAATTATAACGCTCTCCGCCACCCATCCTGAATACACAGACATACACACATTGGAAAGTATTTTTAATGCAGTCACCACTTCACGATTAGGAAAATTCAGAGACCATTAAAACGTGTCATTTCAGGATTGATAGAATATGTTTCTTTCATCCATGCTAGTAAATTGGTTGCTATTTTGTGCTTTAACGGGTGCGTAAACGATTAAATTAGATGGAATTATGTTAATTAAGCCTGCATTTGCGTGTTAATACAAGATTCCGTCTTTTTGTTCATTTCACCGATTTGCTTGTTTGTTAGTGTATTTGTTTCTTCTTTCGTGTGTCTTTTTCCCCCAGCTCGCTTCTTTCGTGCGTGTTTGCCTTGACCGTGTCGCATCACACTCCCGGGAGAGAAGAATAGATTGCAAAGAGAAAGGGTCCAGGGTGGATTAGAAAGAAGAAAAAAAGGAAAAAGATCGAATAGTTAATTTTGGAAATCGTTAAGAGAGAGAGAGAGAGAGAGAGAGAGAGAGAGAGAGAGAGAGAGAGAGAGAGAGAGAGAGAGAGAGAGAGAGAGAGAGAGAGAGAGAGAGAGAGAGAGAGAGAGAGAGAGAGAGAGAGAGAGAGAGAGAGACAGAGAGAGAGAAGAGAGAAGAAGAGGAAGAGACAGACAGAGACAGACAAAGAGAGACACACAGAGAGACACTCAGAGAGAGAGAGACAGAGAGAGAGAGAGAGAGAGAGAGAGAGAGAGAGAGAGAGAGAGAGAGAGAGAGAGAGAGAGAGTCAAAACTTGAATTTTTTATTGAGGGTAAACAGATAAGCATAACATGCTTTTTTTCACCGCGCTCTCATAAACAAAAATAAATAACCCCCAAGAAACTGAACAATGAAGTACAAACAAAAGCAAACAACGAGAGAGACAGAAAGAGAGAGAGAGAGAGAGAGAGAGAGAGAGAGAGAGAGAGAGAGAGAGAGAGAGAGAGAGAGAGAGAGAGAGAGAGAGAGAGAGAGAGAGAGAGAGGGGGGGGGGGGAGGGAGGGAGAGAGAGGTTGAATGAAGGAAGAAAGAAACAATAAAAAAAACAAGGGCGTCGCCGAGCGGCAGACATGTCCGTCACCAGCAACGCCACGCACTTGCGACACCCCGTAGAGTGTCACATCCTGACACAAGATTGGAAGGGATTCAAGGCCTACCGATCTCCCGGACCGTGACCTTGACCTTGATCGATATGCCACCATCAGAACGGGCATAAGCCAAAGTACCTACATGCCAAATTTGAAGACTCTAACACCAACGGTGTGGGAGTTATGGCCCCTTAAAGATTTCGGTTTTCAAGGTCGTACGCCAAGGTCAAGGTCACGACGGCAAAATTTTGTGCGCGGATGCCTTCCTCTCATGGTGACACACCAGCACACAAAATTTGACGCGATTCGGTTTCAAGGTCGTACGCCAAGGTCATGACCTTGACCTTGATAATTCATGTTCGGATCTCTTCCTATGAAGGTGACACACCTACACACAAAATTTGACGCGATTCTGCCAACCCGTTCGGAAGATATCCCTGGGACAGACAGAAAAACATACAAACAAGGCCTACTGATCTCCCGGACTGTGACATTGACCTTGATCGGTATGTCATCATCAGAAAGGGCATAAGCCAAAGTACCTCCATGCCAAATTTGAAGACTCTAAGACCAACGGTGTGGAAGTTATGGCCCCTTAAAGATTTTCGGTTTTCAAGGTCGTACGCCAAGGTTAAGGTCACGACGGCAAAATGGTTTGCGCGGATGCCTTCCTCTCATAGTGACACACCACTATGAATGTGACGCGATTCGGTCAAGCGGTTCGGGAGATATCCTTGTGACAGACAGAAGGAGAAAAAAGTGACCCTCCGATTTTCAGGCATAAGCCTTCATACCAAGTTTCCACATCCTATGTTGATCGGTGCCCGAGATATGGCTAAAAATAGATTTTCGGTTTTCAAGGTCATACGTCAAGGTCAAGGTCACGACGGCAAAATGGTTTGCGCGGATCTCTTCCTATTAAGGTGGCACACCTCCACACAACATTTGACGCGATTCGGTCAAGCGGTTCGGGAGATATCCTTGGGACAGACAGGAAAGAAGAAAAAAGGGGGGAAAAAAACCATACAAACCAGCCCATCGCAATAGTCCGATCACCTTTGGTGACGGACTAAGAAAGAAAGAACGAAACAAACTAAGAAAGAAAGAAACTAAGAAAGAAGGAAGGAAAGAGGAAGCAAGGAAAAAAGGAGTGAAACAAAGACAAACTGACAAACGTAGAAGCAATGAAAGGATCAAGAAGTAACGAAAAAAAGGAAAGAGAGGGAGAGCAAAAACTACAAGATGGCTAAGCCATATAAACGAACTTCCAATTAACAACAAAGAACTGAAAAAATATCAAACTCATTAAAAAAAATTGTTATATAGTTTGCCTTTTGAATGTGAAGCTATTACACGCATTACTGTCGGGGAAATATGAGAACTTTCTGCCAATTTCCATTGTCATAAGTTCAGTAATGTAGACTGTGGTGACTGAAACACATTTATGAAAACAAAGAATCGCTTCTACTAGAGGTACGTTTATATGGCTTGCCGTTTTGGTGAATTAATGTCATGGGCCTCGTGCTTGGCTTATCAGGAACAATTTTACAATGTTTCATCATGATCGATGTGATACCCTTAACAGTATTCGCTGTTGTTGTTGTTTTTAATCAGATCTACTGGGGATACGTTTAAATGATTTGCCGTTAAAAAAAAAAAACCATAACGGGCATCAATGTTAGGACATGGGGTACCATTCTACCAAGTTCCGTTAAGATCGGTTCAGCAGTTTAAGCGCTGTGAAGTGGACTATTTTAACGTTTCACATACAGACAGACAGAGAAACGCACAGCCCGTGTTCCATTCCCAAAGCACTCCCGTTCTTATCAAACTGGGGTACTCCAGAAAACAGCAGAAGACGAAGAAAGGACGAAGAGTTGCTTAAAGGGCCAGTCACACGTCAGCTAAAATCGCACGACTATGCGATACGATTCGATCACGTGATCTCAAAGCTCGAATCACATTTGTTTTTAGAGACCATGTGATCGAATCGTATCGTATTTTAGTGGACGTGTGGCTGGCCTTTTAGACTAAACAAAATGAGACAAGACAGGCAAAAGTTCACAGAGCTTGGTGCTTACAACATTCTTTAAAGTCTGTGTAAACGTTAACATTATTCACGAGATATTTCTATTTCCCCATGGCAACACAGTGTTAGCCCATGGGGAAATAGAAATCTCTTGTGAATAGTATTAACGTGTACACCGACCTTTACGTTTTATTTGGTTTGTTTGAACATTCGGGGTGAGTTCTGCACGTATTTCGAAGATAAGTCGACTTTAATCGATTAACAAAACAAAAAGAAGAGCAGAAGAAAGAAAATAAACTTTATGTGACTGTTACGTGGTCCGATAATGAAAATGTCTGTATACCTTTATATTGTGTTTCCGTTCTGTTATCTTTCCTTTAATGTAGAGCCTACTTAGTTGGTCGTTTAGTTGATTAGCAAGGAAGGGTTGTTCTTTTGTTTTCGTGTAAGCAACATCTCTTTCTCCTCACAATGCCTCCTACCAATCTCCGTTTCTAAGGGAATGTTGCAGAGTAGGCTTATCTTTTGATGGTCAATACGGTTTGCATTCCCTTAACCTTTCTGGAATCAGTTCTCTCTCTCTCTCTCTCTCTCTCTCTCTCTCTCTCTCTCTCTCTCTCTCTCTCTCTCTCTCTCTCTCTCTCTCTCTCTCTCTCTCTCTCTCTCCCTCTCTCTCCCTCTCTCTCTCTTTCCCTCTCTCTGTCTCTCTCTCTCAAAGGCCAAGGCTTATACAACAAGGGCGTCGCCGAGCGGCAGACATGTCCGTCACCAGCAATGCCACGCACTTGCGACACCCCGTAGAGTGTCACATCCTGACACAAAATTGGAAGGGATTCTGTCTTCTAGTTCACGATACAGCTTGAAGAAGAAACATATAGCGCAAAGAAGGAAATTTCGGTTTTCAAGGTCGCACTTCAAGGTCAAGGTCAGCATGGTGATAATTTATGCTCGGATGTTTTCTTCTCCTGGGTATACAGTACCACACACAATCTGAAGCGCTTCTGTCAAGTACAAATGTGGAAAATATGGCTTAAAACCCAATGTGTAGACCCCTACCACTTTCAAGGCCTACGGATCGCCCGGACCGTGACGTTGACCTTGATCGGTATGCCACCATCAGAACGGGCATACGCCAAAGTACCTCCATGCCAAATTTGCAGACTCTATCACCAACGGTGTGGGAGTTATGGCCCCTTAAAGATGTTTGGTTTTCAAGGTCGTACGCCAAGGTCAAGGTCACGACGGCAAAATGGTTTGCGCGGATGCCTTCCTCTCATGGTGACACACCAGCACACAAAATTTGACGCCGATTCTGTCAACCCATTCGAAAGATATCCTTGGGACAGACAGAAGGAAAAAAAATGACCCTCCGATTTTCAGGCTCCAGCGATCTTTTTGACCTTGACCTTGACCTTGATCGGTATGCCATCATCAGAACGGGCATAAGCCAAACCACCTTCATACCAAGTTTCAACATCCTATGTCGATCGGTGCCCGAGATATGGCTAACAATAGATTTTCGGTTTCCAAGGTCGTACGTCAAGGTCAAGGTCACGACGGCAAAATGGTTTGCGCGGATCTCTTCCTATTACGGTGGCACACCTCCACACACAATTTGACGCGATTCGGTCAAGCGGTTCGGGAGATATCCTTGGGACAGACAGAAAAAAAACCTTAAAAAAATTAAAAAAATAAAAACAAGGGCGTCGCTGAGCGGCACACATGTCCGTCACCAGCAATGCCACGCACTTGCGACACCCCGTAGAGTGTCACATCCTGACACAAAATTGGAAGGGATTCTGTCTTCTAGTTCACGAGATACAGCTTGAAGAAGAAACATATAGCGCAAAGAAGGAAATTTCGGTTTTCAAGGTCACACTTCAAGGTCAAGGTCAGCATGGTGATAATTTATGCTCGGATGTTTTCTTCTCTAGGGTATACAGTACCACACACAATCTGAAGCGCTTCTGTCAAGTACCAATGTGGAAAATATGGCTTAAAACCCAATGTGTAGACCCCTACCACTTTCAAGGCCTACTGATCGCCCGGACCGTGACTTTGACCTTGATCGGTATGCCCCCATCAGAACGGGCATAAGCCAAAGTACCTCCATGCCAAATGTGAAGACTCTAACTCTAACGGTGTGGGAGTTAAGGCCCCTGAAAGATTTTCGGTTTTCAAGGTCGTACGCCAAGGTCAAGGTCACGACGGCAAAATGGTTTGCGCGGATGCCTTCCTCTCATGGTGACACACCAACACACAAAATTTGACGTGATTCTGCCAACCCGTTCGAAAGATATCCTTGGGACAGACAGAAGGAGAAAAAAATTACCCTCCGATTTTCAGGCTCCAGCGATCTTTTTGACCTTGACCTTGACCTTGATCGGTATGCCATCATCAGAACGGGCATAAGCCAAACCGCCTTCATACCAAGTTTCAACATCCTATGTTGATCGGTGCCCGAGATATGGCTAAAAATAGATT